>CM074958.1:10430514-10438014 GCA_037577455.1 Pangasius macronema
GTCGCCTGATCTCAACCCAATAGAGCTGCTTTTCACTCACTGAAGACAAGACTGAAGGCAGAAAGACCCACAAACAACTGAAGGTGGCTGCAGTGAAGGCCTGGCAAAGCATCTCCAGGAAGGAAACTCAGAATTTGTGTTTTCAGAAAATGGGCTCCAGACTTCAGGCAGTGTGTGTGTGTGTCTCCTAATGGTCTGGTTTCCTCCCCCAGTCCAAAGACAATCGTTGTAGGGTGATTGGCATTTCCAAATTGTCTGTAGTGTGTGAGTGGTTGTGTGATTGGGTGTGATTGTACCCTGTGATGTCACCCCATTCAGGGTGTCCCCTGCCTTGTGCCCCGAGTCCCCGTGACCCTGTGTAGGAAAAGCAGTACAGAGAATGGATGGATGAATATATAACACTCTCTGAACAATAAGCCAACAGCAACTAACAGTTGATGGTTGTTGATGTTTAGCATATAGTGTAAACACACTCTATAGACTACTGTATTTTTCTTTTTCCTTTTTTGTATAGTAAAGTTTATAGCTCTTGATTTTCTCTAGATCATCGACTATCAGCTCATGTATAGTCTTATCATAATTTCAAATCCAGTTCATGTGAACTCTGTTGAAAATTTTATGACGTGTTGTTGAAGGATGGCTAAAAGATAAACATCATCTTACATGTAGAGAATTAACTGATAGGCTGTTACATGACAGTCTATAGGTGGTTTGTAGAAGGTCTAAAGTGGACTATCCAAATAAAGTGTTACCATTTATTAAAAAAACAAAACAAAACAGGCCCATATAATTTTGAGGATGTTATATATCACATTTAAATAGCAGCCCTGGTGTACTGCCAGCTCCACATCCATTTCAAGAACTGAGATTTAGGTTGAATTTGGGGTGGGGGGTAATTTAAGCTAATTTAAATCAGTCCTTCTTCATAACATTTGGAAGTTGTTCTGGTTTTAACATCACTGTTGTGGTTGCTGGCTATTTCGTGCATTTAATTACTTACTTTCCTCTGGTCTTGAAAGTAAAACCGTATGGTTTGCTTCCTTTTGCAACTTTTAAAATTTAAGGAAAGTAATAATGTTTCAAATAAAGAAAGTAATAATATTTCAGTGTAGGTAAAAATAACCATGAAAAGAAAGTAAAAAAACTGTTATAATGATAAACAGTTGATGAGTTCTTGCAAGCAAAATTATTTAGATAAATCATGAATAGAAAACACATGTTCAGTGCATTTCAGTGGCATGAACAACAATTATAACAACAACAATATACTTAATATTAATATGCTTAATTAATAATCCAATTAATATATATACATATATATGTGTGTGTGTCTGTGTGTGTGTGTGTGTGTGTGTGTGTGTTTCTTAACACATAGTCCTAGACTGATACAGGAGTCCCAGAGAAGAGAGATCCATATAAGTGTATTCGTGGTAATACCTTGAAACACTTCATAAATTCAAGACTTTTTGCGAAAAGCAAAACGCGTTGTCCTTCACAATTTCCAGAAGTGCGAGCACATATACTCTGCACAAAAGTGTGAATGTCTTTATAAGGTAAAGCATGTTTTGGATCTCATGGCATGCCTTAATGTCATAGCTGTCTACTGAATGTATGAGAGTGTGTCCTGAATAAGACAGTGGCCTAAAGCAATGCAGTACATGAAACTGTATTATGTCTAGAGAAAATAAAAGAAAAGGGTAGGGGAGAGGGGGCAGATAAAGCAGGGAAGAAACCCCCATAGTGAGGTGAGACAGCCCCACACATAAACACACACACACACACACACACACACACACAAAACCCAGTCCTGACCTGCAGCACATCCGATGAATGGAAGGAAATTGTTTCCCAAAAAAGAAACATTTAAAGGCATGAGTAACTACAATAATACAATCAGGTTTGCTTCCAAGCCAACAGAGAGAGGAAGGGACAAGGTATACAAGAAAAAAACAGAGTGAGAGAAGGACAAGAGAAAGAAAGCGAGAGGAGAACAAGAGAGGTTTATTTTATTATCCTTTAATAAATATCTGACAGATTTCCTCAGGAAATATCACAGATCACATGTAAAATAGTTTAAGACTGATGTCAACTGCAGCAACATATGAAATCTATTACTGAGAAGCCACAGCAGGCACAGTGAGAGAGAGAGAGAGAGAGAGAGAGAGAGAGAGAGAGAGAGAGAGAGAGAGAGAGCAGTACTGAAAATCATGTAGAAAAAAAAAATCTCATGGCCTTTCCAAATTCTTTGAGAGGTAAAAAAGTCAGCCAAGACACAAAATCAGAGAAAAAAAAAAGAAAGGAAAAAAGAACAGAAATGCATGCACTCACTTATACACACACAAATGCTGAGCTCCACATCCTGCTGGGGTTGAGGCCAACAGTGTGGAGAGTGCCCAGATTGCTGCCAGCTCAGGGAAAAGATAGATGGATGGAGCTGCGCTAAAGGAGCAGGGGTCCACACTGCCCTGAGAACAATACCAGCTGCAAGGAGCCAAGGGGCAGGAAGTAGCCAAGCCAGGAACCTGATAGAGCAATCAGCCAAGCTCAACCTGGGCCCACTGCTGGCACTGGTCAGACACGCAACTGGGGCACAGGGTAGCCTGAATGAGCGCACATCCCATCTAGAGGGTTCATTACTGATCTGAGATCAGGCAAGCACACCGACACTCCAGAATTTATGATATGTTTCCTATTCAACCTAATCAGCAGTCTGCACTAGAGCCAACGGGCTGCAATAATCCAAATACTCGAGATATAATCGGCTTGATGAACAGTTTGAACTTACGCACACTTATGAACAGATGCAGTGGACATGAGGACAAAAGCATATTTCTCAACCCTTTTTTCCATCTTTATAACACACACACACACACACACACACACACACACACACACACACACACACACACACACACTGTGGCGGTTCCGTCTTTTGGATGTACAAAGAAACAAGCTCTACCATTGTGGTGCCAGTATGTCTCAGTGTGGCAGTGGAGGAGCCTACAACCAGCTCAAACCTCTTTCTTCACTAAGACACAAACCACAGGCTTGTACCCACAAAGCCACCCAGCCCTGGACTGATACCCATCTCACACACACACACACACACACACACACACACACACACACACACACACACACACACACACTCATACAAAGAGTGAGACCAACCACACATACCAAAGAAAGAGGTAGCACCATGGAAAATGAGAACTAGTGAGGTTTCTGCTTTTTTCGTTCTGTCCTTCCCCTTTTTAATCATGAGCCCATCAGAGGGCATGCAGAGTTCAGTTGTGGCATGGGAAGGTGGTGGGAGGGGCAGTACCGATATGAGTAAACCACACACACATACACACACACACATATACACACAAACACAGAAAGCAATGATGACTGCGCTGAACAGTCAGCTTGTCGGCAGGTCTGCGTAGCTGCTGTTAAGCACTGCCATGGCTGCACATGAGGGTGTGTGTTAGGCTGAAGCGTGCATTGTAGCAGCCTGAGTGTGAGATTTCAATTTTTTTTAGGCCCTGATGGTGTGTGAGACAGTGTTTCTGGTGGGGGTGTAAATCGTGTCTGTGTTCAGAACGTACTCAGATTGAAGTGAGACTGACCCAGTTGAGGGATGTGATGGGAAGCTGGTGTGGGAGACCAAAACAGGCCCTTATAAGGAGCCCTGGAGCTGTTTTCCCCTGCTCTTCACTGTCTCACACTCCCAGGCACTGCACGTTTGGAGGGGAAGAGATGATCCTTCCAAGTCAACATATTTACATATTTGTAGCAACGCAGGGCTATTTGCACAGGGCTGGCAGGCCCATGGTCAATGCGGCTGCTGAATGAGGACATCTGAACATCTGCATCCGCTGTTTCATATCAACACATTCCCTCACCTTGCAAAATCCTCCAGCTTCAGTCCCACCCAGCTCATCTTCAGACAGCAGTGTAGTTATGTCACATACCTTCAAGTTGAAGTTGAGATTCAAGTCAGCAGATCTTAAGTTCAAGCCAAAATTGGAGTCTTATAAGCTCAAGTGCAAGTCAAGACATAAGTCGAAGTGAATTTTCAAGTCATGTCCATTAGGTCCATGTCCAGGCCGTCACTATCTTCAGACAGATGTCATTTTTTGGAATCTTTGAGTCAAAGAAAAAAAATCACTGCACTGCAGCAAACAAAGANAAAGAAATGAAAAATCATGCTGCTAATTGGTTCTTCATTAAAATGTCTTTACAGTTTCACTCTAAGTTCCTTTATGAATCGGCAGGGAAATTTACATTAAAAACAGTGCCTAACCAAGTCATGTGCTGAAAGTTCCTCTCCCCCCCATTCATCTCTATGCAGGGACCTAAATTAGAACCCTGAAAATCTCCACCAAGCCTTGCAGACCATCCTTCCCTTCATCCCCTCCAGCTCTGAGCACAGCATCATGTTGCTTTTGGAAGAACTCTACTGGCTGTCCCTGTGTGCCTAAAAAACAGCACCCCCCACGCCCTCACAGCCAGTCCCTGCAGCCAAGGCGCACATTTCTCACATATTCTCACACAGGGAGTGTGTTCTTGCTTTGTGGGGCTGGGGCTAACAGCAGGTTGGGGCCAATTGATCCAGTTTCACTCCATCTTCCCTGGTGGCATTTTTCAACCCTTTCATTCTGACTGTCTCTCACTGGTGTCAGACAGGTGTGTCTCTCTCTGTGTCTCAATCAGAGCATTGCTGATCAGACAGGCAGAACAGATGAGGAGGAAATCATGCAACATACTCTGTGGCAAACAGCAGGAGTTCTGCTTACAGCTGAAAAGTGAGTCAGACATGTAGAGCGCATAAACTCAGTGGAGAAAAATCACAGTGTGAGATGGACTGACACAACACAGGTTCGGCGTATCCAACAATGACCAAAGCTGCCTGATTAGATTGGTAGTGAATTAGACAATTTATAGACGTGATGTGCAAGAGCAGATCTATCTCTGTACAGTCAATATTCATTACGCACGGTTCTGAACAACCAGTAGGAATCAAAGCCTCACTTGCTATTAAAAAAGGGATGGACATTTAACCTCAATCCCACACACCAGCTCTTTGGCAGGAGAGAATGATTTATTTTTATTATTTAATTTGTTTTTTTTCCCCTAAACTTTAATTTAAACTTTATTTCCTCTGAGTCTGGGGTCTGGGCATTTCTACATAAATGAAGCTTCTCGGAAAATGAAAGGATAGAAGGGGGGAGAGAGAAAGAGCGGGAGAGCTAAGAAGAAGAGAAAAAAGAGAAAAAGCAGAGTCTGTCTCCTGGGTGCCCTTCTTGCCATCCCATTTCCTATGCATCTGGTCTGTGTTTGCTCGCAGAAGGATTGGGGAGAGAGGGAGGGAGGGCCGTCTGGGGCCGATTAATAACCAGTGATTTATAGGAACTTTTATAGAATAATACAATAAAAATGTGTGCGTACGTGGTGTGTGTGTGTGTGTGTGTGTGTGTGAGAGAGAGAGAGATAGAGAGAAAGACAGAGAAAGAGAAGGTGGGTAAGCAAGTGATCACTGTATGTGTGTGTGTGTGTGTGTGTGTGTGTGTGTGTGTGTGTGTGTGTGTGTGTGTGTTTGTATGAGCAAGTGAGCACACAATGGTTTTCTAATTCCAGGGAATCAAAAACAAATTATCGAGGAAAAAAACAAGCCCAGCTCAGGGTAAATTGGGCACAGATGGACAAAGGGAGGCAGGAAATAAATATGAGAAAGAAGGAGACAGAGAGAAAGAAGAGAGAGTTAAAACGAAAGAATGATACGGGGGGGTGTAAATGAGTGATACAGAGACAGAGAGATAGGGGAAGGGTTGAAAAAGGATGGGCTGTGGTGATGAGGCTGGAGAGAGAGAGAAAGAGAGGGGGCATGCAGAGGGTGATGAAGGGGAGAGGGGCACAGTGGGGAGAAGAGGAGCAAGAGGAGGAGGAGAAGGAATCATGAGAATTCCCATGCCCTTTACAAAGGAAATGGACTCTACAGGGGGGTAGCAGGGTTTGTGCGTGTATGAGGGCATGGGCAGCTTATGACACAATGATGAACTGGTGGTGTAAGAAAGCACTGGAGTTTCTCAAACGTCCACACACACGCAAGGACTGGAACACACTCTACTCTACTCTAACATTTCCCATATCAAATGGCTTTTACATTCATTTTATGACATTTAATGCACCAGCATGGCTTTTCCCGTCCACATATGGGCTTCTAATTTGAGAGTGTCCTATACCTCACACTATGCTGTGACTGCTGGATTTCACTCCTGGCCCCTTTAACACAGATCTTGTTCGCAAAGGGTGCGCCCGGTTGACGCACAGCACCAACAAGCTATTAGAGCGAAGGACTTATGGGCGGCCGGGCGATTGTAAGAAGGAGAAGCAGGTACAGCTGGAATATGAGAGGAAGTGCTGCTTGCGTCCTGTCAAGCGGGAGGCCAACTGCCGCCCAGAGGAGCCGGCAGAGGGTTTGTGATAAGCGAATCGTAATATGAATGACTTCCTGTGATGAGGGTCTGGACAGTGGCATCTGTCAGAGAGGATCTGTTGTCTTTGTACATGGAGCAGAGACCAATGCAGCCCCCTCACACTCACATACTGTCTCTCTCTTACACACACACACACACACACACACACACACACACACATGCACACACACAGCTCTACCCAGGCAGTCTTCTTTGAAACAGATGGGAATCACATGCATTCGATTTGGAAGAGCTGGCCTCTGGGCACTGCCACCCACATAAATAGTCCTGCTGTCTCCCAGCATGCCCCCTGCCCCACTCCCACACACTCAACTAGGAGGGGGGCGCTGATATTGGCAGCTGTACCGCAATGGCCCCATGCTGGAAACTTCATCAGTGAATCACACACACAAATGGATAGCAGAACACTTCCTCTCCACTCACTCACTCACTCACTCTCTCTCTCTCTCTCTCTCGCTCACACACACACACATACAAGCACACACACACTATCTGGTGTCCTTTGCATCACAGTTCTCACTCAGAGAAAGGGGAAAAAAGTCTGGTGGAAAAAAAAAATCTGCCACAACTAAAAAATACCCCCGCTTACTCAGTCTTGTACTCTCAAGTTCTCTCTTTCTCACACTCTGATATTCTCAGTAGTGGCCCAGAAAAGGCTGAATGCTGACACTTGCAAACTCTGGATGTTGTAAGGCCTGGGAAGTAATAATATTTTGAAATATTATGAAAGATGCACTAGGAGTGTTAGTCTCTAGACACAGAGGACATAGAGAAAAAAAGAATGCCCAAATTTACGCATGCGGGCATCAACCACACATTTCCTCACTTGTTATATATGTACACACAGCAACTGTGAAAGCAAAGTTCTCACGCTCCGAGGTAAGCGAATGCATAAGAAGATGAAAAGTGTTTATGTGTGTGTATGCATAACAGATAGTTGGCTGTTGAGTGGTACGTGTTCAGAGGCAGTTGAGTACGTGCCGACATGCTCTGCAAACGTGTATGCGGTCACATC
>CM074958.1:10440514-10442206 GCA_037577455.1 Pangasius macronema
GGTCCTTTCCTGTGCTACACTTGACTGTAGCAGTCTCGACTGTTTAAGCTCTCTATATAACGACCAGACCACCACCAGCTTCCTCATCAGAGTCTACTCTTGTAAACCAGCATGAATAAGTGGGCACTGAGCCACTGCCAAAAGCAGTAAAGAGACAGTAGTTAAGAAGCATGAGGACCATAAGGCACGCGCCATTAGTCTGTAAGAGCCTGTAATAACAGTAAGACTGGTAAGGCCAGACACATACACATGTAACTCTAAGCTAACAGATGATTAAAGCACGGTAAGTACTCTGGCTGGGTACAGTAGCACCTCCTCAGTGCCCATAAATCACCTAGAGTATTAACAAAGAGATAAGAGTGTTTTCATATATTATACACACACAAGTGGGCTGTATACACAAGACTACGGTGAAGCGTGGAGCTCTTTGTTAGTACAGTGGCACAGGGTGTTTATCATAAGAGTCACCTGCTAATTCCACAGCAGAGCCACACACTGGCTGAGCTGAAGCAGAGAACTCAGGACAACAGTCAAGAGCCTGGCAAGAGCTCTGACACACACACACACACACACACCAGACATCAACTGTCAGTAGTACGAATCACACAACCCACACCCCTTCACCCCACACACACTTATTTTCTCTCTGTACGCGTTACGTCATCTCTCCTGATGTACAGAATAATTCAGGTGGCACAGCCGTGCACATCTCTGATTCCCAGAAGTATGGCAGCCTTGTTCTGCAACAGCCAACTTGAGTGCTGACGAGCAGCCGTAACCAGGGTAACAGTGCGATGATAACTCCCCGGCTTGCAGATAACCATCTCCGGCAGCAGGAGTGAGTCATGGTGATGTGCTCACCAGCTTCCGGTGCGCAACAAAAATTGCTCTGACCTCCAGATTTTCTTTTTTTCATGATGCATGTGTGCATTTGCCAGCTATGGCTGCAGAAGCTCTCTTTTTGTACAGGCGCATAAAAAAAATGCTACAAAAAAAAAATAAAGTGACCCATTCATGACACTGGTATGTGTAATATAAGTATTGACGAACATGGGTGGTGATGAAGTATGAACGTCACTGCTGAGCTCTTTTAAACAAACAAACAAAAAAACAGCTCTAGTGGGGATGTGGTTTTGAGGGGTGTCATGGTGTGGTATGAAGGTTTCTAAATGTATGTATACTTTTGTATTAAATGCAGATTGTAGTAAGATGAGCATGTGAAATAAATGAAAACCTCTTTTAAGATGCCACACGAATGGTAATGAAGCTGATATCAGTGCCATCAGTTTCATTTTACTAATCACATCCATTCCTAGAGGTATGTCCTGGTCTAACCTCTCATAAAGATGCGCCTGACACACACATACAACCTCCATCAGGTAGAGCTGTTCTGTTAGGGTTCTGTAATTACGGTTAAGGCAGGGGTTTCAAAATGGTGGTGCATATTAGTGATCTTGTTAGGGTGGGGTTTGTTTAGTTCACTGTTTAAAAAACCATGAACTATGTTTTTTAAACAGTGAACTAAACAAACCCCACCCTTTTATAAGTAACCACTGGAACACCTATTTCTCCAGCAACAGAAAGGAGTATTTGTACTTATTGTAGCTTATCATTCAGCTTCTTCTTCTTCTTCTTCTTCTTCTTCTTCTTCTTCTTCTTCTTCTTCTTCTTCTTTCGGCTTTTCCCTTCAGG
>CM074958.1:10462064-10474373 GCA_037577455.1 Pangasius macronema
ATGCAGAAGATAGGGATAGGTGGAGAGCGATGATTCACTGTGGCGACCCCTGAAGGGAAAAGCCGAAAGAAGAAGAAAAAGAAGAAGAAGAAGAAGAAGAAGAAGAAGATTACTAGTATTTCAGCACACAAGAACTGAGAGGGGCTGTGCATTAAATGTTTAAGCTAACTTAAAATTAGAACTTCCATTTTTGGCATTCCTTGTACAAAATAAGCAAATATTTGATAGATGTATTGCCATGTTCTCCATTAATCTTTTCAGTATGACATTTTAATGTACTGATTACGTACAATAAAAAAAAAACAAAAATGTACAATTATGAATAACCACAATCTGATTATGTCAAATGTCTTACAATGGTAAGACATTAGCAGATGCATCCTAGATTCTTGAGTAAGATGGAAATCTCTCCTGTGTACTTTTGTTGTTCTTGTTACTTCATTTTTCAGTGCTGGTACTGAACTTGGGTAAAAGAAGATGACTCAGGAACTCCACACAAATACTACATAAGACCCCATCAAGCCTTCCACATTCATTGTATGCACCAGATTATGAATCTTCCGAGGTCTAGAATAGGACTTATCTTAGATTGTTCTCTTTTCCTCACTAAGTTACATTAAATATTTCAGCTATTTAGAAGAAAATATAACTGATACCACAATCACAGCAGTCGTTCACAATACACTCATCAAAAGAGAATGTGTACCTGATGAAAGTGTGAACACGGAAGGATGTCTAATGCAGGAGGTCTAATGCAGCAATAACTCACAGGCAATGAGATGTGAAGAAGTGAAAAGACGTATAAGTACATGATGGACCGTCTTTCTCTGGAAATGGCTCACTACTTTTTCTTCCCTACTGAAATGACAAATAATGGGATGGCATCAGCCGTACAATTACAAATGCACTGCAACACTGACTGTAGAGGAAAATGCAGACTGACCGCATGGGTAGCAATTCACCACGCAGTAGATTTAGTGACTCATACCAGTCTAGTAATGCACCCAGAACATCAGTTCAAATCTAAGGCCACAGAAATAACGTCTTCTGTCCTGGGGAGAGCAACAAAAATCTTATTAGAGCCTTTTAAATGAGGAACCACATTCAGAACACAACGCATGTTAAAGAGTCATTAAAGAAGAACTTATACATCTGTAATATAATTTCAATCAAATATAGATTGATGTATGAATGACACCTGTTGCCATTTTAAAAATGAAAATGTAGCAGACAGCAAACATGAACCCTGGAAGAAAAATATTTCTAATATATAGTATACTTCTTACATATATATAAAAAAAGTATAATTAGTGATATATATTTTATGGGTGCAGTAGCTCAGAGTAACTGACGGGGCTTGGTTTGTGTAGCGCTTTGCTGAGGCACACCAGATTTGAATCAGCTGAAGAGATAAAAGAGATTTTGGCAGAGGTGTGAAACCCTTTCTGCCTGCTTCTGGCCCCCAGAGAACAGGTTAGGATGAAAGAATGACGCATTTGCTTGTAGCGTGTGCTTCCGCTTCGCATCTGTTTCACCCTCTCCCTCACTCAGCCTCCAACAGTCGAATGCCTCCTTGGACTCAAGAGCATAGCTTGTTACGTGTGGGGCCTGTTTTTCCAATAATTTTGGTGGGGTTATATTTTAAACTGAGGCATATATTGCTAAAACAAAAGCACTGAGTTCATTTATAATAACGCGTTACAATTTGCGCTTTTTCTAAATCAGTGACTCAGCCTAAAGGTTTACTTGTCACCCGGTGAGTCATTAGAAAAATCTCTTTTCTCGCTTCACAGTTTTTGGTCTGTCTGCCTAATGACATAAGCCGAGAACACCTACACCAGCCTGGGCTTGGCTCGCTTTGGGAGGTAAAAATGATAAAATAATGAGAAAAAAAATCTTTTTGGAAAAAATTACACGATAGTTTGAAAAAAAAAAAAAGAAGACAAAATAGATTATTCTATATAAGTGTAATATGTTGTGATTATTATGCTTGATAACAGTTTTCAACCTATTCAAGCAGTGATGTAATACATCTGTGTTATTCACTGGGTTTCATAACAGACATTGCACATTTTATGTCATTTCCTTGCCACATTTACATAAAAAATAGTACTTCACGTTGCACTGAACTGACGTGTTGTGCCAGAAGAGGAGGCGTTACTATCCGTGAACACCACAGTGGAGCAGAGCAGTGGCTCAGAATACTGATGACGGACTGATGGGGGAGGAGTAGCCGGAAGTTGCAGGTGAATCCTCAGCCCCCCCCTTCCTCTCACTCTCTCTCTCTCTCTGTCTTTCTCTTTCTATCTCTTTCTCTCTCTCTGTCACTGCTGCATGATGGAGCACTGAACAGACTCAAGCTCTGGGTAAATGAGAGCATCAGAGAGCAAAGGAAAGTTGAAAATTACTTCTAGATTCGGTGAAGAACAGGGCTGCCGTTTAAGTAGGCCAGAGTTTGGGGGTGGTGACTGAGTGAGTGAGTGAGCGGGGGATAAAAGAAGGGAGGAGGTAGTGTTCTGAGCTTCCAGTGACGTACTAGCATTTCATATTTAATTCACGAGGTGTATTACGCACTGCTCGAAGATGGTGGGAATCAGTGGATACCTCTGGATGAGTAGGCTGGCTACGATTGCTTCAAAGTGCACATATTTTATTAATGGCTCTCTCATTAGCTTGTGCAGCTTACACCATGTTGGGTTTCGGTCTTTTTTGTAACAGAGTGATGGACGTCACAGTGTGTAGAAGAGTGTTGCCTTTGAAGAAGGCTAAGAGATGAGACAGTAAAAGTATGCAAAGAAAAGCTTAAATATATAAGGCTTAATATATATAAAAAAGAAGTTTAACACCAGATGTAGGAGAGATAATGTGTGTGTGTGTGTGTGTGTGTGTGTGTGTGTGTGTGTGTGTGTTTAACAAACTGTACAAGCTGTACTGATTGATCTTATGAGATATATTCAAACAGCAGAGAATCAGAGCAGTTACTTTGTTGTTTGTTGTTTGTGCTGCCTTATTAAGATTTGTTAGGACTTGTAAGGAATAAGCCAACTCATTCTGAAATATAATCCTTTTCTGTAAACCAGCTAATACAAATATTGCTACTCCACATTGCTAGAGATGTAATATGGTATAAAAGTAGTGTACACAATTCATGACACATTAAGCATCTAACAATTTGTGAGAATGTTTTATGTTTAATGTATTGTCTGTGAATGAAACTGATAATGAGCCGAACGATAGTCATCCCCTGCTGATAGATCAAATTCATTGCCATTAAGATGGACAGGGTCATTTCACTTAAAATACGGTCCGAATATAAGAGCTATTTTTCAGCTATTAACTCATGCACAGGTAAGATTTTAATTCCATAGTCTCCATATCAGTATCTTCAGAAAGGCAGCCACTGGGTGTTTCACAGAAGCATAATAACTACACACAATCGCACATTATTGGCTAAGTTGGATTTCAAATCAACCAGATAGAAAAAGCAACAGCATACAGTTTACATTTTGAAACTGTCCCTTGAACTGTTAAGGAATTTAAAGGTTATGTGTAGTATGTTTTATATAAATATGGTTTTCACTGAATCAACTTTATCTTGGTCAAGGTCTTGTTGGATCAGGGGTCTATTCCAAAAAACTGAGAAACATGCCCACACATTCACACCAATTAACAGGAGCCAATACACCTACCTGTATATTTTTTTGGACAGTGAGAGGAAACCAGAGAACCTGGAGGAAACCCACCCGAACACAGGGAGCACATGTACAGAATCGCCACACAGACATTAATGCAAGCTTAGGACTGAACTAGAGATGCTGGAGCTGTGAGACAGCAACGCTACCCACTACACCACCATGCCGTTTCTAAATATGGGTCTTTCTCAATATAGTTGTTTAGTCAACCAGACCGTTATTTTGCTGTTTTAAGATCTCTTAAGCATCACGATAGACTATCTCAATAAGAATTGTAGTACATATTACTGGAGTGCCAATACAAAGATTTAAAACATCAAAACTGCCAAAGCACCAGTGATGATACCAGTTTGTAAAGAGAGCAATAAGGAACACTAGTCTTCTTTCAGAATTGCTAATGCCCTTCAAATGGAACATACTGTACTATCACTAAATCCTGCCATGTGATGCCCTCCCTCCTATAACTGTCCTATAACTCATGTCCAAGAGAAATGAGAATATCAGGGATTAGGCTAAAGAGTAAAAAAAATAAGAAATTAATTTTGAATCCAAGTATGAAAATTAAACAAGACATCTTGCTGTGTGTGAGAAGGCAGGCTTAAGAATAAGACAGTATTAGCATGAGTAAGAAAGAAACAGAGAGATTGGGTTTTTCAATCCTGTGATAACACACCGGTGTGTAACTCCACTCCTGGCCTGCTGAGACCACGGAGATGAGGACTGCTCTCACTGCACACTTCATTGTTCAACTTCAAACCAACACACAATAAAAACCATCATACTTCACAACTTCAGAAATACTCAGAGGAAAGCCATTAATCAGTGTACTTAGGGCCATATGTGTATCACAAGTAAAGGAATAGTGCGTTCAGATTCGTCTCCTTCCTGCCCAAATGTAGCAGCAGTGGCTCAGTGGTTAAGATTATGAGCTGCTATTTGTAGGAGTTAAAATCTTAAGACTGCCAGAAAGCCAATGCTGGGCCCTTACGTAAGGACCTTAACTACTCACATCAATTCTACACTGCTTTGGATAAAAGCGTCCATCAAATCATAAATGTAAAATGAATCTGATTAGTCAGAAGGTGTTCATTAATTTTCTAATTTGTATAATCTTCAAATCACAGGTTTATATATTAACACTCTTGTTCAAATATGTTATTGCTTCTACTGATTCACGAGGACTTGTGTGATGGGCTCGTAATCTAATGTTAATAAGAAATTGATTAAAAGATGCTGTTATTTAACATAGAAAAATGTTTGATATGGTGAGACTTTCTCTAAGGAGGCTTTTATTTAAGGAGTCTCCAGTTTCAAACAGTCAGTAAGTTGCCACCAAGGGACAGAGAATTTCACACTATCCAGTTTCTTGATAATATGACAAGCTGTGTTTTTTTTTTTAACTTCACAATTGTAAAATATTCAACATGACACCTTGTTAGTGGAAAACAATGAACTTCAGCATGGTAACGCCAACATTCATCACTCATCACTGATTATTTCCCCTGTAACAGCATGCCCAATCGTATTTTAATACTTAATTATAATTCTGTAAAGTTTAATATTCATATGAAATGTGGGTGTTTATTATAAATAAACTTTCAACGCATGATGCGCAAAAGGCTAGCCCTGTTCCTGAAATACAGTTAATATGCTTGAGCCGGATATTGCGTCAAAGATTTTGGTAGTTTTGTAAAAAAAAAAAAAAAAATCCCAACTGCCAACTCATACACAAAACTAAAAACTAGTGTAAGTTTTCTTCTGACTTCATTCATATGAAATTGCTCTAGTTCGTAAAGTCCAAGTGGGGTCATAAACATATCTGAGCATTGACAGCGGCCATGTTCTAATCAGAGCACATTGTGGTCACTGCTTGAAGTACAGGTGATTCATCAAGGAGGAGGGGAGCTTGAACCACGGTGCGACAAATGGGAACATGTCCAACCTAGTGTCAGGAGAGATGTGTGTGTGTGTGGGGGTGGTGGTGGTGGGGGTGGGGGGTTTGCGCGGGTGGCAGTGGGACTGAAAGGGAGTGGGCGGAAGTGACAGGAGAGGAGGGAGAATGTGAGAAAGTAAAAGAGATGCTGGCAACGCAAGCTGGAAGCCAATGAGCTGGAGAAGGTAGTGATTCATAACGAGTGAAACTGCCCAGCTACTGTGGACATTACAGCTCATCTCTCTCTCTCTCTCTCTCTCTCTCTCTCTGCAGCAAATTCTTAGTTACAAATGGATAAAAATGTGCCAGCTTTGTAGCCCTGGAGTCACATGTCAGTTATAGAGTATCATAGATTATTGCAACAATTTCTCTGTAACTGAAAGATGGCCATATAAATCTACACACTGATATAAAGATGTTATTCTCTCTCTCCCACACACACACACACACACACACACCTCAGGACCAGCACATGCTCTGCTATATGAGCTGGCTTTCGCGCCAAAAACTCGACTAGCAGCACCAAGGACACTCGAGGACCCATCCATCCAAAGCACTCACGTGTCGGTGGTGCCTCACACCATGGCGTTGTAGCCGTGACAGGGTTTCACGCGTCTGTCTGACCCTCTCTCCATCCACGCGAAACCCTTGGCGTCCTCCTGTGGACTAAAATTCCACAGTGACGTAAGAGCACACGTAGAACTCCGGTGTCGCTCCTGTTTTTCAATGAATGAGACCCCCCCCCCCTCTCTCTCTCCCGCCTCCCCTCCTCTCCCTCCCCTCCCTCCCGTCCCCATCACTAGTACTATGGTGTGTCTATAAAACGCGAGCGATGGGAGAACCCGCTCAAATCACGAGCTTCTACCGAGCCACGGGGACGAGTGGATACAATCAGCGCGTGACTTTCTGCAGCGCTTCTACATGACCGCGACCTGCGGTTGGTCGTCTTTAGGAAGAATGTAGACTGACTTAAAGTTCATAGCCTAGATACCAAACGCGGTCACTTTGGAGCTGAAAGGTCGGGTCACGTTCACCAAAGGTAGGTAACCTTCTTATCATGATCATTAAGACTGAAACACAACAGCTACAAATACAGAACATTATATATGTATCTATATATCTATATCTATATCTATATATATACATACATACACACACACACATAGACACATACACATATTTATATGCAGGTGATAAAATATATGCTTTAGGTCTTTTCACGCAATACAAGTTTCTTTAAAAAAAGCGAGTTGTGCTTTGTAAATTGCGGTGGCTGGAAGTTGCTGCAGTGTGACTCACTTTTGCGCACATGGGCTTTGACAGATCAGAGATCAGGAGAGACAGACATCTACCCACCTCTGTATTACCAGCAGAACTACACTATTCTAGCAAAATATCTAACACACAGGCTATCTATCTCTCATCTGTCGTGCTAAAATAATAAAACAGTACACAGCATGCACAGAGCAGTAGTGTTTATGTGAGACAGATAATAAGCCATATCAAAAACAAGACATTTGTGATCATGAATTAAAAGTCTTAAGCAGGAGATATAAGTCTGTACTTGTTGGAGGTGCTGTTATATATATATATATACTGAGCATTAAAGAGAAGCACTGTGCACTATGCACTGTGCTGGATGGATGTTATGGATGCAGGTGTAAAGCTTCACTGCTTTGCTCCAGCTCTTCTATTCTCAGCCTCAACGTCAATGCCTATTTTGGTCCAGTGTCTATTTTAGTGATATGCCGTAAGACCGGAAATCGTCCCGCGTACCAGTTCACTTGATATCCTCATAGGCAAAATCTCAAATAATCCGTGTCTCTCATTATCTCGGGTTTTTTTTTTTTTCCCCCGAAATTTCAATGTCGTGACGTACTGCGGATGAAGTCAGTCCTGCGTCATTCCTGCGCACATGCCGACGACTTCCAAACTGCCCTTAAAGACACAGGGCTGCGTGCGTCCGCCCACCGCATTGCGACCGCTGCAGAGCGTGAGGAAGGATGGAGGTGGGATGAGGCGGGTGATCTACCGGCAGAACCAATCAAAACTCCCCCCCTCCTCCCACACACACACTCCGTGCTTTCCTAGAACCAAGCAGCTCTCTCTAATCTCTGCATGTGCAGCAGGATACTGCTGGCGCGGGCTGAAAGCGGCTTCCCCATTGTCGTTTCCTTGCTGACATCACCAAGGGGGATTACCCTACAGCAGGGGTGTCCAATTTTGACACCTCTCCGCTTCACCGTCGCCTATACTCGTCTCGTGAGGGCACTAAGTAGTTGTAAATACCTTGCGAACAGGAGTGAATTCCCAGTTTCAGTGTCGGAATTACAGAAGCACGAGCCCAACCATGTGAGCCCTGGCAAGGTTCAAAGACGTGCACGCGCTATAGTGAGCATTAATGGCGGGCGTCCACTGTCCATGGTGCTGAAAACTAACTACCTAAGACTTGAAAAGAATCCAAATGTCATTGCAATGACCACTAAAGGAGGTCTTTAGTTAGCACCATGGACAGCGTACAGCCTATATAAACTTCAGCACCACAGCCAGCATGAAGTAAACAAAGTGGAAACGACATATAATTTAGAACAAGTGCACAGCTCATATTATATTCATACAAGCTCACCTAAACATGACCTCAACCCCAACCTTTTAGTAGTAATGGTGATATCATTATTTACTAACCTTTCCACTGAAAGCACTTTTACACTTTCATAATTATACACTTATAATAATAATAATAATACATTTATAATTATATACTTATACACTTTTTCATCATTTCCTTAGCTTCCAAAAGAAGTTCTGAAGTTTAACTCTCTCTGAAAGGAATAAAAAAACTTCTGTTGCAGGGTTTTGCATAGAACCTTTAAAGCTTCTTATACATGGACAAACCAATGAACACTTTACAGTTCCCGATGTAACCTATTACTCTAAGCATGTACCTGGTAGCCATAAGATTAATGGGTTAAACTGATGCAAATTCATCATAGAAGATTCATCATCATAGTCTTTTCTGCTCTTAGCACAAACACCAGCTTCATCAGAGGATGTTTCTCAATTCAGTGTACATAACACAATAACTCCATTTTCAGCATCAAACATCCCAGCAGTGAATCAGTCAACAATAAACTTCACCCAAATCACACATTTATGCTACGATTACTGTGACAATATTTTATTGGACTGTAACATAAAATATTCAGCATGGTGTTGAATAATGCAGTTTTCTTACAGACAGCACACTTTCCTAACTGCAATGGCTTCCATGGTCAGTGCATCAATACCTTGGCTCTAGACTGCTTACTGCTAAAAGTGCCTGAAAGTACAGTAACAGTCTACAGTCATGGCTACTGATGCCTGGCAACCCTCTACTGACCGAATGGAGGACATCAGTAAGAAGAATCCATAATATCCTTCCTGTGATCTACACGTGTAGGAGGTGTCTTAACCAACCAGCCAATAAGATCAGTGTATCTGCAGTTTCTGATGCGAATTCCATTTCTTCCCCTTGTTGTCTCCATGGTGACCGTGGCTTTAGATTGTTACTGTAGCAACAGCATTTCTGGTAACAGTCTACAGCCATGGTCGCTAGGGGGCAGAAATCATATCTGTGTGAACCAGGCAAATCTGATCTACAAATCAACTGTTGGACAAGAATCAGTTAAACCTTACAGTTATATATTATCACTTATGTGTTATGGATTTTGTTGGATCTGATTGCTGTGAATAAAAAATAAAGTGATTTGAGGAAATGAAGATGAGGTTTACTTGGTATTGCTTCAACACAATAGTCCAATTAGCAACTCAATTTGCATTTGTGTGTGTGTGTGTGTGTGTGTGTGTGCGAAAGTCAGAATGAGCGAGAGGTTTCAGTCACTGCAGTTATTCATAGCCAGAGGTAAAAGTGTAAAGCTCACAGTGTGTTTTTTTTTTATTAAGGGACAAATCTATTTATATCCCCCAACCACCCCCATAACATCTACTCCTTCCAATGATTAGCATACTATAGCAACAGACCAATATTTGCACATTTCCAGACAACCATGGCTTTATATTGACTTTTGAATTACTTTTAAAAAAATTGGGCAAAAACGGCAAATAACAAAAGTTGCATTTGGAAGTTTTGCTAAATGATGCTGCGTTTATATATGATTTGTCACTGTACATATTATAGCCTGTTCCTGTTGACATTTATTCTTTTATATTCATTATAATATCCAGTCCAGTAAACAGCACATCTGGAATTAGCGTATTAAATGTCATGCATTAGCATGCTAATCATAATCATTGTGATGGCCTTTCATTTCAGACCTAGTTTAGGCATTGATGGATCTGTAAAATCTTGTTAAGTATTAATGACACTTAATGTTGCTCTGAAGTTCGAAGTTAAGGAGTAAGAAGAGTGAGAAGTTACTGCATGCTGAGAGTGGTGAGGATGAGCAGCATCAGGACACCTCAGGAGTAAAATGATAGTGAAAAAGAATTCCAGTGATAATGAGGGCAGGATGGGAAACCAGTTCTAAGGTAGTAAACATCAGAAGGTTAGGGTAATGTTGAGCTTTTGCCATTAGTACTGAAAAATAATAATCTGCATACATTATTAGATGAATTATTCACCTGCAATATTTAATCTAACTCTTGTGAATATTAATTACTGGAAATCTCATGGCAGTTGTTAAGTTCTATCCAAAAACCATTATGACTATATAATACAAACTTAAAATACTACTAAGTGTTACATTCTAACAATAAAAATGACTTAACAAAGCTGTTCTTATGTAGTTGTATCCAACTTCAACACTGGGACAATACCATCAAAATTCTTTGGGGTATCCATTGGTATGCCATTGGGCCAGCACTCAGCAATTTTGTAAACTAGGAGTTTGGCTGAAGAATGCTGAAAGCTTTCCATGAGAAAAAAAAATCAATAAAGATATTGCATGACTGCTGCAGAAACTAGCTGTCCTGTTTCCAATGCAAGTAATTTAAGTAGAAGAATGTTTTGCTCTTTTTTTCAGTACAGAAAAATGCCTGAATGATTGTCCAAGGCAATTTGCACACATATTACAGATGCAGTTTGAAAGTGCTAGACTATTCCGTTAAGAATTTAAGATGCAGGTAAGAAATCCATTTAATGAAAGCAGCAGCATGTGACAATATGAAGAGGCAGGGATGTGCTTTAAGTCTATGCTTTCTATAGCACTGAAAGGTGAACGTAAGGCAACTGTTAATCAGGGCTGTTTCCTTTGGAGCCTTGGAGAGCATGTACGTCCTTATCCTTTTCATAACCTGACTTACAAGCAACACAAAGATTTACCTGATCAATGAGAGCTAATTAGCTATCTCTGCATAGTGGATGGTTTAGAACAATGGCTTTATTTTTGTTAATCTCATTGTTCAAAACATCCATTAAGTAGAGATAGCTAGGTAGCTAAGTAGCTCTCATGAGTGAATGTGATTTTTACAGAACTTGTGTGAAAGTGAGCATGGCTGAGCCATTTTTAAGAAACAAGGCTCTTGAATAAAAGGTTCCACTGACAGATCACATGTAACTTTCACCATGAAAATGCTATAATCTACTTACCTGACTACCAATAATGAAGGCTGAGAGAATAGCGTAGCATTAGCAATTGCAAAGATAACTTGAGCCCACAAATAATCTCTATAATGTATAAAAAAAAGACAAATCTCATTAGCGGCATTGTTATTAGCAACATGTATGACTCATCACATTGGTACCTTTCCTATTTTCCTGTCTTTGGGTTGGTAAGAGGAGAAAGGTGGAGAGAAAGCGGATACACAGAGAGCTATCACTGAAGCATGACTAAGCACATGAGAGTGAAGCAGAGAGAGATCAGCTCATCTCGCTTCAGTTTTCAGAGATTTAATGGCTTTTTTTTTTTTTTTTTTTTGCAGGGGTGTTTTTGGCTTTCCAGCACAGGGCAGACTGACCTCCCACACACAATTAGTCATCTCATTTCACCACTTGATATTTCTCTCTTCTGTCAAAGCAGCTCATTTCAGCCCAACTTTCTCATTGCACTTCTGTCCACACCTCTCTCCCCCACAACTTCATTTCAGATTCATCTCACATTATCACTTACATCTTCCGCCAAATGGCTCACAAAATCCTATTGAGTCCATTTGCCACTGAAATTCACTTTTACTTCTACCGATGAGAGAGAAATTATATTTAGATATTCCAGCTTTTCAAACCTCGTCTCATAATTGCACTTTTTCGGAAAACTCTTTTCTCATCTGTAAGTCGTACACCACCTTTTACTGACATCTGTTTTCTGTTTTCTGATCCACATCATTATCCATCAATCCAGATGTAAATATATTACAGCCTGCTTCTTCCGATAGACCACAAAATAATATGTTTGATTTATATAGTGACTTTCTCAAACTCAAGTTCGCATAGCT
Organism: Pangasius macronema; assembly: GCA_037577455.1. Classification (NCBI taxonomy): domain Eukaryota; kingdom Metazoa; phylum Chordata; class Actinopteri; order Siluriformes; family Pangasiidae; genus Pangasius; species Pangasius macronema. Next base: position 10,474,119 of record CM074958.1, read on the forward strand.
AGACCTTCATATTCTTCTTAATAATCTATAACACAGGCTTATTTACAACTGTGGAAAGTCAAATCAGTCAAGTTTGGAGGCCTGGACCCAGGTTAGTATTGTACAATAGATTAAAAGCACTTTTTTATAGCCATGGTTGCTTTAGACAGTATTATTATTATTATTATTATTATTATTATTATTAACCCTCTACTGCATGAATTATTATATTTACATAAAAATATTTTTATGGATTTTTATTACTTTAATTAGTTC
>CM074958.1:10480944-10491471 GCA_037577455.1 Pangasius macronema
TGACTGTCAGTGTGTGTGTGTGTGTGTGTGTGTGTGTGTGTGTGTGTGTGTGTGGGTGTGTGCGTCGCGATGGGTGGGGTCTCGGGGGGGGGGTGGTGGTGGGTGTGGGGGGGGGGGGGGGGGGGGGGGGGGGGGGGGGCGGGCCCCCGCCCGGCCCCCCCCCCCCCCCCAGAGTATAAAATGAAAAACTTGAATTTTTGTACCAATAAAGTATAGGCTCTGGTATGCAATAATAGTGTTAATAAAGCAGTGACACCTTAGCTTATAGTATCCACAATACTCAAAAGTGCAGCATGATGTTTAATATATCTTGACATCAACGTCAGCTTTTCATATTTTATTTTATAAAAGAAGAGTTCTTAACTCCTGAAGCCCTGCCCTGCACAGTTTGACATTCTTCTTGCACTCATTATACCTAGCCCAGCTCATTATGATGTTAACAGTGAGCTGATCAGTTGGATCAGGAATACCCGGAGTAAGCAAAACTTCAAACTGTGCTCAGAACTGGAGTTTTCCACTCGGGGATCGTTATCCTATTTCACCTCGATCTCTTCCCTAGTTGAGGTCACTATGACAGCGTATGCCTTCGTGTCTTTGTCGGGTGTTATCTCAACACCATCTGACTTTTGGAACTACTTCTGAATCAATCAGTCTAAATAAATTCCACTCTACTCACACACACACACACACACACACACACACACACACACACACACACACCTGCTGTTTGCGTGTGGGCCGTTGGGGTTGGTTGTCTGGGTGATTCGGGGTCCAAGGCCCCAGGCTCTGATTGGAGTAGAAGTCCATGGGATACACCTCCTGCCATCCTGTCTGCTGCAGAGCTACAGCCGCCTAAAGTGCAAACCAAAGCAAGAGACAGCCTTTTAATCATTTATAAAACCCGGCTTCTTCCAACTGCTCCAGTTTCACTTGATTTTAAATATTCTACAATAATCAAACCATATGCCTATTATCATTAAATATCAAAATATATACTGCACATACACCGCTGATTAGTACGACCGAGGCTGAGACAACGGCGTGAGCAAATATGCATTCAATCCCATAAAGCTCCGATTGGGATTTATGAAGCCGTTAAAGCTGCCCTGATCGAACACTGCATGTTTCATTGGTGCTTTTATTGTTATTTCAAAGCATCTATTTGCAGTTGTAGTGCTCAAAATGGATCTGCCAGTTGCTGTGACTCATGATTGGGGATTTAGATGCGAGCCAAGAACATTCATAGATTCTTCCAACACTAAAATCAGAGAAGAAAGCCCCTAAGAGTAGTTTCAACACTGAAGAAAAAAAAAAATCAATACGTGTTTTTCTGGGCTCGTGGGCATGTCAGCCTGCCTCATGGATGGAATATTCTCAAACGTACTGCTCTAATAGCACAGAAAGGATGGCACATTCTGGTTATGAGCTGCCGTCCTGAGGACTCTTACGATATTACTTCATAAACAAATTCTACTCAATAAATCGGAGCACATGCAGAAGGCATTCATCAATCCTTAACGTGATACTCATTCCTCCGCATCCACTCAAAATAAGGGCACACTCTAGCACAGCATTGTAATCTATAATGGAAGTTTTAAATCCTCATGCTGAGTCTGTTAGTGGAGATGTGTCTCACGGCTACAAATAATAAATCAGGATTTGATGGATTTTTCTCATCGTCTCCCCAGTAAAACACACACGCCCCGCTATTGCTTTCAGCCCCATCCATCTATCCTCTCGCTTTGTTTGAGCTCTTGATAAACCCAGCCTTGCCATGTTTTCCCCTAATGCTGCTTTTTTTTTATCGTTCTCCCGCTCTGCCTCTCCATCTCGTACCCCGGTCCATGGCTTCCTGACTGCTGTGTGCTAGTTGTTCCTGCTAATCCCTATGCTGACAACTGTGTCTTATTGACTATAAATATAACATGAGATGCACTGAAAATAACCACTGGCTCCTTTCTATCTCTCACTCTCCTTCTCTCTCCCATCTGCTTCCTATTGCAATAGCAAAAGCAGACACATGGGAGGAATTAAAAAAAAAAAAGAGCAAAACCACTAAGATGCAGGGCTGGAGCAGAGCAGCACTTGCCTTATACACTCCGTTTGTTGTGCTCCAAATTTAACGCAGACCAAGCTGTCATGGAAATTGAGGTTCTTTATTATGGGGAGTTCTCATTTGAATTGGTCCTGTACCATATTCACTGCTACACCAGTGCACATCCTGTCAGCCTTGCATATGTTTTATGGAAACCGCGAGAGAAAATGGGAGCATATCAAATCAGGAAAAGCTTCATTCTAGTGCTACTTGAAATACGGGAACGTTTCAGTCACAAAGTCACATGACCACAGAAGAGCTGAACACACAGCCCAGGGGTTGAACAGTAATATTCCAGACGGCAGCTGAAATCTGTGGACTGACAAGGCTTTATTGAGGCTCGATCTGTAAAATACTCGCCGCAGGGTGAGCCTCATGGCAGCCAGGGCCAGCTTTGTCATGGAATAAATCAGAATGTACTAGTGCACTTATCACATCTGATTAGAATGACAGACAGGAGGAAAGCAAGTGAATATATCTGAGAGTGAGAGAAGAGGAGAGCGTACATGCGGCCGGCCAGTGAGAGGCGCTATGGTACCATAGCAAAGTGCAGAACTCTTTTAATCTCTGAATACTTTGTCATGCTCTCCAGATACACAACAATATGCAGGAGAGATCAATAGTGTAAACATACACAAACATGTCTTGAAATGAGATTTACTTTATTTAAGCACATCATTTTCCGTTTTGGGCTAAGTGGCAAAAACCTGAAGTCCAACTGAATAACCCTAGTGTCTAAATGAAGTAAAATATAAATGAGACTAATTATAAGCTGATATTAGCCTTTGTATTGTATAAACCATTGAAGGTGCAAATTGTGTTGACTCACGAGGAAGCAATGCCATCATTTTTCATGAACTTTCATGAGGGTTTCAGACTCATTTTCATTTACTTTGAGATTTACAGGATCTGTGACAAAAGAATCTCTCAAATCGGCTTCATGGGACATTTTTTTAAACCCAAATCCTGAATTCCTGTGTATTCACTATATATGCTCAGTATACAGGGTACAGTATAACGGCATTGGAGAACATACAGTACAGAGTGCATTATACACCTGATAGATCAGCCTTTGAGATTTATGGATGACACATAATGTATTACCATTTTGCATATTTGATGCATTTCTATCATGACAAATAAAAGTGCACAGCATTCAATCAACATTAGCACACCAACAGTAAAGTAATAGCACCCCTGGCTGCAATTGGCTAGCTCTGCACTATTACTGCAGGACAACAATCCCACTGTATCTTGTGCTCAGTTGGAGCCTTATGAAAGCAAAATGAGGTAATGAGGTGCATCTGTCTTGTCAGATAAGAAAAAAAAATTAATTTATGAATTTTGAGTACTATTTGAATAATCAATTAACTGCTTACATAAGAGTTATTCAATTAGTAGACTAGACTAATGCCTAACACTAATTACAGCCATGGAGTCTGTGTTAAATCCAAAAGGTTAGCACAGGGAGGATCAGGGGTCACATCAAATTTAACCCTTCCTGGAAATCTTAACTAAACTCAGTGAAAGTCAGACACAGGCATGGCTTTCTAATCACAGGGCACTCATGCATATAAACTAACAAGGCAATCCAATTCTGCCCTTGGGAAAGTGGAATTCTGACTTATTTTGAAGCATAAATAAGTTCTGAGATGCTGTGCTGAGAGAGGTCCAGGTGGCAGGTGTAATGAGATCGCCTCTCCCCGCTTTAATAGTGGAAGGTGGTGAATGTAAGATGCGTGTACCTCATAGGGAGACAGCAGGGGCTTGGAGAATGCCGTGCCCCAATCGATTGACAGGCGAGGACATGCGATCTGAACCCATCTGCAAAGAGAAGCAGGGCGAGAAAGAGAATGAACATCATTAAAATGTGAAAGCACAACTCGATGCTCTGGTGCAAAAGTACTGCGTTGGTGTGCAGCTCAGAATTCTCTGCTGTAAATGTGAAAGTACATTTGCACAACCCTAAGGAGTAGAGATGTTTGCTTTGAGCTGCTGCATCTTTATTAGGCAGTACAAAGGGACGCAACACGAGAAACAGAGAGGGGAAGAGGGGAAAGGAGGCAGAGGAAAGGTGAGCCAGAATAAATATGCTAGCATGCTCTTGTCTATATTGAGCTAGCACACATAGTAGGCAAAGTGGAGAGAAGGGAAAAATACCATGAAAGAAGGGGGAAATACCATGAAAGGAGAGGAGGTGATGAGGGAGAGGTCATATCGATCAGTGGTTCTCAAAGTGGGGTTCAGGGGCCCCCAGAGGTTTGTGATGCACAGCCAGGGGATCTGTATGTTTTTGAAAATTTTCTGATAGAAGTGATAGAATTCACAACTCCAGCTATCAAAGTTATTATATTTATTATTTAGTTTTTATAGTTAATAGCCTGTTTGACTGGTTATCTGAAGGAGTTTAATCCAAATGTCAATAACCCAAAAACAGGCAAGCCCATAAACAAAGGTAACATGGACCATGGTGTTCTGTGAATGGAAAGTTCAAGAATAAAAAGCTGTATGTCTCTAATAAATAACCAAATGATCATTTGGCCCATTTGTTATCCAGTCTGCCAATCATATAGATATTGTATCATTAAGATACAGGTCAAGGGCTCCAGTTAATGTTCACAGCAAATATCAAATGTGATCTCACTGACTTTGACCATGGCATGGCTGTAGGTGCCAGATAGGCTGGTTTGAATATTTCAACCTGCTGATTGCTCCTGAGATTTTCACATACAACTGTTTCTAGAGTAGTCTATGAGAGTAGTACTATGGTAGTCAAATAATCACTCTTTACAACCGTGGTGAGCAGAAAAGCATCTCAGAAGGCATAACAATTCAAACCTTGGGGCAGATAGGCTACAATTCCAAGAATAGGAATCTGGGGCACAGACCCACTGAGACTGAATAGTTGAAGATTGGCCTTTTTCCAATCTTCAACTTCACTCACTCACTTTCAGTAACCACTTTATCCTGACCAGGGTTGCAGTGGATCTGTAGCCATGGATGGGATGCCAGTCCATTGCAGGGCACTATTCACACACGTTCACACCTAGCCAATCCATTTACTGTCATGTTTTTGGGAAATGGAAGCCCACCAATTAGAATAGAAACAAACTGGTCACATGCAGGGAAAAAAGAAAGCTCTGAAAGAAAAACATTTTGTTCAGCATTACACAACGTCATCTGGAGGCGTACAAAAGTTCAAGTTGTGAATGTGGGAAAGTTGACATCTTGACATCCTCTCTCTCCCACACTCACTCTTTCTTTGAGTCTTATATGGTTTTGATTTGAACTGCGGAATTGACAATGGGCTTCAACAAAATGCTCCCTAACCCTGCTTCCACTTTTTTTGAATCGACCAGCTAACCACTTATTGATTGCAAAACGACCAAAATACTCCTCCACAGTAGTGTATCCCCCATCAGTAAAACTGATATGCTGAGCCGAACATTTCAGAACCAGCATAATTATTCATGTTGGACGACTAGCACATACTGAAACTGGGCTCTGAGCCTTTCTCATTTTTTCACCGTGAGAGCGTCTCCAGTGGAGGCCACTGTATGCTGGAAGGGAGGATTTGAAAGAGAAGGTGTGTGGGCGTATACAGCTCAGGATCCCACAAGCCCGCAAGCTGAGAAGAAATGGAGGAGGAGGAGGAATGGGGGCAGGAATGGTACCTCTGGAGAGCCATGACGATTGAAACAGGCTACTTTGAGCAAAAAAAAAAAAAAAAAAAAAGGGTGAGCAATGTTAAGTGCTAATATTAGCTTGGTCTGTGAAAGGTGCTGCAACCATGGGTGCCGAAATTTACCACAGTACTTAATTTTCAGGACTTTCAGATGCAGCATCAGCTGTCCCTTTGCCTACAGGCAAGAAAGGCGTGTAGGAGAACACACTCCTCCAGGCTGTAGGAGGTATGTAGGAGGACTTGTACACTCCCTTCAACATCAAATGCTGAGCTGATGACAGGTCAAAGCAGTGTGATGACGCCTTGGTTTGGCTCCCACTGAATACGGCCATGATGAGAGGCCTCTTCAGCTCATCATTACACCCACCACCACAATGAGAGACGGGCTCCCCGATGAAAGAGTCTAATAAAGGGAGGGAGTGTGAGAAGTGGAAAGAGATGTGATTAGCACAGAAATGGGGAGGGCTTCCCTGCACCAGGAAGACCTGGGATCTTGCCTCGCTCCTCACTTTCTTAGGAAATAATACATTTTAATTAGCCACTTCTCCCACTGCTCACAGTTTAACTTTCAGAGCTGCAGTAAATGGGCAGGCGTATACCAGAGCAGGTGAATAAGAACTTCATGGGAGTCTGATTTATGTTGAGATGTAAATTTGAAGTGCAATGCATTCAAAATAATTATGAATCACAGATGAAAAAACGGAGAGAGATCTCTGATGTGCGTATTCAAAATCGGAAGAATAATTGACATTATCACTTTCTCTGTAGTGCTTTAGAATGAAAGCTTATGTGCAATTAAAATAACCATGGGGGAGAACAGTTTGAACAACAGCTCACCGCATGAAAGTGTTGTGATTAAAAAGTACTTGCTAACGTGGCACATGGGTCGTATGGGCTTCATACTCTACCCCTCTCTCTGTCCTTTCTCTCGCAGTCTGGTACTGTTTAGAATCCATACCTAGGGGCACGGATCAGACTCAGCTCCTGTGGAGATTATGCTATTCAGCCTTCTGTAGGCGATTCAACCGGTTAACTCCACGTCACCACAGCGTTATCGTTCAAAATGAGGCTAAAACCAGAAGCCATGTAACACACCAAATAATGTGCTACTGATGCTGGTGGCACTTGGCAGGGGAAGAGTGAAAGCAAGCTGGAGAGCGAGCTTCTATCTGTTACATCCTGCTGGGATTACGTATGCAGCGTCTCTCCCAGAGGCGTAAGAGAGTCATGCGGGAGGCAGGAGGCAGGAGGCCAAATCCACTCGCCTTAACTTCGCTACAGCTTCCAGGATTTAACTTCGATACAGTTTCCTCATATCCCTCCAGCTGTGCTCCTCTTATGTGCCTCCATTTGCCAGGGGTGGTGGTGCTCCTTATTCAGACATGCAACAGACATGGGAAACCTTTTCAAGTTGCAAACCTTTGCTGAAGGTCTTTTTTAGGGCTGCAGTGCACATAACATATACTCCATTGTGTTGTGCATTGGGTAAGAAATAAATCTGGTGTGCATGGTCTGATGTGACATGTGACTTAAGGAATAACATCATGTGTGTGTATCCAAACATGCAATATGCACGACGTTGCCCACCACAATAATACAAACTGCTAAAGAGAAAAACTCAGGGGTAGTATTAATTAAACTGACATCTTGAATGACAGTCACAGTACACTCTAGGTAGAAGAACAATGGTTAGTAATGAAACAAAGTTGCCATGCCATCATGAGTGTTATCTTCCCCGGCTGTCAAACTAAGCCCTCCTCTATTACTTCTGTGCTTGCAAGTCCCAAGGGGGCACTAAAGCTGAGATTAATGCACCCTGTGTTTTGGGGAAGGCTGCATCTTTTGAAGGGGTGGGATGAGCTGATTTTTAATTGTGTAAAAATAAGAACGTGACTCTGCATGAAGATGGCATGAGACTCACGTGTCAACATCTGCCATGAGCGCCAGCTTGCTGGGGAAGATCTCCGAAAGGAGCACCCTGGTGAATGACCTGCCAAGTGCCTTCAGCTTCTCCTCCAAATGCTAGACAGAGTAAATGAGACAGAAGGAAAGGAAGAGAGAGGAAGAGAGAGTGGGGGAGAGAAAAATGTAGAGGGAGTGTGGGGTTAATACAGGTGGAAAAAAAGAAATAAGACTATAAATTTATTCATCACAGCAAAATACCAGATGACCCGAGGCTGTCTAGCTTTCCATACAAAAAAATGGCCACACTTCTTCTCTGGGCAGGACTCATCCTGCTGCCAGACATCAAACGCCTCAAACCAGACAGAAAATCAAAACCAGACCTGTGTACTGAAGCTCATTTAAACTTGAGAACTAGGCCATTATGCACTGTGCTGCAATATAGACATAAATGATTTGACAAAATATCATTATTACTTTCTAACCAGTTACATTTGGACATCATTCTCTTTATTTTCTTGTACTGAGACTTCGCAAAGATTTTTGAAACATTTCCAGCTGACAGTAGTGTTCCTCGCTTGGTCTATGTGCGTTACAATTACAAACCTGTGTTCCCCTGGGTAATGGAATGCCCAGTGCGTTCAATTCTGCATAGACAGTATATACACCTCAATGTCATTTTAAGAAAAGGGCTTTCCTGAGACTTACTAGTGTGCATGCACAACCACTCCAATGCCTTCTCTTGCTCACCCATCCTCTTTACTACATTACATTTCATGCAAGCAATATGAATACATAACTCTTGAGCAGGAGAACATTACACACAGCTCCAAACCCTTTGGGCTATACATATTTCTAGTGAAGAACATCGCAAGAGTGAACATTAGCTGTTAACAGCTTCAAAGCCCCAAGGCTCAACAAACAACAAATAAATAAAAGTAGTATATTCCATTTTCTTCTTTACCAAGTAAATGGACAGATTATACCAGGTGGAGTTTAGAGCAAACACATCTTCAATTAACCTAGCATGAAAGTAATGACTGATATATACTTAGAACAGTGACTTGTTCCAGAGTTACAGAGTCTCCTCACCTGCTGGCTCACAGTGCTGCTGCCAGACTGCTTCCAGGTCCAGGAAATTCAGCCAAATCACCCATATCTGACTTACTTTTCCTTCCAACTAAATTTGGCACTGATTACCAATTACTATTACTGACTTATAAATCATTGCAAGACCTGGCTCCATATTATCTATCTTGTTGAGCACTGTCTTCCATACAATTTATAGTCTCATGGCCCTGGCTTGTTCTCTATTCCAAGAATTAAGAAAAACTCAGAAGATTGGTTAAACTCTTGTTTTTCTGAATCGTTATTAGCCCCAGATTCACTTTAAAACCTTCAAACCCAGAGTATACATACATTGCCAGAGCTTATATATTTTTCATTTTTATCTACAGATTCTATCCATTTGAAATCATTTGTCTATGGCTTTATTATTATTTAACCTTTTTTTCCATTATTTTTATTATTTTTTGTTGTTAATATTATTTATCGACCCATGTGCTTTAGGTTTTCTTGAGCCTTGAACCTCAAAAGGTTATCAGAAGTATCCTGTCAGGTTAGCTTTCATTAGTCATCTAGACAGCATTTGCAGTAAAATTATTTTCATAATTGTTTATGACTTAGAAATGCTGCCTTACCACTAGCAGTGCAGATTTTGAATATTTAAAAATGTATTAAAAATATCTAGAAATCCTCTTAGAAATTGGGTCAGGTTAACTCATGTTAGCTAACTACCTAGCATTAGCGGTTAAAACTGGAAATGTTTCTCAGTATGACTAAACCTTCCTTCCAGAAGTTTTGTCTGGTTAGGTAACATTAACTAGATGGCTAGCTTTGGCAGTGAAGATGCCAGGATAACAATATGAATATAAAAAGATATTCTCTCAGAAACAGCGTCAGGTTAGCTCATGTTAGCCATCAGTTTAGCATTAGCAGTTAAGACTATAAACATTAGCTATTTCTTATGCTACTTTTCCTTAGTACTTTTACTTTGCTACCTTTTTTTTTAATTTACAGTACACTTTGCTTTTTTCTCCTTCATGAAGCTGCTTTGAATCAATTGTAATAATAAAAATGAAAATATGTTTCTAAGTATCTAATCACCTCTAGTTCCAATTTTTCAAGTTCAACTCTCTTTTCACATGTGACAGTTTGACAGCTGAAGGCTGACAGTAACTAATGCCTTGCTCTCTCAGACACAAACAGACAACGGCTACAGATCTATTCCATCAGAATATCCAACTGAATGTCTATTTGTCTGAGATTGGTATTCGTATAGATCTCATTTGGGAGACACTGTGTTATGAGAGTCAGAGAGAGATTCACGTTGGCTTAAAAATCTCATTTGACAGCAAAATGGGAGATGTTGGAAAGATCCGCGAGTCTCTCTCTCTCTCTCTCTCTCTCTCTCTCTCTCCCCCTTTGCCTATGCATACCAATTAAGACAGGATCAGTCAAAACAAAGTCAAACACAATACATGAGAAAAAAACAAAAATGAGCAGATCAAAAGAGGCAGAGGGAGCAATAGGGTGTTGAAAAAGACCCCTCCCAATCCTGAGTACTGATTAAGACCCCATGCACATTCCATTACAGCAAAAGGAATAGAATGTGTATACATGCTTGGAGGTATCTATATTAAGTTTTAAGTATTTAGTAAATAGAACTCTGAAATTTGGTAGGATATATACAGTCCCCTCCGAAAGCATTGGAATGGCAAGGCCAGTGCTCAGCTGATGACAGCAACGTTGTGAGAGCTGTGAAGAAAAACCCAAAAACAACAGT
>CM074958.1:10526906-10555823 GCA_037577455.1 Pangasius macronema
AGGCTTCAGTCAAGAATAAACACATCTAAACTAGACTTTCAAAGAAAGTGTTCGCTGGCCTGATCTCCTTCAATGGTCTGGATGGACTGACACACAGTCTCATACACTAATTTCCTCTGAGAATGTTTGATGATTTGAATAATGGTGTGTGTGTGTGTGTGTGTGTGTGTGTGTGTGTGTGTGTGTGTGTGTGTGTGTGAGAAAAACCCTTTGACGTTAAAACCCCAGAATCAATAGCACCATTAAACCTAAACCTTTCAGAGGAATCAGAAATGCTACAGCTGACCCACGACAGTATGCTGAAAACTCACAGCAAAAATAAGAACTGTCCAAATTGTGCACTGGCCTCTTCAGTGACTACACAGTGCTGAGCAGAACCAGTGTATTATCTGCATTTATTGCACATATGCAAAGTGGGATTCCTCTGTTCTAACTCGGATGAAGATGAAGCCAACTGAATGCTGCTTCTGATATGCCTGCAGCCCTCTCTGGCGAACACATCGTTCAAAGCACACAGGCCCATCCTCCTCAGTATGTAAGTGTATTGCTTGTGCTAGATTTAAATGCATAGTTTGTGTTGTCTGCGTCACATTAAAAAATATGGGTTAGCTGAAAAAGCGGTCTCTACGATGCTGCGCATATGCGTGTGTGCGCGTGTGTGTGGGGTCCCACTCTGCAAAGCTCAGTTATCTCTATGACTAATAGTAGATCAGTAATAAGACCCTGCTCTCAGAGACAAGTCCCCATATTGGCTGTTTCAAATTATTCACGCAGGCCTGCCATAGAAAGCACCCCATTCTTCACCACTTACAAACAATGCAGCATAAATAGACATACAGAAAGACAGATAGCTTTTAGCTGCCAAAACCACACAACAAATTAGCCCTTAAAATGCAGCAACAATGCCAAAACAGCACTCAGAGGCCTGCTAAAACACTGTCCTACTGCTGTCTGTGTGATTTATGAACAGTGAAAATATTCTAATCTCATAGCTGTATGCCACTGTGTACTGGGCGTAACACTCACTCTACCTCAAGGGCTGAAAGAGATGAGACTTAGCATGTGTCTGTTTGGTCTAAAAGTCTCCAAAGCAGAGCTAAAAATGATTTAGTGAGCTGACAGTCAGTCTTTGTGGCAAGAAGTCTGCAACACTGCCACCGTCAGCCCACTCCCATTGTCTAATAACACCCATCAGCCTGCTGGATAAGAGAGAGGAAAAGAGACGAGAGGAGTAAAGCAAAGGCAGTGTGGCGACAAGAAATGATGTCAAAGTGAGAGATATTTAAAAGGACATGAGTTTGTACTGATAGGTCTGGGTCGAATGCCAAGTTTGATGGTAGCTGACAGAATGTTACTCTTTTCATTCTTTAATAGTTTTACAGCATGTGAGACATTATCAGGAGAAAAGTCAGTTCACTTGACGGCCAGCTTAGCAACACACCCAGGATGTTAATGCTAGCCATACAAGATCAGGCTCCAATTTCTTTGAATTGTAATGAGATGAGAACTATAACCCCAAACTGATAGCCAAGCTGAAGTTTCAAAAACGTTTTAAATAAACTGTCAAAATCAGGCAAACTGCATAAATAGGGTGGCAGTAATTCCATTTTTATAATTTTATTTTATGTTACTGATGTCAGGGTTGAGTAATTGACTGATATAGAATATTAGAGTTGATACCTGATACTGATCCAGTACAGACATGCTGTACACTGATACATGCCGACTCTCTGCAAGCTGTTGCCACAGAATGTGAAACATCTGAGGTATAGAGGATGCAGGTTTTAAGGAAGTTTGTGGCCTATTTTATGTTCAGTCCAAGATCTGTGTCCATGCAGTCAAAACTTTAATGTCATAAAATAATACACAGTGTAGTTAAAAAAAGTCATAATTCGTCAAATTTCAGACTAATAGCTAATCATTTATAGCACAAATTCAGCACATACAACACCTTGTTTTTATTTCCAGCTACTCAGTATACCCATAATATAGGATCGCAACCTGGCATGTTTGTATGGAAGTGTAAATTGTCAGACCAGAGATCAAATCAATATCTTTACAGCTACGCTAAGCAAAACCACAAAGTGGATTCCTACTCTGTACGTACGTACACTACATGGGGTATAAGCTAATGGCTTCTACACCACATGTACTGAACTACATATTTAATAAGAATCGGTTTAAGATTAGCTATTGTGGTTTAATTCATTCACAATTCATTGCTATTCACCTAAGTAAGTGTCTACGCTGGAGCTGAAGATGAGTTAGCTAATATATTATGGACAAGTGAGTGTGCACCTAACCATTTAGAAATAGCTTTGATTAGATTAAACTTTACTGTCAAGTACAAAGCCAATAAACTGCAGTTAGCATCTTACCAGAAGTCCAAATACCAACGTACAGCACAAGTAAGATTGCTAGGCAAAAAAAAAATAAATAAATAAAATAATAATAAATTTCCACTAAACTGTGAAACCTGGTAAGACTCTAAGCCTTGTGTTGTGCACATGCTGCCATTTTGTACAACATAAAGAGTTCATCTAGCAACCCTACATATTCTTCAACAGAGTCTTATGTCTGTTTACCAGACAGTGTGTCATGGTGTCATGGTGAACTCCTTAAGAAGCTAAGAATCCATAACATTATTAGGAACATTGCAGAGACACAAATACTACAAATGTAAGAATATGACGGTCCTGGTATGTACGTCTTTATTAATAAAGTAACTGGCTCTTTTCAATGAAAGGCAGAACTTCTTGTAATACAGTCTCCGTGTTGAATATTACCTCCCCTTTCCTGAAAATGTCTCTGATATGTAAATGCATTGAGGGATATCTTGATACCCTGCATTTTCAAAGTTCATATTAAGCCCTGTATGCCAAACAACAATTCAATAGATCAATCTGAGCTTGTGTTTACTCATCATTTGTCACAGGTGATCTACAGCACGGCTTTTCTAGCTGAAGGGGACAGAAGCACTCTGCTCACAAGTACTACCAAAATCATGACAACCCATTAAACCACCTGCCTCTCAAAGCTGAACAACAAACAGTGATCATCCTTTCAGAACTGAATGCACAGCTTTGTTTTCTGTGAAAATACCACTGTTGAAGGGTTCATAACATGGGAGAAAAGCGTAAAGCCTCTGGAATGCTCATTATAAGCAGCTTAATGTGGGTGCAGTTAGTTCAGTGATACATGACTGGCAGCAAACCCCTTTGGTCTCCTGCCAGTAGCAGGTGTAGGATCTCAGCTTGGTCTGTGACATGCATCAGACACTTCAGATCCATCCTTTTCTTTCTCTCTCTCAGGAGAAAGTGATGAGTCATCCTACGTTAGCTGGGAGGTGCCAGATAAACACAATGGGATGGCAATGCTCCAGTGCACCTGCATGTGAAGAGCTGTCAGTCTTAGTCTACCATAAACCCCTTACATCCACTACTCACGTGTCCTCGTAACATTCCTACATATAAACATGTTCGAACAATACTACAATACTCCACCAGAACGACAAACAACAATGCTCTCGTATAAGTCGCCCATCTTCCATCTCCCAAGCAAAAACTCACGCACGCACACACTACTTCATGTGCATCAATATTTATACTGTGCACCTGCTGATGGCTCATATTTCATTTCATTATTTTTCAGACGTGCAGAGCGTTCGCTCTTCTCCCTCTCACTCACACACATACTATGGCCCAAAGATCGGAGATATTACCCATGAGGAACAACCTCATCCCTCGATATGAGGGCAAGTCTGCCAAGAGTGAGTCTCATTATTTCCACTTTTAAAAGAACTGAGTTAGATAGAGAGAGATGGAGAGGGTGTGAGCACTGGATGGGCGAAGAAAGCAAAATGAAATCGTGTATACAGTCAAGGAGGAAAATATGATGGAGAGAGTGAAGAAAGGGGGATGTGAAAAAATAGAAGCCAGCATGGCAAGGTAAAAGAATGAGAACACTAGAGGGAGAGGGATGCTGAGCGGATGTTGAGCAGATGAGCAATTTGCTTTAGGATGTCATGTTAACAAATTTGTGATCTAATCTGCTTTGCACAAACACATGAGAGAAACTAGCGTAACGGCTTCGGGAAGAGGGATACGCCACAGGGGGATGAAATGCTCTCCACTTTTGTCTCTGCACACACTGTGAAAAGTGTATCTGGTGTATTGCACTGAAGGTCTTGAAGGTCTTCATTGTCACATCTCCTCAGGCTGCAGCACGAGAGCAAGGAAAGCCTGAACATCGCTCCGGGTTTATAGGCAGAAGTGGGGAAATGACAGATTACCACCATCACAGAGCCAGAAATAGATAGCAGCATCAAACTCTGACAGATGTTTCCTCTAAAGATTAGACAGATAATCCTTAACTTCCTCTAAAACAACAGGAATCTATGCATCCTAGTAGCCTTTCACCATCAGTTCCAGCCTGAAAATGAAGTCTTGCATGGAGAAGGATGTGCTTATGAGGGCAATCCGATCTACCATGGTCATATGACCCCTCCAGGGTCATTTTGAGACCGCTTTCCAAAGCATGCGAGACAATGATGAAGCTGAAGTGAGCTGAACTGATTTTCTAAAGCATGCTGATGCTACAGGATGTATCCTGGCCTGGCAGGGAGCTGGCACAAAGGCATGCTGCTGATGAGTGCCAGAGGCGCGCAATGAGCTTTGAAGGTCAGCCACTGAGCTCCAGGAGTCACTGGGGCAGAGAGGACAGGAAGTGGACCTGGTGTGTTTGGTTTGGCTTTGTCTTTTTCAATGCATTTTGCAGTACATTCTATCAGAGACTGCCTCATGGTACTGACAGAACATCTTATACGCAGAGCCATTGTGCATTGTACATGCATACAGACGAGGAGGAGTAAAATGTTTAACTGGTCACTTTCAACCCAACAATGATAAAGCCTGTTTAATTTAATTTAATTAAAATGCATTTCTGTAAATTACCATCGATGGGTTATTTTTTAATCAACATGAACTAAATCTGGAATGGGATGTTCAAAAAGCACATATGGGTGTGATGGTCAGGTGTCCACATACTTTTGGCCATACAGTGTAAGTCTTCATGGCCTCCCTGTGATTATATTTCTAGGCTCAAATATTAGTCACAAAGGATGGCGTCCTCAATGAAAGTTTAACGTTACTGTTATTAGTGTTATATTATTTTGGATAACTTAAAAGATGAGAACAAATCATTCATTAGTGCTGATTAAGCTTAGAAAATGTTAACATGCTCACTTTAAATTAAAAAACAAAAAAAAAAGTACAAAATGATTTATACCACAGCACGGTTGAATAAGGTGCGCATTATTTTTGTATAATTGCACGATTTGAACAGTAGTTCCAGCTGTACCATGAATGATATATGATAATATTAATGTGATAATATTAATGTGCTTGTTCGAATATGTTATTGTTTCTATAGTAACAGCTCATACACAGGGACTTGTATGGGGGATGCGCCATGTAGTCTAAGAAAATGTATAATTGTTGATGAGGCTCAGGTGTCAGTGTGTTCTAATGGTCACTGTGTCTTCAGGACAGAGGAATTTTACGTTATCAGGTTGCTCGGTAAAATGCTAAGCTGCATTTTTTGAGAGAGAAAGAGAGAGAGAGAGAGAGAGAAATGCAGATGCTGGTGAGGGAATGACTGTTCATTGTTGCAAGAGATTATAGGAACTAGCTTGTCTTATGGACATTCCACAACACAGCCCATTAAAGTGTGCGATGGTTTGATAATTACTAAATGAAACACCGATTGCTGTGGTATAAGCAGGAGCGAAACACACTCCAGACAGAGCGGTTGTACAGAAACAATTCACTTTGTGGTGGTAACCACATATCACACCAGTCTAGCATGGCTTATTTTCATGTAACCACTCGGTCACGTGTTATTCCCAACATAAACTTCCCCACACACAAAAATGAACAAAGTGTCAAATTCAATCATTTTCAAAACTACTGTTTCATGAGAACAATGCCAGTGTAAAGTCAAGTGCATGTGTGAGTGCTGAGCTTCATAGAACAGCAATTCATACCACCAGCTTGTGTTTTTTAAATGGCTGCTTAATACAAAGATAACATGATCATTTCTGTATATTCTGGTTATCACACCATGAGAATACAAGACAGCCTATCACGAGTGCTTCCTCTCTCGCTCTCGCTGTCCTCTCACTCTCTTTGATCAAAATTTGTTTACTTTTCTGCTCGATGTCGAGCTTTCCTTTTCTAACATCACTCTCACACCTTCTCCTTTGAATCCTTTGTAGACGCCGAGGCTGGTGTCTGCACCTCTGTTAGTGTCAATCGAACTAAGCTCTCATATAAAAGTGTCACCTGAACCCACTTGCTTCTGCATGCACCATCCAGCCTGTGCTGAAGGTTTGCACGCATGAAGGTCTTCCCCTCATTTGAAAGCACTCCAACTCGCTCTCTCGTTCTCTCCCACACAATGTTTGTCATTTAGCTCATGCAGACACATTCAGAAAGGAAAGTAGCACAGGCTGAAACTCAAATGCCTCAGGAATACCAAGGAACATCCTACTTAAACAAAAAAAACCCACTTAAATCTCAAACAGGAGGCTAGGAATAAGTCAATATCAGTTTAGTAAGTAGGTAAAAAGCCCCATTAGAGCAGCCCCTAGCGTTTTGGATACAATATACAAGGAGTATAATGTGATTAAAGGACTGCCTGGACATAATGGGGTATATGTTATAAAGAAAATTGCTGCTTTCCATAACACACAAATGTGTGTTATTTCTGCGTTCAAAGCATCACTAAACCATTTTAGCTCACAGCCTTGACACTAACTGCAGAGACTGCAGAGATTTGCTGAAATGTATCACAGCTAGGCTTGCGTGATGTAACAGTTTAATCGTTCCTACACAATCCTACACTGCCATGATGTCCAGTGGTTATATTATGTTTGCCATAAAACTCTTATTCCAACTCTTTTTAAATAGTAAAAATGCATGACATATTACTCGTGTGTGCTCTTTCCTTTTTAATTTGCATTCACTATTAGATAGCTTGTTAAAATAACTTCTCAAACATGCATCACTCCCTCATTAGGAACCCATCGGTTGGTTTAAGATAGCTGCTCTTCATCAAACCACGGTTAATGCAAGTGTGCTACTTTTAGAAACAAAACAGATCATCACAAAAAATGGTAGTACAACAAATCTTCAGGGTTGACTACAAATGTTCCTCCACAGAAATCCCGGACTGTCCGTGAAATGAGAAACTTGCTGCCATGGTGATACCCCAGTCTTTTGAATGTAAACCTAATGACACTCAATAGCACCACTCTGGCTTTAGGTTTTATTTTCTGCGCATCGTTTTTTTTTTAATTTGATTAATCAGGATTGTTATTAATTATAATTAGCAATGAAGGAAAAATCAATGTCACAAAAGCCAAATCGGTTAAAGGAAAACCCTTGATATTTGTCTTTATTATGAACATGTGGTCTCCAATGGCATTAATGATTTATTTTGTACTGAAATTCTGACAAACATGTCCTTCTATTTTCGCTTTGGTTAACTGTTTCCTATATTACCCACAATGTCATTTGACTACCTGCTGATAGTGGTGCCAGTGGGATTTAGCCCTGGCTTCATCTCTTTTCAGCTGTCTGCTCAGACAGATAAGCTTCCAAAGCTTTCATGCTACTACTTCTGTCAACGTCATCAGACGTGTCATATTGTAGATTGCTTGCTGAGCGTCTGCTGTAACTTAGCAAGTGCATTGTATAGCTACATTAGCATGCATACGGTGAAACCTAACCATTTGAGAATCTTGTTAACTGAGCTAGCAACGTCCCCTGTGATGTCAATGTGTCACACAACCACTAACTTCACATGGGAATAACGACAATACAGCACCAGCCAACAAATTAGCAGCATAATTGCTATGTGTTTCAGTGTGAAGGTTTACTTTAAAGTCCATGTGTTACAAACACTCAGGAAAAATGATGTACATCTGTGTTTGTCAAATTGTTTGCATCACGGCATGATACAGGCAGTGTAGATGCCTAAATTCATCCAAATATGATTAGTCAGAGAGGAGAACGAGAGAGAGAGAGACTGGGTGCTTGTTGATCTAGCTGAGGGTGGGCAGAGAACCATGTGTAGCTGTGTGATTATAACCTTGACAAAAATGCCTGTGCCTGGAAACGCAAGTCCTCTGCGCAGCTTATCTCCGAGACACCCGGCTGTATGCAGTCCACGCAATGTTTATTATATTGTTTCATAAATAATCAGTATTGACTCTGAGACACAACAGCCGGGGCCGGGCCAGCGAGGCGCTCACTGCGTGTAATTAGATGGCTCGCTATAACTTCTCGTCAATGCAACACAGTCGTAATGCATTACTACATAAACATTCATTATCTGGAACAAGTGCGAGAGAAGAGTCCACTGAAAAAGTCCACAAGGAGCATGATCACTGTAGCTGCAGTTTAATGTTAATGAAGGAGAAATGCTGATGAAGCCACTGCATTCACCGGTCAGTGAAACCAGACAGTGAGTCAAATGTGGAGCCGAAAATATTAGTAGCAGTGTCAGCATTCTCAGCCGTGAAAAAGTTAACAAATTTTGTAAAGCTTTGCTTCCTCAGTCAAAATGAATCTCTCACAAAGAACGTTCCAGGGTGGCAGATGCATCTTGTTATTTGTTGCTCGTTTTTGCAGAAATTTATCTAAGAATGTGCAGCAGAGACACTGTTCCCATGTTTACATATACCAGACTCTGTTGGACATCATCCCGCCCACATTTTCCCCCAATTTGAAGTGAAGTGACGTGTGGCCAAGTATGGTGACCCATACTCGGAATTTGTGACCCATCCAAGTGCACACACACAGTAGTGAACACACACACACCTGGAGCAGTGGGCAGCCTTTTTTTTGGGGAGCAGTTGGGGGTTCGGTGCTCAATCGTGGTCTCACCTCAATCGTGGTATTAAGGGTGGAAGAGAGCGCTGATCATTCACTCCCCCACCTACAATCCCTGCCGGACCTGAGACTTGAACCCACAACCTTCAGATTCACCTTCGGGTTACAAGTTCAACTCTCTAACCATTAGGCCACAACTGCCCCATTTTGGTCTCTTGCCAACTCTTACCCAACAGCCAGCTCTTCTCTATCAGGCTAACACGTGCTTCTTCCGAGACATATGAAGCCAACCAACCACATCTTTTCAAACCACTGCTCATGCTGCATCACAGGGAAGTGTAACACACTTTGGAAGAAAGTGCTGTCTACCCTCTTCTGCATACAAGAGCTCACAGACACCCACAAGCAATGGCGTTGTCAGGATTTGAACTTGCAATCTCCAGACAATAGGACAAAATCATTTCTGCTGTGTCATTCAAGAGCCATTGTTCAGCATTACAGAATTTAGGAATGCAATCTTTAGGAATAGACCGTTGCACAGTCTCAGATTTATTTGAAGATCAGATCTCAAGGCTGCAGCATAGCCGTATAGAATCACAGAACAGAGATCAATGCTAGGCTGAAGGCTAGCTTTAGCAAATCCGCGCGAGGCTAAAATCAAGCTTTGTTGGCTTGTCATTACAGAGGACTACCTCATATCAAACTACAACTCGCTACAACATGACATCAAAGACTGCTTTAATGATTTAATTTTATAGAAACCATGCTCCATGTAAACATTCCTGATATTTCTAATATTTAGTCTGGCAAGATAACACTCACTGTGGAAGCTTGAAAAGGTGGATGCATCAACAAAGAATGGTTGAAGAATGCCATAGCATGCCATGCCACCACAAGTTACTGCTCATCCCTGTTGAAATTCCTTACAATGCATCAAGAGAAGTTGCTTCTGTATTCATCACTGCATTGTACTGTATATGCTGTACATTGTAGTCAGTCTTCTGATAATTCTACTAAAGGTGGTTTATACTTCTGCACTAAGCACCTACACGTATCTGTGACTCAGAGGTGGGGTTATGGGTAAGCACGCTTCCAAAATCTTTATATATTCCAACACCTGCTGCACTACACACATCATGGTAGAATGTTTACTAGGTGAAAACAAAACTTAACGCAAAAAAATGCAACATAAAGCACCCATATACTGTAACTCTACTGCTAGTATTTTACATTTACATTTATGGCATTTGGCAGATGCCCTTATCCAGAGCGACTTACAACAGTGCTTTGAAGTCTATCAAAAATACATTCTGATACTGGCTTGCTAGGTCACAAACTAGGAATACCATCAGCCCAAAACTCTGTTGGGAGGGTTGTGTGTGTGTGTGTGTGTGTGTGTGTGTGTGTGTGTAAGTGCTAACTTAAGTACTTTATGAAGACGTAAGTCTTTAGACGTCGTTTGAAGACTGCCAGTGGCTAGCAAAAGATGCAGTCATATTATGAGAAAATAAAGACACTAATAAGACTCAAATAATATTTTTTGCGTGAGAGCAGAGAAAACCACAGCTCATAGCTGAAACATTCGGCAATGACTTGGTGACTTTCTGTCAAGGTCCCAAAAAAACATTTGCTACATCAAAAACCTTTGGGCTATACATGGACTATTTACTATTTATTATTTTCTTTACTAGATATTCATTATTACGTTATATTAGCTACTAGGCTTATGCAATATACCAATATTATTGTCCCTACACAACATGTCCTTGCCATGATTTCCAGGGATGTTTATCACCAATTATATTAGATTACCAGACCTGCCAACTGTTGTGCATTTTGTGTAGGAGCTCTGCTAAAATATTTGAGTACGCTAGTGTTGGAATAATCTGCAACTGACCCATGGAGCTTACTTGCTTTCTTTCAAGATAAACAAATCAAAATTTTGAGTTCTCCTTTTCCTATCTTTTTTCCCCACAACCAGTTCCGGATGATTAAATCATTTATCGTGATATTATAAAATGTGAGAAAATCAATATTTCACAAGCTTATTGGCTACCATTTTTAGCTTAGTCAGTTAGGTTTCCAGGTAACCAAATCATACAATGTAATTTGTATTTGCGCACATGTGGTTAAAAAGCTCAGGTCATTCACAACATGGACCAGTGTCATCTCTGTCCTACAGCTGCAATGAAATAGTCTGACTAGAATTTCTCTAGTAAACAGGTAGATATATATTTTCTTAATTTTTTAAACACAACTTCCTCTATGATTTAAAAAAAAGCAAGATTCAAAACAGCAGAAAGTGCACACAGCCAAAAACATAATCTCCTTTCCACCTTCCATCAAAAATATTTACCATAAATGCTGCATTTGCAAAGTCATCAGCATTGTGAGTACGTCCTCTCACCCCTTGCACAGACACTTTACCCCCCATCCCTGGGCCATCTGGCAGAACGCACTGGAACATCCAGGTTGCTATTTCTTACTCGCCAAAACACCTTTTTAAAAAAGATTTTTAAACAAAATCGCCACCATTTTTTTTACCTTTCATTGATCCCTGTGACTGTTTTAGCCATTTGCTACCAACATGTACAGAGTAATGATTCCACATGACTACTGTTACATCTCCACTATAGACACCATATTGGCTTCAGGGACCCTGTGTCACAGTCTGCTCTACCTGCTTCATTTAATGGACTCAATCGTGATGGCACACTGTAGCACGGCTGCATTACTCAAGCTGTGACCTGACGACAGTCTCAGATGTTGTTGCTTCTTTTCTCCCTGCACAACAAATTGGCCCAGAATCCCAGAGGGACCAGCACTCTCAGATCTCATCTAATCCACCAACTAAGTCCAACTGCTAACGCAACCAAATACGTGCCTCCTCTATGTGGGAGGAGTCGCACTTCTCGTCCACTCATGCTTGGTGTTCATGTAGATGTACCTTTTTGTTGGGAAATAATATTACATCAATAGCTTTATTTTATCTTTAATGTTCTTTTTTTAACAATGCTCCATTTCCTATATTATTTCTGTTTACCTCATTAAGTTGGTAATTTCCCTTGAATCTATTGTATCAATGCTGCTGTAGACATTATCACTTGCTCTTGAAATCAGACCTCATTAGAAAAAGGCAAAAAAATAAACTACTTACTTACTTACTAAATTGAAATGAAATAGTAATAATGATAATAAAATAATGACCTGCTCCAAATT
Organism: Pangasius macronema; assembly: GCA_037577455.1. Lineage (NCBI taxonomy): Eukaryota > Metazoa > Chordata > Actinopteri > Siluriformes > Pangasiidae > Pangasius > Pangasius macronema. The sequence continues at coordinate 10,539,020 of CM074958.1, forward strand.
GAAATATCTCTTCTATTTTTATAAATATGGTTTATGATTGCAACCTGAACTTGCGTCATCAGCATAAAATAAAAAAAGCACTGTCAGGCACTGCTGGTATAATAGCAAGCTCTGAGAATTCTTACAATGCACATCACTAGCATTACAACACAAGCCTTTTATGGGCCTGGTCACATTACAAGCTCAATCTGGACACTAACTGCTTGTAACTTAATAGTTCCTCCATAAAGTGAATACAAGACCTGGCACCGTTAACTGACTGTCTTATTCTCATTCTTGAACTCTTGGATCTTGCATCGATGAGACAGAGCAACACATGGCTGTGTAGGTAGGTCACTTATCACACTGAATAGTACGCACGGCTCTTAGTCAGACTCTGTGAGAGAAAGAGAGTGAGAGAGACAGAAAGATAGAGGGAAAGGCATGGAGTTGGCAGCTCTTCCTAGTATATGTGGGCATGATGCTGGTGCTCCTTCTGCCCAGTGTGAGCTCCTTATATAAGAACTGAGACAGACAGACCGACTGACAGAGACACGCACACACAGACACAAGCACAGACTGCTGATACCTACAGCTCAGCTGTGCAGTGTGAGCAAGGACAATGTAGTGGTGGTGATGGGTGATCTCCATTATGCTGATGTGCTTAATGAGCTGAAATTTCAAGTTCAGCCTACAGGAATAGCATACATGCCAAAGTACTCAAGCTGGCTCTGACAGGCACTGGTGTTTTTCTGGTGTTACTCTTTCACTCGTTCAATAATATTTATGTTTCACAATTAACAAACTGGCCAAGTTTGTGTGTTACAGCAGTGCAATATATATCCAGTACACAGCAACAACATATTAATAGTATATACTAGTGTTAGCACAAACGAACTGAAACCAGTCGTGCATAGGACATAAAACCAAGAGTGATATGTGTGTTTGAAATCTATAACATACAAGTCCAACCAAATAATAAGCCTAGACTGTGTTTCCAATTGGGTGATATATAAGCTGTGGTAATGTAACAACATACTGTATATCAACAATAAGTAATTTAGTTTCCTACATGTTCACAGCTGTGCAACAATGACATGATTAAATAAGGTAAAAATGAAAAATAAATGTTGGACGTGTCAACTTTAGGGCAACTGAAGTCAGATCTAACATTATATCATTGTGTTGTCTGTTCTACCTCCTCAACAACTTTTTTTTAAGCAGCAGTACATTGTACATGGAGGGAAATATTTTACAGAACATCATTTTTGTGTTAGATTATGACTATGATCCAGGGATACATATTTACAGGCTCATTTAGGTCGAATGATAGTCTTCACGGAAGTAACCTACATTTTGGGTGAATCCCAAAAGGCTTGCAATATGAACATATAGTGTACTACGTAGGGTGGAGAAACCATTATTTCATCACCTACAGTGTGTGGTGTACTTATGTAAGGAGTAGAAAAGTTAAACATGGAGCTTTGGAATACCAACATAACAAAAGAATACTCAAGTATTCCCAAACAAGTAGCAGCACAAAATAATCAGACTATTCAGATCTATCATGATCATAACACTCAGGCCTTAAGGCAAGCAATGTTTTAATTAAAGCTATTTGAATTGGATTGATGAATACATTCATGCAAAGGCACACCAACAATAAGAGCTCAGGGCAAGATTTTCACCACCAGATAAACAGCCAATAGTTACTATTTCCTAAATTTTATATCACTTTAACCAATTTAAACAAATACCATTAGCATCCTCCAGTTCAAAAGTCACATGCCAAGGCAACACAGCAGGAAGTATATGGATGGCTGAAAACTTCTGCTTTTAGTAAGAAAATTCTGTATATCCTCCAACACTTGCTCACTAACTGTGATCCAGAAATACATTTAGGAACTGAATGGATTAAAAAAAGACAAGTTATGATCACACAAAACCCCCAAGTACATGACAGAGATTGAAAAATGGAATGGATCACAACACAGTGCACCGCTGACCCTTTTTATCAGTCTCGGACAGACACACACTGGCATCAGGAGACCCAGGGGAGAATTTTATTTGTGTTCTCAGACCTGTCCATCCAGTTATAGCTAAATTAATACAAGACGTGCTGTCGCAAAATGTGGCTGCCATTCAGCAAGGCCAATTTCACAGGTAAACTTTTATCTCTGCATTTTGCCTGATCTGGTTTTATTACCTCTGGCAGTGCTCAAGCTGAAGCCATATTTATCAATTCAAAATAAATCTGAAACTCCCCATCAATACTGTATTAAACTGTTTGTGTAATGGGTATGTGCCTGTATATTTTTATAGTGGAGAAAAAAAAATCACATTTCACAATTGAACAGCTATATGCGATTTTGGACTGAAGTGATAGACTACACTCTCCACCATCATTACCATCTAAACACCAACTGCAGGAATATCTTTTGGAAGAATGATATTCATCCCTCCAGTATAGTTCCACAGACTTGTATACTCTATGACAAGGCTCACTGAAGCTGTTCTGGAGAGTGGCCACCATATAACACCATCTCTGTGAATTAGCTCTGACAATAAAAACGATAATCGATCAGAATGAGTAGAATATAAATCTTGCAGACTGGCCAATCAGAATCAAACATTCATCAGCGCTGTGGTCTACAGCGAAATAAAATTCAGGAAAAAATATGAAAATTACGGTATTCATTTGCACAACCGTCTGTGTTTATTCAACATTGTAATTAATAATTTCATGCTGTCGATTTTGCTGTGCAGAGAACAAAATAAGGATGTGGAGATGTGCGGGAAGCTCTGCAGGAGGGCACAGGGAGAGCTACAGAACTCTGGTGTCAAGAGGGGACAGGGGTTTAGGCAAGTAATTAGCAGACAGTAATTGCTCTCATTAGCATTAGACTGGAGTGTAAGTAAGGACTGAGGCTCTGCACATGGTCTGCATTAAAAAAAAACAAATACAACAGGGAGGACGGCACTCGTGCTGATTCCATTCCAGCAGCCTGAAAAGGTCTATCAAGACCCACGTCACTTGAGACACACACTCCTGCACACACACAGCAAGAGAAGACAAGGGAGATAACCATGGGCTAAATGATGAAATGCTTTAAGAAAATGATGGAAGATTGGCACTAATTGATGGGCAGACGGGAGGGACGAGAACACAAGACAAATGAAACAGAGGACTGAAGGTGCGAATGAGAAATGACTGAACACTTGTTCACAGGTGATGTGGGAAATCCATGTAGACTGACATATGGCCATGAGGTACTGAGACTCTCACCAAGCAATAACCATAAGCACAGGCTTAAAAGCTTAAACGACTCAGACATTTGAGTAGTTCATAGGCCATTTGCCACAATTATGATTTCAACCCAGCATGCAATCAGAGAGCATTTCTTTTCTTTACACCTTTCTGTAACATTCTGTTAGCTTTATGCAGACGTACAGAAAGGATACGCTAGAGATACACAATAGCGGATAAAATCATCATGATTATCTTGCATAATATTGAACTAACGATTACTGAACATGATAATTTAGGCAATTTACAGCTTGTTATTTTAAGCTTCCATGTATAAATCCAGTGTAAATGTACACCTTAGAATCGTTTAGAAAAGGCCTAATTCACACTGACATGGGTAAATTTGAAAAATGCCATTTTTACAATGAAATGTGGAAATGACATGCTGAACATAGGAACGGTTGAAAACGGCATGCTGGGAAGGCATACTGGGTGTCTGACCCACGATCTTTACAACATTTTTGGCATTTTTGTTTTGACAATATTAACATAAAACATGCTTTCTTGCACACCCCAGCATCCCTTGAATATTCTACAAAGCAGTCAAACATGAAATTAAAATACAGAAAACAGTATTGCAATGGGTTCCATCATCTTGGAGCTGTGGATATCACGTAGAAATCATACATTAGAGTCTTCAAACATTTTCGTATTTCTCCACTTCTTTTTTTTTCTGTAGCCTCCTCCAGTTTCATAAAATTGGAGAGGTCATAGCATCACGACATGATTCTTTGCATGTCATTAGATTGCATACATTTAGACAATATATTTACTGTGAATTAATTAAAATATCAGTTTTACAAATGGTTTTTGTAACTGCTTCCAAACTGACAGATCTGTTACACATTGCCGTCTTCAAAACAGGTCTAAAGACTGAGAGGATCATGACCAAACTTTGGCTTCTTACTTTTGGTTCATTTTGACAATAGATTATTGTCTTCTTGCAGGATTCAACTATACTATACTGTTTTCAACTATACTATACTGTCTGGAGCTGTGAAAATAACCTGGATACCTTCTTGTACATGTGCGTATGCATACAAAACCCTTTCAACATGATGTACAATGCAGTATTTGCAACTGACCCCATGTTTATATGGCCATCTTTCACCGAAAGCTTCTCTCAGAGTTTGTTCGGTTAGCGCCAAGAAATTTTGGTGGTTAGTAGAGTATCCTTAGGACTAACCTGAAAGGTGTTTAGAGATGACCACTGCCCTCACACCACTGGTAACACCCAGGTAGCAGTGCCCTGAAGTGGCAGCCCATGAGCAGTGAAGCACATAAGTGATGCCCATGAGCAGAAGACACTCTTCATAGAGTAGCATGTCATAACAGGAGCTGGGTATCTAGCCATTCTATAGGCAACTGTTGTGATGTCTACCACTAACTAGGCCAGCTTCTGCTTAGACAAAACCGTCGCCTGGGTCTTTACTCTGTGCCAAACAAGCTGTTAATCTGAGGATTGCAAGACCTTTTTTTAGAAGGCTGCAAGATCAATTGATTGATTTACAAATTTGTGTGATCGGACAACAAGGTCATCCCAGAGTCAACTGGCCACCAACGCATGCAAGACAATCTTATCACCAGGGCATGTAGTTCTACTACTCATTTTGCCAAAGTGACCACTAGCAAAAAGGCAGTTTTCAGAGATATCCATTTTCAGGTCAGCATCTTGCATAGGCTAATAAGTGCCTTGAACACATTAAAAATATATCCCACACCATGCTCTTAAGGCCGTTGTATATTTCTTGCTGAGACACTGCTCATGTGGGTTTGGCAAACATCACAGTTTAATTGCAAAGAAAACGAACACCTGCAGATGACATGCAGAGGATTCGCTTTCAATAAAACAAAGACTATGACTGAGGCATTCATACTTAACAGTCAAAATGAAACTGCAGAATGTGTGCAGCTTCTCACAACACTTAGAAACTCATAAACTTTGTTAGCTAAAAGTATACCAAGGGCTTTAAGGAATCATGGCTGGTAGAGGCACCTCACCACTTTAAGAAAGATCATAATAAGTTTATGAGATCCCAGAGAGATGCCATCCATGGTGCTGTGGTACACTGAGATGGCAGCCAAATAGACCTTTAGCACAGATGGGGAACTAGCATTGTCTAACAGTCTGTTATGTTCACGGGTATTAGTGAGCACGTGTCTGTGTTTGTCTGGTTTCTGCCTCATTTTGATCGCATGCTTGCTCTCTTTTTTCTCTCAGTGTTGCATTTGTATGCTTTGCTACGCTTCTGTGCTTTGCACTAATGTGTTAATTGTTTCTGCTGTTTGCCTATGTGGTGTTAATGTTTGCTATGTCAGTATTGTCTGTCCCATTGCTACACATCTAACCCTAGTATTTTTTAAGAGTTGTAAGGTAGAGTAATAGCTAGTGTTATCTTGGCAATTAGGTAAGAGGTTGAATCCAGAGTAGGGTGTAGAAGCATATCTTATGTTCTTTTTTTTTCGGTACCTTCTAGTTCTGCCCCTAGGGGACCACCTCCTACATTGATTGTCATTCAACTTGCCTGTTTAATGAAGCAACTTGTGTGTGAATCGTGTATGTTATTAACCCTGCACTATTCCCCAGGCCAGAGCCCAAACTTAGTAGGGCCATAACACAGTCCCTGGAGAAAAGTTTTTTTTTCTTTTTCTTTTTGGGCTGTGTACTGAATCTACCCTATGAAGTACACAAAAATTGCAGAACAGCTTTCACCTAAGGGTATACCGCAATCTTCAGTTAGAGATTCATACAGAGAGGTCAAACCCATAGGCACAGTTGACCTGGCTGAGGGTGTCAAATCTCTCTGACCATTTGGGACAGCAGATCTGGGCAAACACGTAGCAGATGGAAAAGTCAGTCATGGGCCAGTGCATCCTGTCCAGCTCTGCCAGCAAGAACCACAATTAGCAATGTGTTGATTTGAGATGCCACTCCCCTGCGTACATCCACTGTACTGTCATAAAAGGCACATAATTTGCCCTCAGGGAAGCTAACCATGGATGGCACATCTCCAGAAAGGTAGAGCCTGGGCTCCTCTTGCTATGACAGGGACACACTTCATGTGTAGCATGTGGGGTCCTCCCACAGGCTGATAACCCACTTATGAAAAGCTAGGAAAATTACTGCTGTCACTGCTGTCATCAGTCCTAGTCTCCTCAATAGAAGATTGTACTGCATATGGCGGCCTACTTAATCCGATTCTTAAGCCCTATAATGTCTGCCACACAGGGTGATAGCCTTGTGCTGACGAATTTTATGACATGCTTCAGTGTTAGGGAGCTTTTTTCTGAATTCACCATGAGATGTGTGAGAAGGGTGGATGTGTGCCAAATGGCCTGCTCCTAAGTCCTGAAAATGTTGGGCGTGGGCGGCAGACTCGAAGATTGCAGCCCTGCTACAACAGGACTGACTGATCTTACATAATCAAAGCCCACCGTGCTGTGTTTTCAGCTGTAAAGGGTCCTGTCAGCAGCCCCTTCCCTTTAGGGGCATGCTCCATGTCATGGAGGTGGTGGTATCAAGATAGATGGTATAACTCAATTGTGTTTGTTAATAAAACGAAACAATGGAGTGTTTATCAGTGTTACTCCACCATTTATAAAAATAGGTTAACTACTTAAATATTACGATCTAAAAATTAGTGGTGGAATAAAATAAAAAATAAATAAATAAAGGATTTTTTTTTTAAAAACCCACAACATATGTATACATAACGACATGCTCAAACTCTACTGGAAATATGTTATATACTGAAACCGTACTGTGCACGCAAACATGTTTGTGTTAATGCCCGTGGGCCCTTTAAAAGAGCTGAAAAGGTGCTATAGCGATGCCTCTCTCTGGCACACGACTTCAGTTTCTGTTTGGCTGGGTGTAAACATGTGTTTGCCTGTGTAAGGCAGCATGCATAAGCAATATGTTCTATGTAGGCTGCAATGAGATGTAGTTAAAAAGAAAAATGGTCTTGCATTTGTGTAATTAAAAGTAAGGCAGTCATCGCAAGCTCGTGTTTGTAAATGTGTCTGTTTTCTAGCTGAGACCGTTACTAGCCGCAGTGAGGAATTATGATGAGCTCCCACCTTTAATGTTATTTTTACACTGCCTAGGCTTGACACTGAACGTACATACTAAAAGTAAGACTGGCTGATCGATCTGCAGAGAGGGAGGCGAGTGGCTGTGTTGAAGTTAGAGAGTGTGTACACCTACCTCTCGATAATGTCAGCGATCACACAGGCAAACATCTGTAGCCCCTCTGGAAGCTGCAAAGCCACTGTGAAGCAGAGAGGCAGAGTCTTGGTCAATTCAATATGGAAATGTGAGCGACACCAGCAGGACCTCGGGTTTCAGATGTGCTGCATTATAGCACGCTGTGACTATAAAACCTTTCTTAAGAGTTTCTTATGTTCCATTGTAGTTTACTCACTATTAGTGCCACTATCAGTGACAGTGTATAAGATGGGAGTTGGGGAGAATGGGAAGGAAATAAGAAAAAATATTAAAAAACATTGCAGCGAAGGCCTCAGTGTATTTAATTAAAGATTTTTTTCTTAACTGGCTACTCTCAGATCCTAATGGAACTCTAAAATTAGTGCTTTATTAAAGGCCAGTGCACTTGCAGAGTAAATCAGGTCACCCCAGAGGTAAAAAACTCATGGTACCATGGTAGTATCAAAGGTAAAACAACAACAACATGTTGCTATACCTGGCTTACAGTGATGAAACTCAAGATAAAGAACCATCTTTTGCAATTAGATCGGAATTGTTTCTAATAAAACAGTCACAATTATTTCTCATTAACTATTCCTTATTTACAAGGAGCCCACTGCTTACCCACCACTTTAGTATGAAGACCTGTACACCTGATATTCATGCAATCATCCAATCATGTTGCAGCAGCACAATGCATAAAATCATGCCGATACACATCAAAAGCTTCAGTTAATGTTCACATCAAACTGGAAAAAAACAGGCAATGTTTTCCCAATCTTCTGAAAAGAAAAAAAATAACTATACACTTTGCTTTTCTGCTCAATATGGATATAGAGAGTGGTTATTTGAGATACTGTTGTCTTCCTGTCAGCTCGAACTAGCCATTCTCCCTTGATTGCTCTCATCAGCAATGTATTTTCACCCATAGAACTGCTAAACACTGTTTGCTTGTTTTTTGCACCTTTCTGTATAAACTCTAGAGACTGTTGTGGGTGAAAAAATCCCAGGAGATCAGCAATTTCTGAAATATTCAGACCAGCCCATCTGGCACCAACAACCATGCCACAGTCAACATCAATACAGATCACAGTTCTTCCCTATTCTGATGTTTGATATACATTACTTGAAACTCTTCACGTGTAGTTGCATTATTTTATGCACTGCATTGCTGCCACGTGATTGACTGATTGGATAGTTGCATGAAAAAGCAGGGGTACAGGTTAGCATTTGGGTAATGAGTGCACATTGCAGTGTGTATAGCTACATTTTGTTATTACTGATGTGTTTATACCACTAAACAGCATATAGTATATTATATACCACACCATAATTTTATTTATACTGTTACACACTGTATTTTTTACCATAACAATAATGATGTCATTTTATATTTGTAAGATAAAAATACAAACATTACAAGCAACTGCGACATGAGGTGACGTGTTTTAAATGTTTGTCATGGTACGTCACAAGAGTAATGTTAAGCCAATAAACAACACTCTACCCCCAGGGTGGCCACTATATAACGTAACATAATCCATGACAGCAGTGTTATTAAGCAGATATGGTATTAAAGTGAATATTATATTATAATAACTTAAATACTAGGGATAATCAGTACTCCTGTATAAAACACCCAGTAATTTTGATCTTCTCAGGAAACCACAGAAGAGTCATATTGTAGTTTGGTGTTACAAAATGCTGGAAAATTTTTGTAACATATTGATGTGTAAAAAAAATGCTGGAAAAGAGGTTTGAGAAAGTGCGGTATAAATGAGAGAAGAAACATCTGTGCCATTTAAACTAAATGTTACTGAAATATCCACTGAGAAGTCCTGAATTTGGCAATGTAACTGAGCAGTTTGCTGTAAAGAAATGAACTAAGGCTACTCTCTGGTAATATGTAAAACCCATTTCTCATGTTTCAGCATCCTGATTGGCTTTAATAACAGATTTACTGTTTCATTGCCTATAATATGGTGGTGAATGGAAAGAGAGACTGTGGTTAATCTATATATTGATATAATTGATATATATATTGATATATAATTAACTTGCTACTGTGCTGTTTGTGCTAGCTTTGTGTTGGTTGATGGGTAGAAGTCTTGGATGTCTGTATCAAATCATTATTAACTCATACTATTAACCTCGCATAAAAAATGGAAAAAGAGGGATCAGTGGAATCCAACTACATGCTCTATTGTAGAGCCAGCGATGGCTGATCATGATATTAGATTAGTGGGTGGGGAGTTGGGGGGGCTATTACACACAAGTAAAGAGAGATAGGCAGCTGCGTTTGTGATTTGATTTTTTTTTCCAAGTGTGTAATGCTCCACTTTGTTTACTCTCAATACAAACACATTAAATAGAACAACTGTAATCCTTTCATTGAACCCAAATGAATCCTTCCATTGAACCCATTGACAGTTCTGCCATCTGTGCCTTTGTGTAATTTGTACTTTGAGTGGACAATGTGCAATCACTCTATCTACTTTCAGTGTCTCCTCCAAAGGCATTCTGGACGACAAAGGAAATAATCCACCTTGTTCATGTTCGTTACACCTGCGACTTTGTTTCATGTGCACCTTCTCAATCAATGCTGGTAACGTGCTATGAATGTGCCAGCAAATATCGGCACAGATATCACTCTGGTTAATCACCGGACAGGACTGTGACTGACTGGCTGCAGTTTGAGCTAGAAAGAAAACGGTACATACCATTTTTTTTAGTATTTCAGCTTCATATCATTTGGCATTTTTCTTTCACTGTTGGCACTGTTCCACAAAAGTCCACATTAATCCAGCTTGAGACATTTGTTAAACCAACAATCTGATGTGCATGCTAAAAATGAAACCTTATACTGATGTCTTTTTTTTTATCTTTGATACTGGCGCCTCTTTATCTTTCTACTCAGCTACCCCTGAGTAGAAGAGAATTCCCAAAATAATAGATGTTTTACAGCAGAGTTTAGCTCATGCTGTAAAATTAGCCACTAAAATGGTAACTGTGCTGCAGAGTGCTGCATTCGGGGTATAATAATAGAATGAATGTAATATACACACACAGATTTGTTCTCTAAGCAGGTAGAATTTAGGTGGGTGGCACTTGTACTCCGATGTGAATTATAGTCTGGGAATGATGAAATGATTATAGTCTAGATATGATTATACAAATATATAACAGTAGGATGTTTGCGTTATCGGATTGCTACATACTGTGATCAGCAAACTATTGCTGAAGATTCATAACTAAACATTAAATGACTAAAGACAGTGCTGCATGATTTCCACATCTTGCACATCTGGCTGACGTGAATGCCTGTCAGAATGCTCACAGAACTCTCATCAGGAACATCTGAGACTGGAAAGCATGCCCACAGAGCATAGCACAAACTTCTCTGATTTGCTAGATCTCTCATTTGCATGTACTGCTCACCATTCTCTTTTGCTGCATCATAATGCGGAAAACAACATGGCAATAACAAACAAGAAAAGTTCTATTGAGTAGCCCTAGTAAGCAGAGCAGCATCACACTGCAGCACTGCTACAGATTACTGATGCACCCTTGAGGTTTTACCAACCACGTTCTAGGAAACTAGGATGCCAATTGTCTGTTACTCTAAAAATATAGCCTCGTTTAATAAACAACAGGTTCTCTATCTGGAGAGAAATGGTAATAGCTGAATTGCTCTTTTCCTGGTGAGCAGTAGTATCTGACTAAAGCCAGTTCGAACAGTGATATCACACTTAAGAACCAAAACAAAAAGGTTCACAAACCCTGGCCTTTTTACTCCATTAGAGACAAAATGAAATGCTGAGAACATCTGATGTAAAGGGCTGGAGACGGTCATTGCAGTGAAAAAGGAAATCATCAAACACGGATTAGACAAACACGCTTCTATGAACAGTATGAAAGAGAAGAGAATTGGCAAGAGTGAGTCCATTAGTGTGACAGCAACCAAAGCTAATCGATAAATGATGCTTTAATTAGAACAATGACTCCTGGTCGTGTCAAGACAAAATCCATGTAATTTAATGACAACAGTTTAGCAGAAAAGCTTAAAGAAATGAAAAGAGTGAAAAACAGCATGATCTTTAAAAATAATTCAAGGGCTCCCGAGTGGCGCTGCCACAGACATTCGTGGCTGGGAGCCAAGGGAGCAAAACTGGCTGCGCTTTCTGGGTGGGAGGGATGGCATACTCTTTCCCCTGCCAATCACAGTGACACTAGCCAATCATTTGAGTCTGTGAGTTCACTTATGTGGAAGAGGGCAGATAACACTGACTCAGATCCCTGAGTGGGTTATGCTGCCCTGTGACCCTGCATGAGCAGCAGTTTTAAAAGATGCAGCTGGACAGCTTCACGTCTCAGAGCTACCCCGTTTGGCAGCTGTCGTATGATGGGGGAGCTGGCTGGTGTGGAGGGGAGGTGTTCACCAAAACAATGTTTATAATTCATTTATACGGGACCAAAAGCTATTTCCAGTGTCATCCAGAAGAAGAAGTGATTCCATTTGAAACCTGGTTCCTCTCAAGGTTTCTTTCTCCTTTCGTCTCAGAGAGTTTTTCCTCAACACTGGCACCTCTGCTCTGCTCGTTAAAGATCTAAAACTATGTCTATTGTTAAAAGCACTACACAAATAAAACTGAAATGAATTCTGGACAACATTCATCAAGATCATTTTCTTTACATTTTCCTCTTCAGGCATTAGAATGATGCTTTGACGTCTTTTGTTTTGGAAACTGATCTGAAATTCAGAATTCAGAATTGTGAGAAAATTCAGAATTGTGAGAAAATTCAGAATTGTGAGAATATGTGACAGACGTTTCCACAACTGAGAAGCAGAATTACAAACTCTGAGAATGAACTCTGAAAATGTTTTATAAAGAATATGGTTAATAAAGCTGTGATCTTCTGCATACAATCCAACTTACAGCCATCTTGCTTTTCTAATAATAATGAACTGATTTTAATGTTTGCACTGAATGTTGGCATTTCTTTCTAAAATCAAATAATTAATAGATGTATGAAATGTAAATTATGTTGTTTTATGTTACAAATCAAATGTCTTTCTTTAATACATGCATTTTTTTTAATGAGTCAGACTATTCTTCAGGTTTTTCAGTACTTTATGTACTTCAAGCACTTTCTGTTTGTGTTAGTGAGAGTTCGGGTATGATCCAATTTGAATTTCTTAAAAAACATTAATCTGGTTATTGTTCGTTTAGAGTTAGATAATGAAAACACAGTGTTTGGGGAGGTAGTTTTACTTTTGCCCAGTAGACTTTCTGACATCTGCATCTCAGCTTTACATGTTGAGAAAACTTATTAAAATTCATCAGAAATGTTCAGGGGTCCAGAGGCTGTATTGTTTTGTTTTCTTCATGGAGAAAAAAAAAAATCTCTGACCAACATTTCCATCTTAGATTGTTAACAAAACTAATACTGCTTTTTGTGATCCCTTCATCTTCTGCTATGTTGCTGGTATATTTGAAGATTTCATTTTTATTTTCAGAGGCAGGTGAAGCACATAAACTCAAATAAAAATGGAAATGCTTACTTAGAACAGTACCCTTGTAAAATTTAAAGGACAGTTTTAGATAAAATTTAGATGGGAGAGAACTCAAAAATAATTTTTTTTAAATTTTAGTCAAACATAAAATGTTTAAATTTGCAAATTAAGGGCTCATGCGTCCCCATGTTGTTATTGTTACACCCATTAGATTTAAGATTTGTTAAGAATTTTAATCAATTGCTTGGAAATCATCTTATGACTTCCAAAAATACAGTAACTGATCTTTTTTTTTTTTTTACTGAAATGTGATAAATAGATATAGATTTTCCATAGTAGAGATTTTTTGTTGTGAAATGTATTGAGTAACAGTCTTATGTGAAAGAAAAAGTAAACTACAGATACTTGAAACTGCAGTTAAGGCTGTGTCCAGGTTGTTCTGACTAATACACCAAAAATGCCACCAGGCTCTAACTGCCTAATTAATGAGATATTCCCGTTTTCTCAAACAAATTTCCATTTAAGAAACACACACACACACAAAATCAAGGTCAAAAAACTGGCTTCTGTTCATTAAAGAACAAAGCTCTTGTGACCTGCATCTGGGCTCTCTGGTCTGCTCTGAATCACTTCGTGTAGGTTATGATGACACACACTATTACTTTCAAAGCACGTGAACTTTCTTATATAGAGCAGATCCAAACATACTGAAAGTTGGTTATATTCTACAACTTATCCTACAACTTATCATCATCAGTCTCAGTCTCAGTACCATAAACCCTGAGATCCAAAGAATGTTTAATTAACTGTAAAATTCTACTGTGGAGTCGTATGTAGTGGAATCTGTGTGGTTGCGTAGCTTTTAAATCATTTCTAGGAAAGAAACCTAAGACTCAGACCTCCCAGCAGACTCATAACCATGCACATAGAAAACTGCAAGTAAGCATGATTGGCTCTGATTTCCAGCAAGAGGCATATTTCTGCCCTTCTCCGCATCCTGTGTTCGTATTAGTCATGATTTTTTGCTGTATGTACGAAGTCGAATGGGGTGGGTCATTAGTGGGCGTTCCTATCTATCTGCTGGTGGTAGCGCATGACTAGTGCTTCATGTCCATACAAACCATATTCAGCTACTGAAAATATGTAAAATCACCTATTTTCTGTTTTATAAATTAGACTTCCTTCTTCTTCTTCTTCTTCTTTTGGCTTTTCCCTTCAGGGGTCTCCACAGCGAATCATCGCTCTCCACCTATCCCTANCTCACTCTCCCTCCTCTGAACATGTCCAAACCACCTTAATCTGGCCTCCCTAACTTTTTCCCCCAAACGTCCAACATGAGCTGTACCTCTAATGTACTCATTCCTAATCCTGTCCAACCTCGTCACTCCCAATAAATTAGACTTCCTACCAATAAAAATGAGATTGCCTCGTCATTTTATCTACAAATTAACTGTGTTCTGGCTAGAATTTAAAAAAAGGCCAAGGCTTAAGTCATAAAAGTTTGTCCCGTTCTTCAAAGCGTTTTAAGGCATGCTTTATGTCCTTCAGAGCTGCTTCATACTCACTGGACTTTTCCTGATATAGTTTCCTGGTATACACAGCAGCAGTATTTTTGTGTATTGAGTTTTATTTTGCCTCACTCGCTTCACATTGTTCTGTAGTCGCAATGATATCACGGTTAGCGCCTGAATAGCACAATACAAAGCACAATCTACATACATAGTTACAAAATCTCTACAAAACCACCAGTAGACACACATATCCCAGCTAAAACTCCCACTAAAAATAAAATTCAGAATGGAAATGCTTGGTTATGAATTACACCCATGTAGTGCTAGACATTCTCCAAGTGTCCAACACCTGTCCCTCATTACCATTGGCAGTTGCATCACTTTTTAACTTACGTTTACAGTCTCTTTGCTTCGTGTTGGAACAACGTAATAAGTAAGCATTATTCTGATAGACACAAACTGTTTAAACTTGCTTCAGTTATTAGTGAAAGCAACCAGAATTTCTTTATCTTCACTGAGATCTGGTGAGTGTTGCTGTTCGCTGTTTCACCAGAACGAGAATGACAGGCAAGTGAAAGAGTAACAGGAAGAGTAGAGATATGAGGACGATGATAAAGGAGATGAAATACAAAAGAGAAAAAAAGAATGGGTGATAGACCTGTCACAGAGACAGAAACACATTAACAAAGCCACGAGGAAGGATGAGATCTGTGTACATGCAAAATCATATCAGAGGGCTTTTTAATCAAGCTGTCCAGAGCGTTCGGTATGATGAGCTTCTTCCCTCAGGCCATCAGACTCCTCAACGCGGACATGTCCACCATACAGACCCCTTAGAACTCCACAAGGACTCTACAGTCACTTGCACTCCACTGACACTTTACACACTGCACTTTGCATTGTTACTACATGTAACATACTGCACATTTATACATCCGTTTGTTTGTTTTTTGCACATTCCCTGCATGTTTTGTACATCCCTGTTGCACATTCCTGTACATATAGTTCATATTTCTTATCTTATTTCTTTCCAACAATTTTTACATTTTAAATTTAATTTACTATTTAATGCACAGTCTAAAAGATAACCTTAACCTTCTTTCCACCAATGTGAGAACATTAAATGTATGTATTATACAGAGTTCTCAACATGAATGTCACAGAAATGTGATTATATCAAGTTTCCAATATCTGTTTCTGTCCTAAAGGTTTAATTTAACTCACTGCAGTTTGGTGGCTGAGACCTTCAGTGTAACAAAATATCAAAATATCAAAATATTTTATACATGATACAGTAGATCATTAAAAATCTGATCACTAAAGAAACGTGTTGCATTTGCTAGTTTTCTACATAACTGAATGCAAGAAAACAAATTTACTGCATAAAGCTGTGAAATCGTATTATAATTACTATCATCGTCATTACTATCACAGCAATCTCATGCTATGATTTACACTTCCATTACATTATAAAATCAGAGCTCAGTTCAATTTGCTGTTTACATAAACCAAAGGTGGGGTGCTATAAGGCCCCCTGTTAATGTAAACCTTGAGTAATGTAAATTATGATCAGGCATGAATTTGCTTATCTTAAAATACTAGGAAATGTGTCACAGGGGATGCATTAATTGGGTCAGTATGGGTGGCTCAGGGGATGGGCTTACATGGCTTAAGCTCAGATTTCCAGTGACCCTAGTAGCACCCCTGGCGAAAACCCTGGCACTCAAGAACTGAAAAAAAAAGAGACTTTTTTCCAGTGGGGGAGAAAAAAAAGAATAATAAGATCTTTCACTTCCATTGCTAGTCACCTCATAACTTCACTTCTCATCTGAATGAAATATTTACGCTTAACTTTTTTTGCATCTCCAATATGAATGAAAGACCTTCCATTTCAATGATAAAATAACAGGCTACAATTACGATTCATTTGATTCTCACTTACAAGCAGAGTCTCACACCAAAATATCTGTCTACAGTGACAGTCAGATATCTGTCTCTAATAAAGAGTACTCAAGAGATATAATAAACAACCTTGGCATTTGCCGTTACCTGCAGTTAGTCATGCTGTGCTAAAGACACGGCATGACTTCCCTGTCATCAAAATGTTCACAGAAAAGATGCTAACAGCATACTGTATTATTTGGCAATATACAGTGGGATCCATAAGCATTTGGACAGTGACACAATTTTTGTAATTTTGTCTTTGCGCACCACCACAATGAATTTGAAATGCAATCAAGATATGATTGAAGTGTAGACTTTCAGCTTTAATTGAAAGAGTTTAA
>CM074958.1:10567175-10577197 GCA_037577455.1 Pangasius macronema
GTCTCTTGCTCCTTTTTCTTCTTTTGACATTTTGAAGCAGTTCTTACAACCTGGTTATGATCCAACAGCGCGAAATGTGAATACTTGGAATGTTTCCCCCGGTCTTAAGATTTTGTTCAGGAGTGTATATACACCATTTAGAAGCACTGAATCCCTTACACCTTAATTCTGTCTCCTTTTCAGAGATATTCGTTTCAGTTCTGCATCCTGCATAGGCTCATAAAGAGGGCCCTTATGGTACTCCAGAACAAGGGGTAGATCCCACGTCAGGCTCTCTGGGAATCATGGCGATAGAGCTTTGATTCTTTCAGAAAGGCCATAATAAGGCTACAAGGCTCCAGAGAAATGCCATCCATGGTCCTTCAGCATAGATGGGGACTTGCCACTCTCTAGCAGTCTCTAAAGAAAAGTTAAGATCTTTGGAATAGGGCAATGCATCCGCCTGGAATCAGGCAATGCATACACCTAAGGTATACAAGGCCCATGTGTCAGGGGCTCTTGTATTCGAGATTGAGATTGTATCCTAGTTTCTGTACTACTAGGTTGCAGACCTTAGTGATTCAGTCTGAGGGGCCAGACCCATAGTCACAGGTGACAAATCTCTGAGTAAATTTACTCAAAAAAGAAGCCGCCAGGGTGGTGCAACCACTCAGAAAAGCAGTGGCGGAAACCAAGGTCTTACCAGCCATCCTGAGGCCCACAAGCAGGACTCGTTTTGGCCTAGTTGCTGAATTCTGTGTGACATGGGAAGAATCAGCAGGAGAGGAGGAAAAGTGTATGATAAATGGTGAGGTCAGTCATAGCCCAGCTCATCCTGTCATACTGTCAGACTAGATTCTTGGTGTACAGGCAAATATTGGCCATAATTCCAAAAAACTTCTAATCCCTTGAAGAATGAGGTGAAGAACCTGAAACTAAACTTTGCCCTCTGCTCCACAGTATCTCAAAAAGGTTAATCACATAAGTCAGACCTCTAGCTTTTGCTGGAGTTGGAGGAAATAAAAAAAAATGGGCAAGAACTGTGCAGGTAGCAATGCCAAAAATTCCATCAATGTATCTAAGAAATGTTGTCGGTGCATGTCCACTAAATTGCTGAATAAATGTATTCTCGCCAGTCCAGTGGGAGATCTGCATTGAAAAGTTCCATTATAGTCCCCTATATAGGTTCTATTATAACATCTGCTGGCCTGATCACAATGTCATCTGTTTTGCTGACATCGTGGCTGTATACTCCTTCCTTAAGTAGACTGATGTTTTTTTGTTTGTAAATTGATGAAAAAAAACACAGTGCTTGAAAATCGTCTGTCAGAATAATCAAGTGGAACTAAATTTGGAGAAATTAACAAGATTTCTATTGGATGTCTAAACTGTGTACTTTGGGCATCCTTATTAAAATTAACACTGGAAAAAAATCTTTACTGTCAATAATGGCAGTAAATGCACTGGAAGTGGGCCTTGTGGATATACATTTAAGGCTGTACAGACGTTAGCTTCAGATAGTTAGGCTAAGTCCTCTTAGTCAGCAGCAAGCTTCTATTTTTTTTGGAATTTCCCATGAAATTGAAAAAAGTCTGTGATTTCAACTACAGTGTTTAAAAATCCAGCAATCAACACTGTGTACATTCTTTTATGAACTATTTGGGATGCACAGTTTACACAATATTAATATAAAAAAGCACTAATTGGTATGTGAATTCATAATGATAATGATGGTGATATTGTCATCACTACTAGATTAGTGGAGAAAAATAATTGGCATTCCCAAGCAAAAAATCACATCACATTTACAAGATTTAACATTTATAATATTTATGTTATTCGATTTAATATTGCCAGCTTGGACAATTTAATCCACCTGATTAACCTGAATTTCAAATCCATTGTCTAGTGTTTTCATTATTTTGTCCAACCCCTATATAAAAGACACCAACCTTCTTAAAAATTGTTTACTTCACATTCATGTTCCATTTAAAAAGAGAAAAAAAGCAGATTTTTCACACACACACACTGAAACGGGCAGACAATTCAGAACACCCTCCTTGCTGTATTTACTGTCCTGCTGTTTACAATATCGGTAAGCATCCATCTCACTCACCTCTTTTGGCTTTCGCCTGTCTCACCCTCCATATTGTTTTGTGGATCTCAAAATTGTAGTTGGAAGGCAGAACACTAACTGCCTCTTGAAGTTCAGGATCTTTGAGAATCTCATCAGGAATCTGATTCGCAACCCTCCTCGGGCCTTTCACTAAACCACAGTAATAAAAAAGCAATACAGTTTCAGCATACATGCATTCAGATGAAGTTGTGAAAACAAAAATGTAATATGTATTTTTATTGCTCTGTCCCATGGTTTCAAATCACTTTAGGTGCCTTGTAACATGAATGATTAGCTTTGCATTTATTTTTCTGCACCCTAGAATATTCAGCTAGAGCACGAAGGATGGGTCGTGAAGCATAGCCCAGGGGTCAGCGACAAAGCATAGTTAAACATAAACATAACTATATTTGTTATATAAGTTATAAGTTCTTATAGCTATTACCTATGGGGTCCCTGGCTACAAAAAAGTTTGCAAACCTCTGAGCTAGAATAGTGAGTGCAAGTCAACATCTGAGACAAATAAAAAGCAGTAATATGTTTTGTTCTACAACTTACTAGGTCTGAAATCCAACAATTACCTCTGGCTTCAAATTACAGACTTTCGCCCATATTAAATGAAATACTTAGACATTCTAACAAAGTCAACAAAGTATAGACAATTAGCTTTGTTTTTAGATGTTTCTAGCCTGATGTATTCGACAGTGTTTATTTCCAGTCAGTATATGGATCTGTGAGAATCTTAATTGTAGGCACTTTCATTTTGGGGTCTTTCTGGAGTTTAAATTTAAAGGGGTGCCACTGTATGGTTTCACAAAGTAAAACTTTTTTGCCTTGTCAAAAACAAACTTTCTGTTTCTCGTCTATAGCAAACCACAGAAATCCAGGATAAAGTATTACAATGAATTACAGATGAATCCCTGAAACGTTAGATACCAAGCACTATCCATGCAGAGATGTGCCAAGAGTTGCAACATATCTTTAAAGAACCATATTTTGCCTAGCACTAAAGTGTGATCGGCACATTACTGTCACGTGATAAGGTTAAAAGAAAAATCAACCCTGCACAACTTGCATGTTAATCTTTTTAACTAGCATGTGATCTTTAGTGGTGTCCAAGATTTATTTTATAATGAAATTCCAAGCTGACTTTTCTTAGCTTCAGTGACTTTTTGTTCTATTTGCATGGTTTCCTACCTGCTGATTTTGGCACCAGTGGGATTTAAGCCTTTGCTTTATCTCTACCTATGGCAAGCAATGCAGCGTCACTTTAATCTTTAGTCTGTCCATCTCTCTAACCTCCTTCTCTATTTTTACACTGGATATAACACTGAACTCCTCTGGAGTGAGAAAACCTATTACTTGTTTGTTTTAAGACCTAACGGTGAAACCCAATCCCTTGAGTTTTACATTGCCGAAAATTCTTTACCTAGTTAACGCCATTGTAACTATGCTAGCCGTGTCGTCCCGTGACGTCAGCATGGCGATCAACCAGTAATTTCTCACAGGAATAATGAAAATACAACACCAACCAACAAATCAACAACAATTCCCTAAGCACATCACAACTATTTCAATATAAACATACTTTATGTGTTTCTGGGTGGTGGTTTCCTTTAATATCTCAATATTAGGTGTAGATAATACACATGACATGTGTACTAAAATATAATGCTTAAACATTAATGCTTTCTGATGCACTAAAATGGTTAAATATTTACAATCATTACATGTTCCAGTTACATTATATAGGTTCCAAGTTCCAAGCATTATATAGGTGGAAATTAAAATGAGTAATTTAGTAGTTATTTTTATTATATGATAATGAAATCAAACTCATATTATATTAACAGTTATTTTGACATTTCACTAGAGTTCAGAGGCAACACAGAAAAAAGTTTTAGGTGCTCTTCAGATATATTTAGCGCAAATGTCTGTTAACTCAATGCGCCAAGGGCAACCATTTGGCTTATTATTATTATTATTATTATTATTACTATCAAAATGAATAATATATCTGATCTCCATCGCTAGTAGACTACCAAGCTCCGTCTACTTCTCTCTCAGCAAACAGAAGCTCTTTGGCAGCTCACGTTCACATTAGTACACAGTGAGGCAAGCAGCTTCGTAAACGCTGTACAGCTACACCGAGAGCAGTGACAATAAAACCTCACAGATTACTGCCCACTGACAGGCACAATAATCAGGATAAAACACGTGCATGTTTACCTGTCGGCTTTTTAGTGACGATTTCAACATCTGCACTGGGCGCCGCCATGTTTGGTCCACGTGCGGTGAAGAAAGGCATCATCAGTCGAGCACCGAGCGATTCAACGAGCATCGATATAATCAGCAATCTTTTTTTTTTTTTTTTTTTTTTTTACTGCCGCGGGCTTCTTTAGTGCACTATTGAATATACTTAACTAGAACATTGGAAAATCTCTTTTTTCAAATCCTACATACACAATAAACTATATCCCACTCATCTAGGAAAGACAAGCTTAAATTGTGTGAAGAGTTTCATTTCTGTACATCAAAATATTCCGCTATCACTAAACACCTACATCAGGGACTGAGGACATGTTCAAAACCACATCTATTTACCCTAAAGTGCACTAGTCAGGAAGTCAGGACGGAATTGCTATTTATAGATGAGCTTCATGTACGTAAGTATAGCATAGAATAGAAGTATAGTGCAGAATGATAACTATAAAATCAATTATGTAGACCTCAGCACAAATCTCATTAACATTATTTACATTTGTGCAATAACCATTCCTACATTCATTCATTCACTGCTTTATTCTGGTCAGGATCCAGGATCCATTACTGTCAGGATCCAGAACCTTCCCAGGAACACTGGATGTGAAGTGGGAATACACCCTGAACCGGATACCAGACCATCACAAGGCATCTCACACACATACACACAAACTCATTCACACCTAGGGGCAATTAATTTAGCCAATCCACCTACCAGCATGTTTTCTGGCAGTGGGATGAAAACCCAAAGGTTCTCCACACAGGCACTAACCTGAGCTCAGAACACGTTAGGTTTAAGTTAGCATTATTTACAGGCCTACTTGTTTTTGAGTTACTGAGGTTTGGATTAAACCTATTCGGTTGAAGGGATCAGTCAAATAGGCTAACAACTATAAAACTGAATAATACATATAATAACTTTTATAAAAGTGTGTTGTGATTTTCACCACTGTAATAAATAAATAAACTCCACAAAGCAGTGCATTAGCTTAGTGTCCAAATGATGTAGGCTATGGGTTACCTTGCGACCATAATGGAATTTACAATATGTAGAGAATAGGACTAGATCCTATAATGTCTTTTTCACACTAACACTAATATTGTAGATAAAAAAAAGCAGAATTCCATCTGTTAAATAGATTCAGTGACATGTTATGGTTAACTAGAGTCTACAATATGTGTGTAATTGACCTTTTTAATTTGTAATTTTAACTGGATGCTAATTGTAATTGAATCTTTACAATTATTGTATCATTCACAAAAGCAATTTATTCTCAAACTGTGAATAAGAATCTTCTGTACTGACTGTGAGTCCTTACCTAATTTCTGTGCCACTGCTGCTTGGATGGTACAGGTTTGGTTGTGAAAGTAGAGTAGAGAGAAGTGATAAAAATGAGTCACTTGTCTGTTCTTCAGATTGCCGGCTGGCTGGCAGGCCCGCAGTGTGTCACAGCATGTATTCTACTTCCAAAGCTTTTGCATTTCAGCATTTTATATACTGAAGAGAGAGGGGCATGTTAAGCTAGCACTGCTGTGTGTGCAGCTTCGCCATTTATTCCTCCAATCTGTTAAGAGAGATCATCCCCAAATCAACGCTGTATTTAACAGAGACTATAGTGAAAATGCTTGTTGTGCGTTTCTCTTATTTGAAAGCCCTTATTTTTAGACTTTTGTCCAAAACTAAACTGCTGTTGCTGTGATTTCTGGTTAGGATTTTAAACTCCGACCATAGTGTTAAGGATATTATAGTTTACAAAAACATGTGCCTAAAATTAATTAAAAAAACAAAACATTTTTAATATATTCCTTGTGAAATTATTAACTAAAAATAAATCTTTAATTAACTTTACATGTCCATTACTTTAGCTGCTGTAGAAATGAAGGGTAAAGTCCCACTGTGATTGAAGAATACCTGGTTAAAAGTTCTATGGTTAGAGATATGAAAAAGCAATGAGTAACTAATGAAATGTGGCATGTTTTGCTGCTACGTTGCCTGTTAAATGACAGTTCATATTCATTTGAATTACAAAGTGGATATTTTCAATGGCTTTAATGGTGACAAAATGTTTAGGGTTTAGTCCATGATTTAGCCTCTTTTGAATAGACAGTAAAATATAATTGCTCACTCTTGTAGGTACGGACTGTTTCTTTCAGTAAATAAGTCATAGTTCTTACTAAATAATATGAATGAATATGAATGACTAATAAAAAAAAGCTGTGACTTTAAGGGGTACATATTTAAGAATGCATGATATTTTAACCAACCGGACTTCTTGCGGAAACTGTGAATTGCACTACTTGTCCTTATAGCGCACAATAATAGAAGGGGTTTATTTATTTAATCGCACTATCTGTTACACCCAGATGAGGATGGGTTTCCCTTTTGAGCCTGGTTCCTCTCAAGGTTTCTTCCTNTGATAAATTCAAATATTTATAATATATTTTTTGTTAATCCATTTATTTCTGTAAAGCTGCTTTGTGACCATGTCCATTGTTAAAAGTGCTATACAAATAAAACTGAACTGATAAAACTGAACTATTATGTAAAAATGCACTCCTTCAGGATAATGATCCTAGTGAGTAAGTTCTTCCTTGTTCATTATTACTTTTTTCCAAGTAAATTGCTCCTAAATTGGTTATTTTACAAGTTCACCCATACTGTCAGTGTTGGTTTCCGATTGGTTCGCCGGTTTCTTTTGAACATCCCATTTTAGATGTAGTTCCCCTTTGCTGTTATTATAACCTCTACTCTTCTGGGAAAACACAGGTGTCCACTTATGTTTGACCATATAGTGCATATCCACTTAAGAGAATCTCTATTGATTATAAAACAATGAGATATAAATTTGAGAGGCAAATCGAGCGCTTATGACGGTCAGTGCTCAGTGGTTAAGGTGTTGTCGAAGACTATCCTTCCAACACTAAAGTTTAGGATCTTGGTGGTTGGACGACGACAACCTGGGAATTGGGAACATAAGTCCCTTAGTTGTAAGATTGGATGAAATTATCAGTCAAATGAAGTATGTTTTGTCTATTGAGTGTTTATGCAGCTAATAGGATTGCATGAGGAAACAGACCTTGAGCCTTTACAAATATTAATGCATTTTACTTAGCCATGTAAGATTACAATTGTAGCCACAAATCGCAAATGCACCAAAAACACTTAGTAGTCATAAGTTATTGTCTACTTTAATTACGTTTGGTATACCGGATACTCACAATTAAACAAAAGTGTGTGTACTAACTCAGTGTAATTCAGTGTGTATGTTCACTTAATGTTCATGAGCCATGAGATGTTGCAAGGAGTTCGATAGAAAATACTACTTTCTCAACGAAATAGCATCTAGCAAATAACATTTCTCCAAGAGTCCTTCCTTTTGCTTTACATATTGTGAAAGCAGGGTAACAAGATCTTTTTCTGCATGAAAAATACAAGTGGTTCCCTACTACTGTCGGTATCAATGCCAAGGACAAACAAATCTGAAAATACTGTTTTTCAGAGGCACACTGGAAAGAATAGACTGAACGTGATATTTATAGCGGGGGGAAGGGGGGGGGTCAACTTTGGGTCAAACTTGGCCTGCCAGCAACAATGCTGTATGGATTAAAATGTCTAAATTAACTGTTCAGTTTAGAGTTGAAATCTAAAGGAAACCTTCTGATACATCAATCATTTCAGACTAACTGCAGCAGCAACACTACAGTGAGTCTGAATGTCAAAACTCTATAATTCAGATCTAAATGAACATTACTGATGTGCCTGTATGAATAATCCATATATTAGATTTGCCTGAAAAGAGAAAATTCATACGTACCTTTACGTTTTATTACAATAGATAATCGTATAACAATTGACGAAAACACTTCGGGATCTCTTCGGGACTACACATCAGAAAAATGTCTTTTGCAAACTAATGGGATATTTAATATAATATCAAAGCCCAAAATCTTCTGGGGACATCATGGGCATCAATGTTCAGAAACCCTTTAATGCTCTGAAAGTTAAAACAATAAAATGGAATGCAATATTAATCATAAAGAGGTGGTATTTGTCCCATATAGAGGAAGTAGATTAAATTTAAAGTTAGTTAATTAGAGTAAAAGTTAATTCTATACCTATACAGATATACAGGAGAGTCACCACCGTCATCCATAGGGGCAGGTAGGGCAGAGCCACTCCACCAATATCAGCCATTCAACAGACTTATATCAGCTGTTCACCTCTTTTCGTGGCAATGAATGTTTTAAAAATGAGATATAAGCAGATGTTCAATTGATTTGCTCATGTTTCTAGATGATGGGTAATCATGGGGCAGCGTGTTCACTGCCCCACTTAGCTTCTATGGCATTATTATTGTATTATTGCATTTTTCATCTAGGAGTCAAAAATAAGAACTGCAGCAAGTGCTAATAGGGGCCTGTCTGAGGCAGGAATGACACTGCACCATGGTAGAGTCAGGTGCAGACCACAGAGTTAATGGGATTGCCAGATTGGGCTACTTTAAAAATACTCCACGACCACCAAGGTCTTGTTTTATAACAAATCATTGGAATTAAGTCTAATACATATCCACAAAAAAGCAAAGTGTAAAGGAAGTGTGTCTGTGATGTACAGAACCGTTTCTATTGTAAGATATATGCAAAGAATAAGATAGAGAAAGTGGATTTATGGAATGAATAATGTCGGTACATCAGACATATGTGTGATATACTTGTTTCCCATGCAAAGGCTGTCTTTTCTTCTTTTTACAGAGGGAAAAGGTTACGGGATTACAAAAAAAACCCGATCAAAGTCCAGAAAACACCCCAATTTGAGCTGGAAGGTTTGCTTAAACCTGGCAACCCTGGTTACTGATATTACCTCAAACATGGTTGAACAAAGTACAATACTAGTACTGATACTAGTCAAGTCTGATAACCTCTCAACTTAATTTAGTCTACGCTGTTAATGTTGTCCTGTCTCACCAAAGTCACAAGCCACTGTTGTCTCCTGTCATCTTATTTAATATTAGAAATCCTTTAAACAGAACTGCGTACTGATCGGTGTTGTAGTCATTGTACTGTCTTGTTCTGTCTTGTGCATCTGCACATCTTGGCACTTGTGCACTTTATGTATAAATTATGTCGTCCCTGTAGTTCTGTGTTGTTCTGTGTTTCTCTTATGTAGCACCTTGGTCCTGGAGAAACGTTGTTTCGTTTCACTGTGTACTTCTATATGGCTGAAATGACAATAAACTCCACTTGACTTGACTTGACTTGACCTTTAACATGGAAACACTTCAATTCCTCACCATTATAATATTAGCTTGATCATTTGCATAGATAGTAAGCATTAGGATTTGAAAATATACAAGTCAGGTTAAGGTTAAGAACCTAAAATAATATGCAGGTGTACTTAAGGAGAGTCAAGTTGGAGGAACCGGATTTCATGAAAAATGCATAAGATTTTGAAAAAGCAAGCGAAACATGGTCTATGTCAGGGCATCCCTAGCCTTAACCTTTGAAAATGTTTTATTAAGTCATACATCATTAAACAAGTACAGGAAAAGGTGACCAATGTGTACAAACATTCCACAGTAAACCTGGCCTGGTTTGAACATCACTGTACAGAAAACCCTTTTGGGTGGA
The DNA here is from genome assembly GCA_037577455.1 of Pangasius macronema. Classification (NCBI taxonomy): domain Eukaryota; kingdom Metazoa; phylum Chordata; class Actinopteri; order Siluriformes; family Pangasiidae; genus Pangasius; species Pangasius macronema. The sequence continues at coordinate 10,577,161 of CM074958.1, forward strand.
GAAAGGTGTCGGGAGTTCTGTGTGATAGAAAAATATC
>CM074958.1:10588063-10602322 GCA_037577455.1 Pangasius macronema
GTGAAGTGTAAGAGAAGCATGTCCCATTTCAATGCCATATATTAGACACTTAGTATAGGCCAAGTCCCTATCAGTTTGATTCTGAAGAAAATATCTACACGTTGTCTTATTTGTAGTTTGATAATTAAATAAAATTGGTGTTTTTTCTGAATTTACAGTGTAATGCTCTAGATAGCATAGCAACATCTAGGTGTTGTTTATCACATCCCCTCTTCCAAGATACCATTACAGGTGTAATTTTAACAGTATTTTATAATTATAACAATTATAACATATCAATGATCTTTGCTGCACAATGTTTTACTTCTTAAGTGTCGTGGTCCAGGTGATGTAGTTCTAGTTAGATTATCTTTACAACTCGTCTAATCTATTGATCCTAATACATTTGCCTACCATTAAACTGTCACTGCATAGCCACAGTGAAACATTTGATGAATATCTAATTTCCTAATTTGTGGAAGAGGAGCACCATTTCAAATGGGAATTTTGTACATAAGCAAGCAGGGTTGATTTGAGTGCAGCCATGTAGGTTTGTGCAAAAGCCAAGTCATTCTGAGTGAGAGCAGAAATAGTCCTTGATACTGATTAAACTATCGTGCAGTAGATAAGACGATATGAAGATAATGATGGCAGTAAAATAGAAAAATTAGAAACAATGAACTCGAAAAGCCTAGAAATTATAAAGTCAGATTTAAAATGGCATGCATACAGAAGCTGTTAAAGTGTTTTATAATTCTGTATTAATCTATGTTATGACTGCTTTGTAGTCCATGTAAAGACAAAACGAATCTACTGTTACTAAACACGACTTCCGAATTGAGAAACGAACCTAAGACCACTAATGATTGTAATACAAATTTGGCCATTATTTCTCTCAGCATTCAAAAGTGGTTAATGCATGTAATTTCACACACTGGGTAATAAAGTCTAAAGTCAGAGATACAATTTTTTCTTAAAACGATGAATACTTTTGATTTTAATTGACATTTTATTAGTTAAATCTAGCTGAAAGTGCACTCGTCAATATGTGAATAGAGATTTTTTAAAGTAATTCCATGAAATAAAATTATTAGGAGAAACTCATATGAAAGCTATATAAGTTCTATTTGTTAAAAATAGATTTTTTATTGATGCATAAATGAGTACATCCTTAATAATCTACTACCTCATATTCATATTTTAATGCATTTCAAAGCAAATGTTCATACAAAAAACATGTATAAAAATGTATACTTTTAACAAGTTCAGTTCAAGTTCAATTATGATATGAGTAAAGAAAAATGAACTTAATAGAATGCTGAAGCTGACCTTAAAAACTATTTCACATGGTAGAAAATATTTTTTCCTGACCTATGCACATTTCCTGAGGACAAGTAAAGTGCAATGGATAACAAACTAATTTGAGTTTTCTAATTTGGACTCAGTGATTCAGCCTGTCCACAAGTATTTGTTGTAATTGACTGAGTGTTGCCTCTTATCACATAGATGAGCTTCATGCGTCAGAGCGCCCTGCATGCCGAGTACCTAATTTGTTCAGACATTCTGAGAATCTCAATGGTGTTAGAGAAGGGGCGAGTTTATGTACATCCTTCACCTCTCATACTTCTATGTTTCTATGAAGATACGCTATATTGCCAAAAGTTTGTGGACACCTGACCATCACACCCATATTTGCTTACTGAACATCCCATTCCAGATTTAGTCCCTCTTTGCTGTTATAATAACCTCCACTCTTCTGGGAAGGCTTTCCACTAGATTTTGCAGTGTGGCTGTGGGGATTTGCTCATTCTGCCCTAAGACAATTAGTGCATTCAGGCACCGATGTTGGTTGAGCAGGCCTGGGGTGCAGTCGGCATTTCAGTCTATCCTAAAAGTTTTCAGTAGGGTTGAAATCAGGGCTCTGGGCAGGACACTTGAGTTCTTCCACTCCAACCTTGGCAACCATGTCTTCATAGTGCACAGGGCAGTGTCATGCTGGAACTGGGGAAGTTCAAGAACATGGGGAAGTGGTAGCTCAGTGGTTAAGATGTTAGACTCCTGATCAGGAGGTTGAGAGTTCAACCGTCAAGCTGCCACTGCTGGGCCCTTGAGCAAGGCCCTTAACCCTCAACTGCTCCGTTGTATAAATGAGATAATTGTGCAAGTCGCTCTTGATAAGGTCGTCTACCAAATGCTATAAATGTAAATGGAACAGGTTTGGGCCCCTTAGTTCCAGTGAAGGGAAATTGTAATGCTACAGCACATAAAGACATTCTACACAAATGTTTGCTTCCAATTTTGTAGCTACAGTTCGGGGAAGACCAGCATATGGGTGTGATGGTGGGGTGTCCAAAAACGTTTGGCTGCATAGTGTATATTTGGTCTCATTGAGTAGTAAGTAATTAACAGCATGTACGGATGGCATATCATCAATTTTCACTGTGTGCAACCCCTTTCTGGAGGGCTCCTCTTAGTACTACTTCCAGCTCTAGAACAGAGGAGTAGCCAAGTGATTCACTCTCAAAATGTAATAGATCTGCTGATTCATTTGGATGTATTTTATGCCATGGGTATCCAAGACTGCCCCAGTGGTTCAAGCAGCATCTTCATGTGCCCTTTACCATCACCTGAAATTTCAGCACAAATTTCCTGGTTTTCTCTTTGGAGTGGAAATGAGATGCTGGCTTGGTCATTAGCAGATGGTAATGAGGTAAGCGAGACAAACAACCCTAAGCCCTGTTGGTTTTGCTAATATTAATAATTAATCACCAATTAAATGGCTAATTGCGGTGGAAAGGTCAATGTCAGTATGAAGGCCGCTGATGTCGAGTACAGTAGCAGGGTGTGGATAGAGACTGAAGATGATATACCCTGCCTGTTTTGACAGGAATCCCGTGTGTTTTCATGTCACACTGCCTGCCACACCTGCCTGCCACAGCTATGAGCCATCAGTGCTGAGTCCGGCTTTCTTTCCTACCCCCGGGCAGGTTGTCATCTGCCTCTCTGCCCTTCCTCACTACTACTAATCTGGGGTTCAGGGGAGTTTGTGGATGAGTTCGCCAATATGTACATGTATACCAGACACAGGAAAGGTCAGTGATACAAATCTCAAAGTGTGTGCATTGTACATTCAGAAACACCCACACACACTCACACACAGTATGCTGATACATTCATATTCACTCAGTCCTTTTCAGTGACACTCACTGCCTTCTGGAAGTGACCTTCAACGTGCATACTCCTCATTACGATTCTTAATATCACTCTTATATTCAACTCACACCAACCCCAGCTCTGAATTATTCAGACCCGTGTAAGCTTAGCAAGGTCCGCTGCTTGTTTTCTTTTTTTCCCCAGATAGAAGTTCCTTTGTTTTGTGCACTCAGTTTTATTAAACTCTCAGCAGGGAGCTGACGTTAGATGTTCCAAACAGTGGGACATTCTCACTATAGGAGTGCCATGTATGGTCTTGCATCTTTCTTTATCTCTCTGATGACCTCCCCTTGTGCTCCTCTTGTTTACCACCACCCTGAAACACAAAACATAACTACTCTCTCTCTCTCTATCTCACTCTCTCTCTCTGCCCCCATTAATCAGACAGGATATTGTGACAGTGAGATCGGGATGGGATCTCGCTAACAGCCGGTGTTCCTTTGTGAGGCTGAATGGTATCAGTGTTCTTTTTTTACTTGGTGTTTCAGACCTGGGGAGAGTTCGGCTGTCCTCTGTGCCTCCTGCAAAGAGATTATAGCAGCTCAGAAATGCGTGTGTTGAGAGGTCTTATGGTTTCTCTACACTCCCGATGCAATCCCCACCTGAGTCTAGGCATCTCAATTAATAAACACTGATTATTTCACCCCTCCTCCCTCCCTAGGTTAATATCTCACAGCCAATCCTAGCAACCACCTGCAACCACACTGTGCAAATGTGTGTATGGACATGCCTCTTTTTAATTACTTCAGCACCATGTCCTAAACTGTTTATTCATGGAAAACCAACACACAAGTACTTTCCTATGCACGTTAACAGTGTAGCTGAGTCACCGTAGAGGACATTATGCTGGTTTCAATTCAGTGCACATGGGTAAATGGAATAGTTATCTGTGAGGAATATTTGTTCAAGGTCTGTTCTCAATTCCCTAAATAAATATCTCACAAAAAGTGCCAATAAATGGACACACTCTTTAAAATGGAGTTTGTTCCATGAAAAGGTCAGGAACATTGTCAAATACCAGGGCTGATTAGCCTTGCATATTTGTTCAACTGCATTCAGATTGCTCTGTATCAAGTATGCAGTATATCTGTGAGGAATGGTTATTTTTTCTTATATTGTTTTCTGAATTAGAAGGATATCCTTGACATTTGTTCATGGTTGTGTAGTACTGGCCTCCACACACTGTCCTCCATTGGATGCTCAATTAAGACCTTGAGAGCATACACAGACCATTTCAGGGATAGGTGACTGTGGAGCAACAGAAATCTGCTGCTTTGTACCACACAGATAAGAGTTTCCCATCAGAGTGGGAGGGAGGAGTGGGATGCTGTGTACCTTCTGTTTTGATGGCATGTACATAGATGGATGTACTGACAATCACTTACTGTTTTGGGGAGGTTTGCAAGTCTCCAGAACTTGATTAATGTCTGCTAAAAGGGTTGTCTTATCGTTGCATTTTATCATCTCTGGCTTGGTAAATATAAACTCAGTGGAGGAGGAGCAGTGGACAGTTGCCAGGGTTGCCAGGGTCATAGTTTTAACTCCAAATTGGGATAGTTTAAAATACAGCATGGTCACCAAGATCATGTTTTATAGCAAATAAACTAATAATAATCTAANTAATCTAATATATTTCAGCAAAAAAGTCATATGCATACATGTGTCTGTGTGCAGAACCATTTCTATTGTAACATATACATATTGCAAAGATTGGGAGAGGGGAAAGGGTGATAAAGTGCATAATGCCTGTACATCAGAAATGTGTGTGCACCAATTGTCACATCTTCACTTGCTGTATTCCATCTTAATAAGGTATGATGTAGTACCACCCTTTGGCTAACATGAACACAGAAGGCTAGTTCAACCCCAAAGGAGCACTTTTTTTTGAAAGGTTGGAAGCAGAGGAGTGTGCAGTTGTCCCAGAGTGTGGTGCAGCTCTGGTGGGTCGAGCAGGTGATTGGCAGCACCCTTGAGGGTGCCTCTTCTCTTTCTTCTTTCCCAGTGAGTGGCATTTTTATCCTCTGATGAGCCACCTACTGGGGTTGATTGGGATGGTGAGTGGCATCCAACCGTGAGCATTTAGTTCCAGCTCAGCACTGCAGTTTTCATTCTGTAGTAATTTACTCCTTAACTCCCTAGACAAGCATTTTCACACTTAAACTCTCCAGTCCTCAATGCTTCATAAATACAGGTTCGTGTGACACCTGATTGATTGCATAATTGCTTGTCAAATTACACTTCCAAAACCAAAACTAAACCCAGTGCAGGATGAATGTCCATAATCCACACAAAACAACCAAACCATCTTCACTGTTAAAATGTAGACTCAGCTTTGCAGTCAGCTCTCTGTGACAAGACACAATTTATAGTTATGTTTTTGTGACAGATAATTAGTAAATTATTGAGTAATATGGAAATTATTATAAATTATTGAGCAACTTTACAGACTTAGCTTGGTTCTGCCTGACATTGTCTTTCTGTTAAAGCTACTAAAATATACAAATATAACTCAGCATTTTTATGAGTTATTTTATAGTCACTTTCATTTGATTCCTTTTTTGCTGTATATATCAATAAAGCTTTATGTTTGTCATTTTTGGGTGGACTAATGAAGGGTTTGCTAGACTGAGCTTGAAAACAGCTTTCAAGTATTCTGAAATCTTGGCCTAACTTTCCTTGGGTCTGAAAAATAAGTGCAAATATTAAAATGTCCATACATTCCTCACTCTCATAACTGCATACCTATACTATTAGTTTCACTGTAGTTATAGAATAATTCAGAGTAGTTTCTGAAATGAATGAATGATGAATAACTGAATAATAAGCCAGGGACTTATTACATATTACATAGGTGAATCAAGGGCTTAGGATAAAGCACCGAAGAGATGTTATATCCTTAAAAAGTGAATGATCTTCCCTTTAAGCTGCTCTTCATTCCCACAGGGTACTGGCACCATTGAACAAATTTTGACAGCAGTGAAGAAAACCCGGTTCTTCAATCAGATAAGAGAATCACTGCACAAGAGACACAGACGTACTAGCATACAGTGACGGTCTCCAATCTGCTCCCACACACAGCCTCCTTCACACACTATCACACTCCCAACTGAACCAGAAAGTGTGCTGAGACATCAGCCTGTGACATCTCCTACTGTGCCTTTGGTCCAACAGGTTCAATGCAAGATCATGATCTCTTTCTCTCTTTCACACACACACACACACACACACACACACACACACACACANCTCTCTCTCACACACACACACACACACACACACACACACACACACACACACACACACACACACACACACACACATCCAGAGAGAGGGGAGAGAGAGATCTAGTGTAATGTTTTTTTTTAAATCATCCTCAACAGAAAAGACTGACTTTTTCCAAGAAAGTTTGACTCTAAAATGGAAAGTGGCTAAATATTTTGAATGATAGGGCCGTTGTGTATATATGAATGCATCTAGAGCCGAAATATTACAAATGGCACACTGCATTCCAAAAAAAATTCTTTAATGCAGGAGGCATGTTACTGCACTGTCTGTTTAGGAATACTTCACTCTTACTGGATTTCTGACTCAGATCTTTTCACTGTGGGAGAGTATTCTATACCAGAACAACCTCTGCCTGAGATATTACTTCAGTCTATTTGTCCCTGTCATCAGTAGTGCAGTCATGTCAATTATTTAGAAGAGCAAAACAACATCGGAGTGGAGCAGGCAAGCAGTTTATGCCAAAGCTTCTCATTTACACCCCCTATTCCCTCCTGAGTATCCTGTGCATTTGGGCCACAAAAAGCTGCTTTTGTTCCTCCTGTTCATTTGTCTCTATATCCAGCTCACTAGGGAGACAACGGAGACAAACAGGAAGTTCGCTCGGAAAAGACAAGGGGAATGGAAGAGTGATAGTGAAAGTGGAAAAACAAGTCAGAGTGTCACAGCGTAGATATGCATGTTCAGCTGTGGATTAGCTTTTTTTTGAAGAAGAAGAAAAGTGGCACAGAGTTAAAACGGGAGTTTATTGGAGCGAATAAGTGAGAAAGAGAGCAAGAGCAAGAGAGCGCTTGAAAGGATAAGCATTAGGTTATATCAGGGCTCTAATGGAACAAACAGGTTTTTGTGTCACATCTGCTCGCACTGTTGATTGATTGGGAGATTAATAGGCACCAAGGAGTCCGGAAACCATTGGACTGCCAAGCCAATCAGAGGTCTACTCTCACAACCTGAGTGTCGATAATCAAACCCATGTTTGGCTAGACCATCCAAACAACATCACATTCAATGATTTTGTCTTTTCTTACATTTGATAATGCAAAGTAAGGATTAAGATGAACAACAGATACCATTTTCTTGGGATTCAGTGACATTTTTCCAGATTTCCAGATGCTGGCAAAAGCAAAGTAAGAGAGGGTTGCAGGCGAGTGTTTAATACGATTACACTGGAGCATAGGCTAATTATGGAGGGTCACAGAGCAAAAGACGAGAAGGATAATTAGTGGCCTGTTTACTTAAGTTTCAGCCAAAGCTGACTTGCAAAAAGTGTATTGACCCTTGAGTTTACTTGCCACTGGACAAAATGACCGCAATCACCCACAGCTCCCCTAGCAAACACCTTCTCTCTGATTTTCCCTCTTACTCTTGGTTTCTTAGCACATCTCTCTCTCTCCCCATTTCTCTCCCTCCAGTATTAAACCCCAAAAAGGTAAATAACATCTCACAGTATTTGAATGAAGTGAAGCACAGCAGAACTTGGCAAAAGAAAAGACAATTGTAAGGTGTATTTTCTTTCTCTCAAGAATTTTCTAGGCCATGGTTCTACCAAAAAAACTTCATTATTTAAACGTCTTCTCTCTTGCTGTCTGCCTCTGGGGCTTTTAGGAGAAATATGCCAGGATTTAGCCAAGAGAACAAGAGATGAATGTTTCAGTTCTTGTGGAAAAAAATACAAGCAGTGTGCAAGAAAGGTCACCTGAAGAAGCTGTTGCAGTGTTTGTAGAGGAAATATGACCTCGGCTTTGTGATGAAAGTCAAGACATGCTGGTTCACGCAGCTCTCAAGAAGCAGAGATGGATAGGCTTGTTACTACTCATGATACAATCCACAAACAGGTGGCAAATTTAAGGAAAAACCAAACATAAGGTGTTTGAGGTGTTGGTGTGGTCCAGGATGACAATGCTCCCATCCTGGACATCCTCCATATGCTGTGACCTTCACAATCACCACATCTCAAATGACTTGAGTGACTTTGGACTGATGTTTTAAACAGCGCTCTCCACCACCATCATCAAAACACCATAACAGCTTCAATGTGCTTTGGCATAGGAGGAATGGAGCACCCTTCTTCCAAAAGATGTTCTCTCAGTTGAGGAGCTATCACACTGTTTATATTTAGATGATGATGATGAACACTGCTATTGCAGCATTTGTCGTGAATATTAATGGTCCCCTTGAGGACACATTGCACTCACCATGTCTCCATTATGAGCAGGCTTCACACCTTGCAGAAGATCTCACTAAGCCAGATGCCCAAGCTTCCAGACCCCCAACTCCTCATGCATCACATTACACAGTATGCTTGTAGGCAGGGGGTTAACACCCTGATAAAACACGCAAACTGAGAAAAACACCCTTACACAAAAGACTGACTGTGAGCTTTGTAGGAGGCCAGAGGACACCGTGGCAATTATCCGTCTGATTGGTATGCGGGTTCTTGGCTGAGTATGGAGGCAGCTGCACCAAGGCAGGTGCAGAGGATGCACTGGCGGCCATGTGTGCCTTTTTACTCATCCACAGAGCGGGTCCTCCATTTTAAATGTGCTCCACAGGCACATGATGCTGCTGCTCCACTGCTGCTGCTTGAGTAAAACACCCACTTTACCAGGTGCCATGATTTACAACAAACACAAGTCGTCATCTCACTCTCAGCCCATGCAGAGCCACCCATTTAGTGTCCATTACTTGCCATTTCTATGGCTATTTAGAGAGCAAGGCCCAGCTGCCTACACAGATATGCTGTTGCACTGAATTATAAATTATAGTCTGGACTTTGAGATGCTGTAAGCATGTTTGGAAGAATCTGACTGTTTTTGACTAAGTATTTTGTTGTGATTTCGGGATTGAAAAAGAGTTTTTGCGTCTTACTCACATCAGCAAACAGCTCTCCCACTCACAAAGAAAAGGTCAACTTAGCTGTCGAGTCTACTCTTTTCGCTGAGGAATGTTTGCACCATGTGTCCCTCCTAGCACTCTGATGTCACTATGGTGGACATTACCCTAACTGAAAGCACAAAAAAAGTCTGTCACATTGGATGGCTAATTAATTTTTGATCACTGAAGAAGCATTTTGGGCTTTGAAGGTGTCTTGGCAGCTGTACCAAATCAGTACAATAGCGTATTGATCCCCTAAGCAGAGCAGCCAGCCACTAAGTCCTATCTCCGAGTCAAGAGTTCAGGAATGGGATAATAGGAGGCAGACAGTGTACCCAACAGGCCTAGAGTCTTTATGGTATTGTCAATATTACCTGTCCCTCATGCTTTTAGAAGTAATGAGACAAAAAGCCCTTTCCATCCAAGACCAATATCATTTATTATCCACGGCTAACAGGCTCCTGCTGGCTCCCCCCAGTCTGCCGTCACTGGCTGGTTGCTATGTAGCACTGGTTTGAGAGAGAGCCTGAGCGAGGCTAAATGAGGCATATCTCTGGAGAGGCACACACACAGGCTATGACTTTGGCACACAGTGACCTAATCTAATGTCACATACAGTATATCCATAAATTTGGCCAATTTATCCACATACCTCACACACAAGTATGCAGCGTGCCTGGCAATGTAGAGTGTTACAAGGAAACCCCCTACACATACCGAAGAAACAGTCAACATCGTCTTCCATTGTACTTAGCCAGATATTCCCAAGTCACTGCCTCTGAGTTCCAGAGCGTCTATTCGGAAAAAAACATGGATGTCCACAGCAAACTGATATAATCGAAGAAACCCATTTGTCCACTTAGAGCAGCAAGGGCCAGTTCTCGAGTACCATTAGCTAGTGTGCTTTTGTCTAGTTTTGTTTAGCAAAAAACACCTGTATGATGTTTCAGACAGAAACCAACAACATGCTGTAAGCATGTTTAAAAGAGCATATTTTGTTGTGACTTCTTGATTGAAGTAGAGTTTTGGCCTAAAGTGCAGTCTTACTCACAATTGCACACAGCTCTCCCACACACAAAGAAAAGGTCAACTTAGCCTTCAGGTCTAAAAGCATTTCGCTGAGGAAAGTTTGCACCATGCCTGCACTGCAACCCGCATAGCACTTTGGTGTCACTGTGGTAGACATCAACCTGACTGAAACCACAAAAATATCTTGCTTGGTGGATGGCTAATTAATTTTTGATCAAAAAAATTAATTTTTGATCTTTGAAAGAGCATTTTTGGCAGGACCCACATTAACCCTTGTGTTCTGTTCGCTACTTAGCAATGGGTTTACTGTTCACAGATCTTATTGATTTTGGGCATCTGAGACAAAAATAATTTTTGAAAATGATAGACCAAGAATGAATCAATGGTTTTGGAGAACAGTAAAGACACACTGAAACCACTTCTTATGCCTTAGGTGCTCCTACCAGCATGTGTGTGTAATCTGGTCTGAGTACAAATGAGATGGAGGTAATTATCTTTTTGTTTTATCTTTGTAAAAAACAGCTATATCTTCAGGTCAAGGTGACCCAGACATAACCTGTGTAATTTAATGAAGCAGGGGTATTGAAGAAGCAGCAAAAAAAGTAAATTTGCATGTTCAATAGATAAAATGAGCCAAGCACAAGAATAAAAAAATGTAAAACCTGACCCAAGAAGAAGAACATAGGAGTTATCAGTCAAGCACTATATTCTTCTGTCTAGTATTGTTCAGCAAAATATACCCCGAACAATGTTATATTAATAGAAACCAACAATGCTGTTCCAACACATTTGCATGACAGAGAAAACAAAATGTTGTATAAAGTTAAAACTGATGTAGGAGAGTAAGTAGGAGAGTGTTATTCCAGTGGTTTAATTTACTTTGTTGGCTGCCTGTTAAGTTTTGCACCACTTTAAGATAAAATGCTTTACAAATGATGATGAAAACAATGAATGCTTAGTCTTCACTGTGTATGCCATTTTGAGTGTGATGTTAAGCAAACTTCTTTTTTGGGAACACTTCTATTGCACATTTCCATTTTTTCCAGTTCTGGTATGCAGGATACACACAGGCACAGAAATACACATGTTGCTGTAGATGAAGGGCACCTTTCTGAAGAGGAGAAAAGTGTAAAAAAAATAATCAAGTGAGAAGACAAAGTGTTTTGTTGTTGTCTTGGCCATTTTCAGTTGTCCTTCACTGAGGCATGGCCATCATAAAGGGGAGGGTAAATGGAGGGAGAGTGCAAAAACAAATCAGAGAAGGAGAGAGTGATTGAGTGAGAGTTCGCAACACGAAGTCTAGCCACATCCTCTGTTTCAAGGCCCCTGCCTGGAATGAGGTGTGTACGTGACAGCATGTGCAAGTGTGGCCTCAGAATAAATAATTGATAGAATTGGGACTTGTTAGTAAGAGCAGCATAATTACAGGGGCTCTGATTAATTGACAAAAGTTTTTTTCACCTTGTCGAGAAATTAAACATACTAACCCGAGGAGACCAGAAGGCCTTCAAGCACTGGGCACGCCGCTCCACCTGCAGTCACATCCATTTAGCGTTAAAGTGATAACAAAAACATGATCTCTGACTTTACTCTCTCTTATTTTGATCACGTCCGAGTCTAAACATATGTACCGTTCCTTAACCAGCATTATCTTTTTCACCTATAAAAGTGAGCAACAGGATATCAAAGGACATTACTGTACTCGTCTATCAGACACATACATGCTCATCAGTCCAAAAATAGATAGTGAGAGAACAACAAAAATCAGGTCTCACAAATGTGTGTGGTAGGTATGTTTTATTGAGCCAGGTGGAGGTGAGCGGTATAGTTGAGGATGCAGAAGATAGGGATAGGTGGAGAGTGATGATTCGCTGTGGCGACCCCTGAAGGGAAAAGCCAAAAGAAGAAGAAGAAGAAGAAGAAGAAGGAAGAAATTTGGGAAAAGGGTTTCTACTGCCATAGAACTGCATTCAGAGTTGGTGACTGCAGATGGTGACTAAAGTCCAAAATTTACGTGGGAGAATTTAAGCATATTCAGAGATGGGATAAGCAACTGCTCGAGCTGATTTTCTGGGTGCATCATTCAGATTATGCAAATTACCTGCATGTTGATCATGGCTCTGAGTTTGCCAATTTTCCCTTTAGTAGAATTGATGGAGACTGGGTTTTTCAATAACACTTTAAACACAAGCATTTGGCTTTAAGCTGGAAAAAAAAAACCAGAGATACAGCAAATTTTTAATTCGTTGTCAAATGTAATACAAGGTTACATAAAAGCAAGTGACAATTTAATCTAATACAATGATGTATGAATGAGGAGAGGGCAAGCATTGAAATAAGTGAATCGAAATAAACAAATCTAATAAGAGTCTTGCCATTAAATCCTCTGAATATGACCCATAGAGAAAAACCATAAAGGCAACCAATGTATTCGGCTTAAGAACATGTGGTATTTGGTTTCTGTGTTATTTTTTACTGTATTCCTAAATGCAGTGAGCGAGATATGAAAAAAGCATGCTATCGACATTGAGTGTCTGTAAAAGGGTGCTCAGGTCCTCAGTCTTTTCCTCTGTTAAGTACGCAGGCCATCAAAATGACCATCCTTATCTTATCTCCTAATACCTAGAAGTGGATGATACAAAGGGTATTTAAAAAAAGGCTTGGGTGGGGGGGCAGGTTTAGAACAGAAATATAGTCAGAGTTGTTCTTTAAGCTTTCACCTTGAAGGGAATAACGTGTAAACTGAAATATAAGGGAGTCTAGTAAACAGCAGTTTGATTGCATTGCATTATTAGAGGTCAAACCTGCCTCTCAATACGATCTTATTGAGTTTTGTCCACTTACGCATTCAAAAAAGAATAGGTTCTCTCAAATGCAGAGTACATAGTGTTGCACCAGTGCTGAGGTAAGCCGCGTTTTAATTCAGTTGTATGAAGGGATTATGTAGGATTATGTAAAGGTGATTATGTAAAGGTGAGCTGCCGTATGTGTTTCAGAGCTCACTGGTGAACGTGCAGAAAGCTGTGTGTTTAAAGTGTCTCTAGAAAACATGAGCCAATATGTGTCTTTTGAAAACATGAGCCTGTATGAGTCTCTATCTGCAAGATTTTCCTCTACTCATTTCCTTTGCCTGCTCATTTAATGCAAGATAAGATTCTCTCATTCTCTTTCACCCTCCCTCCTCTATTCATACTGAATTATTGAAAAGTGTTTTGATTCCCCCAATGATTATGAATCCAGGGCTGTAGCTCTCAGCCATGCAGTCGTGATCATCGCTTCTCCATCCTGCTTCTGTGCATTTTGCCCTTGTCTGGGTGGGAAGCAACACTGTCTGTGATAAAATGCTGCTTATCTAATATGCTAAAATGTTTTTTTTTTTTGTCAACAGTACACTAAGGTTTCTCTTTTCTTAGACTGCAATGTATTTCACTCTCCGTCTGCATTCAGGTCAGTGTGTGACTTTTGCACTTTCCCAGAATGCACTTGGGGATGGTCCCAAATTGGCATAAGGAAGCTAGCTGTCTCTCCTGGGATATAAAGCTTTGTCTTCTGCTTGACTTTGTCTATAGAAGACACAGTCAGTGAGGTCTGTAACGCCATTAATGCTTAATCAGGCCTCACTATTATTATGCACGATATGGCCAAAATTATGTGAACCCCTGACCATTACAACTCCTTTTATATGGAGTTGTGTCCCCCTTTGCAGCTATATCAGCCTCAATTCTTTTGGGAATAATTTCTACATTTTGGAGTGTTTCTGTGGGAATTTGTGTCCATTTAGTAAAAAGAGCATTAAGAGTAAGGACAGGCACTGATGTTGGATGAGAAGACTTGGCTTGCAAACAACGTTCCATCCCAAAGGTGTTGAGGTCAGGGCTCTGT
>CM074958.1:10611407-10649250 GCA_037577455.1 Pangasius macronema
TCTTTTGGCATTTTGAAGAAGTTCTTACAACCTGGTTACAATCCACCAGTGCGAAGTGGGAATACTTGTAATATTTTAATCTTATAATATTATAATATATATATATATATATATACATACATACATACATACATACACACACACACATTCTGTTTTACACTCTCTCTCTCTTATATCTTTGCCAGTGCTCCATCATTTTGGTTGGATAGCTATAATAAAACAATGGGAGAAATTATCTTCCACATGCATTGGGAATCATTATTCATACTAGGCTTCTTTCTCTTCACCTGTGACACTAATTGGAAGAAAAATCACACCACTACCCTCACTGACACTCTCATTCACATGCTCTCTCGCTCTCTATTTCTCTCCTTACAGCTACTTAGACACATAAAGAAAGGGTTTGGGATAAGCTAAAGCTAAAGTCCAAATGCGTGATCCTTGAACAAATCATTGAATGACAATTCACATTTCAGTAAGAAGCCACTGCGCACATTGGAAATTAATGCTAGGAGGTATAACCGGCTTTTTCCATTGGCCATGTATTTTCTGCCAGGCTCTGCTCTCTGTGGACAGAACTCCATCATTAGCCACAGTACTAGAGCATTAAGTTCCCTCATGCCTGGTCTTGTGTGATAACCACTGAAGCACTAGCAGTTGAGGACCATTTCTAAATGAAAAGACATGTTCACTTGTAAGTATCTGTGGATGACATAGGCTTAATTTCATATTATAGTTCCTCTCGAGTTAAACTGGTCACATGGTCAGACACTGTGATGGCTTGATGTGCTACATTTAACTATACAGCTTTAACAGACTTTTGAACTACTGATGTTTTGTGTTAAGTGCTGTGATGTTTTGTTTTATGTCACTACTGATTGTGCACTGTTACGCTCATACACTGATTAAAGTAGCTATCGCTGGACAATCCTATGGGCCAGTGGGAGTGCGACACGGATGAGCTATCTCTAATGGCAGGGTATGTGAACTGTAGAACTGCAAACAAGCTTCTCTCAGTGTCTGCCTCAGAGACATTCTGAACCAGGCCAAGCTTTCCTGCATCGCCCTGCTATTAATAGTCAGCCTCCAGAGGAGCTGCATTGAGGAGGAGACAAAGTTAGAAAGAGAGAGAGACAGAAAAAGCGACAAGGAGGGAGGCTTATTACAGTCCGTGCTCACCCAGGTCCTTTCACCTATGTGCTAGCACTCAGGAGACTAGCTGAGTCTGGTCAGTTACCAAGGTCAACTCTGTTTAGACCTTCATACAGCACTCTAGAAAAATCATGCCTCCATGTGTATCCTATTGTTATTTCAATACTGTGGAATAACAATTTCTGTGGCAGTTATTCTGCCAGAAGGTCTATATGTTTTCCTGGAAGAATTAATTTGGCCTCCTATTCTGCTGTTTTTCTTAACTGCAACCCACGAAGCCGGTGTTTTGTCCCCTTTCACATTGTACCGAGTTGACGTTTGATATGGTGCTGAAGTGCCTTTATACAACACTGATATTGCCCCATCATAACACCACCTGTTATGCTAAATGTTACAGCTGTCGCATCATTATGTAACATAGCATTAATCAGTATGTGAGAATGCTGTGGCATTGCATTGTGGATTGTAGTGCATGCTGCAGATAAAACACTTGCCCCACTTCTCTGTGTTATTCATAAACCATGCTAACCATCTAGCTCCAGCATTGGTAATTACAGTCGTGTTAATTGAAAACGGCCCCTGTTGTTTGACAAGCTGTAATATGTCTCCAGATTAATCCTCAGTGCCGATCAGTCCTTGCTTCCAATTAAATGGCTGATAATGTCACATGCTATGCAAGCTATATGGGGTAAGAGACCTGCTTAAACTCAGTGAATGTTGGATCTGACCCTTCCGGTTCTTCATAATCCAGTCAGCCTTCCAGCGGAGCTCTAATCAGAGTGAGGCTGTTTTAATTCTTATACAATTATCTGATTTCACATGCAGATACCACTGCCTTATTATAGGACTAATAGACAGAGCTGCGTATATTTGCACACACTGAACAAAACTTTGGAAATTAGTTTAATAGTAGATGATCTTACTGGATAATTGACTTAATAAGAGTATATATGGGAATATTAATCGGAAAATGGTGTGTTATTCTTTAATTGAAATCATTCCTTGAAAAGGTTATTTTCTTAGCTCCTGCTTTGAGAAAGTCTAGGCTATAGAAAGTTAAATTCCTAAAAAAAAGAAAGGAAAGAAAGTCACAAACAGCCCTACAGCTGGTGCTTTTGATAAAGGCTCGAATTTTATTCAGGCAAAAGTGTAATCTGTTAGTATAACACCCGTGTATTGCTACTTTTGTTGGGCATGAGCCAATTTTTTGGTTAAGTTTCCATTTTTGTGGTCAGAAATGAATGCGTCTGGGCTGAAGTGGGTGATCTGGTGCAACACACAGTGTGATATTTGAAATACGCTGACACAGTGATATTCTGTAGTCAAAAATTACGATTGTGTTACCACCTGCTGAGACCCCCTCTTACAGCCAGCACAATGCCACAGCTGTACTTTACTGACTTCAAATGCAGATTTAAAAGTTTAATACTGACTGAATGATTTTATATAAAATAAACCAATAAAAACAAACAACTAAGCTGTAAAATTTGAATCAATTGACATGTCATTAATCAAAGAACATCATATAATTCATAGAATCAATAACATAACATCTTCATATCTTTGACCTTCTTTCTTTCTTCCTTTCTTTCTTTCTTTCTTTCTTTAGTGTAGTTGTGGATTTTTGACTGTTGGATTTTAAATGGAAAATTCTAGTCTCATGGTTTTTGACACTGCCACTAAAATCTTGATGTATTTCTGTGACAAAGAAGACAAAAAACCCATTTGTTGCAAATGATGTCAGTCAGTTCATTATTTCTATCACTGAAATAACCATGTGAAATATGTAAGTGAAATCTAATCATATATCATTATGAAAATGCCACTGCACTGCTTGCAGGTTTTAAAGGGAACAGGAGTAGTTGATTTGATTGGATAGTGCAGCAGACTGCCTAATCACACCCCCTGATAATGCATTTACAATTACAGCGTTCTTCACTGTGCACCGATGGTCATAATACACAGATGATATATAATCCCATAGTCATATGCCTTTTTAGGGCTTGCGATTTTATCAAGGAATTTTTTTTTACCATGTTTCAAATCTGATGCCAACCCTTTATATTGCATACCTTTTTATTTTGTAATAATGAATGGACAGATGGATGTTCCTTACCAAAGTTTTAATCAGGGCTGTGATTACCAAATGATGCTAACTCCTTTTGAAGACGTTCTAAATGATGGTGTGATCTGAACTGCAGATACCTCATTAGCCCTTAGATGGGCCGTTCTCTCCAACACACCAGCGCAGAGCAACAGCTGTGTATGTGCTACCTTAATTAACACTGTACTTCATACTCACGCTAGCTCACCTCTTGGGAGAGGACTATCTCCACCATATTCTTTCTATAGCAGCCCCTACAAGATCCACTGTCTTGGCTGGAATATCAGTACACCAGCTCTTGCTTATCCAGACTTGCTTTTCCTGAGCATCTCGTCCTGTTTGTGATGCAAAATTCACAAATTATGATGCAGTGATATTAATACCAACTCAGCTCTGAATGCTTAGCACTCTTAATTGACCTTGGAAGTACGTTCCCACCTTGAAGTTGGATCAAGAGGGCTGCAGTAGGACATGGGAATGTTTTATATTCAGCGTGTAGCAGCATACTGTAGGTTGTGGAATAAATTATTTACCCCCCCAGATAGAGGCTAGAGGATGAGCATTGCTACTGAAAACCAACTGCAGAGAAAAATACAGACATGCTAGCATCAGAAAAAGCTCTTTAATACCCTATATTTTTATACCATTAGTTTATCATTAACCACACTATGGCACAGGACAAGGAAAGCGATACAACTGGAAATGATGTCATTTTTGGATCATAAAAAAAGATTTGTATGGCATTGCGTCTTGCTTGTGCAGACATGAAAACATTTCCTGTTTCCTAACAGTGAGTACAGATCTGAGTACGGAATGAAGCAAAATGAAATGCTGTTGTTTCTTTCCTCACCACTCCTACCATCCTGCTTTATCGAGTAATTGAAGCCAATGTTGCTACCTGATATTGTTCTTAGTCCAATCAGAAAGACCAGAATAGATATCAGTGTATTGACCTGCACTGCTGGCAGCAGGGAATTAAAAGCACTCCAGTAAGCATGAGCATTGCAGCAGACCAGAGACACTCTGCTAACAGAAACGGAAACATCCATCCTGGCCAGTTGTAGTCCTACAATGCCATATGGACCAGCCGTGTGTTTGGGTGTGTTTTTGAGAGGCTTACATCTGATTCTGCCTATTGCTCTCCATTGCACCATTCTGCTAAGGTGCCGCTGCTGCATCCAAATGTCTGGCCTGGCATTAGTGTGGCTCAGCATGCCAAAGCGAGTCTTTTCTCTCTATTAGGATTTGTCCCTGGAGGGTCTGATTCTGAAGGAGGAAGAGAACTGACACAGCATGCATGAGTGGCCACGCCAAAGGCAAATGTTTAGGCTAATTGGTGACAACAGATTTATTCTCATTTCCTCCTTTCCCTGTGTTTACTTTGCTATGGACTAGGCATGAAGCCAAAACAGAAAAGGGTGCACATAATAATTGTGACCAATTCAGCGTGAAGAGGTTAGGCATGTTCAGCCCCCGATGTCCGTCTTCTTGTCAGACAAGCTGTAGGGGATATTATCAGTCAGACAGAGAAAGCTATTCAGAAAGGAGATCTTCAAAGGCACACGGAATACAAGCACAGGGAGGTGACACTGGCACCTCTTCATATCCACTCTAACACAAGCTTATTCAACATGTGCCCTTTCTGCCTTAATGTCACTACGGGGACTATTAATATCATCAGGGCCTGGCTGAGATTTACGTACCCCATCCTCACCAGTGTTTGAACTGCTCTTTTCTCCATCACTGGCCTGCCTGCACGCTGACACATCAAAGCCTGTCACACTCAAAAGAGCAGGGCGAGATGACTGGCGGGGGCTCTAAAAGCGATTTGCGAGTGCAAGCTGACAGACAGGCGGAACACATTTGGCTAATGGTCTTTTTTTGGTCATTGTTGTGGTTTTAGTGTTAAGAAGTAATACTACTTTGAGGCATTTGGCCTTGTGGATGCAGAGATGCTTAACCCTGTATGCCTGTTACTATATGCCTGTTAATGTATAGCATGATTCCCACATGGAGAACGCAGGTTTATGTGTTATGATTTAAGATCACTCCAGTCATACAATACTCTTGTTAGTAGAAAAACAAATATTAGTATGGTCTTGGAAAATGTAAGCCGCTGACATGAAAAATTTAGCATAGTTTCTCCATAGCACATTTAGTTGGCAGTCTTAACAAATGTGGGATTTTTTTATGTGCTTTGGAGTCAAATTACTTTTGTGTTATTTTCATACAATTTGGTTCTTTTGGATTTTAAATCCATTTCTCTGCAATTTCATCACTGCAAATTCCCACTAGCTTGTTCTTCCCATCCCTGACACCTACCAACTCATGAAGTTGTAAGGTCAACATGTGCTTCTTCTGACGCATGTGAATCCAGCTAGCCACATTTCTTATGCAGAATTACATGGTAGCTGTATGTACATGGAGGAGAGGGCTAACTGCTCTTTTCTGTATAAATGAGCTAACAGATGCCCACAATTGGCTATAGTCATTCTGACTATCTGGTGTAATACTATTCTTCCCACCCAGAGAGCAGGGCCAAGAATTCTCTCTTGGACTCCTAGCCATGGATGATTGTGGCATTATTGGATTTAAACACGCAGTCTCCTAAATAAAGGTGAATGCTTTACCAGTGGACCACTTGGGTGCCCAGTATCAAATAACTGTAACCACAGGGGTGGATTTGTCAATAAGGAGTCGGGGTTTTTTTTTGTTTGTTTTTCTGGTGGTTAAATCTACTTAGCACAACTATGAACAAAATCTAATTGCCCAGAGACCTGGTTATTTGTGTGAGTGTCTGTGTTTCAGTCAGTCAGTAAGACACTCATTTTAGTGTTAAGCATGTCAATAGATCTGCTTCATACTAAGATTACCTTTGATGTCACGTTTATAAGCCGTAGAAAATGACCTGGAAAAAATGTGGAACAAAACAGTGATTCCCCAAACAGAGTCAGAATGCTGTTTAAACCATGGTAAACAGTGAATCTGCTTAGCTTCATTGAAGGAGTAGATTTGTAATAGAACTTGTTTTGCAAACCCAGCCCGTAATTGGATGCAGTGCACTCAGATGCTTGTATGTTGGTCTAATCATTACAAAAGCATGCTTCAGATTTCTATTCGTTTGTCCTGCACTCTGTGTAGATGAAGGAGATTTATTTATAACTTCTTATTTCTTATATGGCTTCTGTGGATATGTAGCATGCATATTTATCACTGTCTTTCGGTTCAGGACTCTGTAAACAATGCTTATTTTTATTGCGAGCACAAGCTGGATATCCTCAAGCAAGTGTTTCTGTATTTGCTCCTAAGATGGATTCCAAATTCTCTGGGCAACACTGTAGACTGTGTGTGTGTGTGTGTGTGTGTGTGTGTGTGTGTGTGTGTGTGTGTGTGTGTGTGTGTGTGTGTGTGAGAGANTGTGTGTGTGTGTGTGTGTGTGTGTGTGTGTGTGTGTGTGAGGGAGAGAGAGAGAGAGAGAGAGAGAGAGAGAGAGAAAGGGAGAGAGGGAATTGCATCAGGGTGAGTGTGTCTTATTATTTATGTGCTGCAATCTAGTTTAGAATTATGAGAAGGTTTGGGTTCTTACTCTGAAGGTCTGAGTGTCTTTACCTATATGTTTGTGCGTATGTCTTGGGCTGACATGCAATTTAAAATGCACCACATGAAGAGCCAGTACGGGATTTGCCGCAGTACGTCTCGTCTTACTGTGCTGACAGGGGTATTATGAAAGTGATGCAACAGTAATTACTCTTTATGCAAATGAAGAATCATGCAACATCCCCATTTTGATCATCTATAAGCAGCCGAGACATAGAAGTACAGTGTCTAGATGGCAAAATCCAATTTGTAGCTCAGTGTGCATGACTGCAGTGTGCGAATTTGCTTTGCATATGTTTCTGCATCTGGATATAGATATAGAATGACAATAAGGGAATGAAAAGTTGTAAAACGATCAAGACACCCTCAAGAGTGCATTTTATAAGACAAGAGTTTCAAAAGGATTCTAAACACATTTCTTTAATGATGGAAAACACTTTGACATCCTTCTTCCCAAGAGGTTTTTTTGGAGTACGAAGAAGCTTGCCAATGTCTCCAGGATAACAGTATTACTTAGGAAACGTCGGTATGATCAGGTTCAACTCCCTTCCTGATGTATGTAACGCAACCTGTCGAATGTTGTTGTGGCTGTATTCTGGAAAACAGCCAAAAATAATGGAAACTTGGGTTTCAACCAAAATGGGTTTTTGAAAAGAAGTTTTTCTGCAAATGATGTACTTTGACATGTCTACTTTAAGAAAACAAATATATATTACCAAAATGGCATGGAAGTGTTTTTATTTAGTTGCTTCATAACCTTGCCTTGGCTGTTCTCCTGCAAACATCACCTTGGGTAAAGAGCCAGTTTAACAAACTAAGCTGTGAATGCAGTCAGTCTGCCTAAACATGTCCAAAACCCTGCTAGCTACGTGTGCTTTTCTGATGATTTGATTATGGATAGTTATACAGCATGGCATAATGGACATCAGCCTCAGTCATTTATATGTCACACATTTAAATGACCTAATACATTTTAACTGTAGGTGATTTAAATGTAAAACATTTGTAATAAAAGCCATTAATGACAAGAAATGTAGTCAACCGAATTAATCTTTAATCATTAGGAGGTTTGGGTTTAAATTCCATGAGTGACTTTTATCTCATTAACTCATTTCCCATTATAATATACATATGACATATATGACATATATGACTCTATAAATGTGATTTTCTCTCTTTTCTCATTCAGAGGTAACCAGATTTTAAGATTTTATACGCTGCAACTCTGTAGTAACTTTTATGCAGTAACTTTGCAACTTTTTGTTGAGATATGTGCAAAAAAGAAGGATGCTTTAGTGTATACTATATAATCCAATAATCCGTCTATGTGCTTCTTTGTATAAACCCCATACACTTGTTTCTCTACAGAGATACGAGCGGCAGAATCATTCTACTTTCATTTTTCCTAAGAATAGGGTCGGATGAAAAGGAACATACGGTACATATAGTCTTAACCGAGTCATGCTATATCTTTTTAACTATTTTTCAAGTCTTTTTAAAAGTGAACCGTGAAAGTTACCGCCATGATTTAGCTACATTCTGCTAAGACACATATTTTTGGATTTTAAAATGAAAAGCATTCTCTTTTTCTTAGATAGAGTATTCAAAAGCTCTCTGTTTGCCCTTGAGACACACAGTAAAGAATTATTCCACCACACACAGACAACAGACTATGAACTCTCTCTCTCTCTCTCTCTCTCTCTCTCTCTCTCTCTCTATGCATATGAAGTAGCAGTGAGGTTGACTTTGGCAGCCTGGATGTATGCCAGTGTTAGTCTTGCCTCATAGCATTTTCTGGGCATTTTCTTATGGACAAGGTGTACCAACAGTATAAGGTTTCATGATATGGGCAAAAAAGTGGATTTTGGGGGCAAACTTTTCATGTGTTATGGTTCAAGATCAGCCTGTGTTCATTTTATCAAAATTATTATTATTATTATTGTTGTTGTTGTTGTTGTTGTTGTTGAATCAGGTTATTTATTAACACCCCCACATAAAGAACAAGTATATGTAGCACATCATAGAACAAAAAGTCAGCAAGTTTCAACTACCAAGGTTTCAACTATAAGAGATATGATGCTCTGTCCTCACACTGCAACATTATACAATAATATTAATATTATTCCTTGTAATATTAAGTAATTATTCAAGTCAGGCTAGCCTCTTTATTTTCTCTGGGTATGTTTAACTGCGAGGTGACTGCGTGTCGTGCTAGGTGGAGAGCTTTATGGCAGATTATTTATGCCACGCTTTATTTTGCTCGGTTTCGTCACTGTTTCCGCATGCCTGTCATTGCCTGTCATTCACCAATTCCAAAAAATAAGGAGTAGGCTTTTTTGTTTTTCTGGTTGTTGAAGCTACTTGTCCCCTTGGCAGCTACGAATAAAAAAACTAATAGCCTGGCATGAAATCTGTTTGGCTACTGTTTGGCTGTGATAAGGGACCATTACAATTCTCTTGTTTGTGTAAGTATTAGACTAAGCTAGTAGTATGTAACAGTTTATTTACATTGTATAGATAAAGAGAACCACCGGTTAGAACGCAGGTTAAAAGCAAAGCAGATGAAGTGAGGTGAGTACAAAGGGAATCCTGAAAAGCTGCAGTGTGGAAGGGAACACAGATAGTGGGGAACTACACTGAAATGTAGTCTAAAACAAGCACTTATATAAACAGGCAAAGATAGGAGACGTAATATAATAAGACATACTGTACAGTATATCCTTACATGCACGTAAGAATGCGACAAAGCATCAGGTAATGATCATTTTCTATGTGTGTGCACAAGACACAATTTTAGCGACAGTAGCAAGTGGCAAAGCGACAGCATGGCAGTGTGATTTGGGATTATTGGGATTGTTCTTAGTTCTGTGCAAGTTAGGTATGGAGCAGTAAATTGACATGACACACATGATGCCTTGGACCAATCCTATGGCACGTGCACTCTGACATTAATTCAAACCCCACAGTTAGTTGGTTTCATCTTATCCTGTAATTTCTGACCTCTCATTAAATAAAAAAAAGCAAAACCAATAATGCTGGACAGTGCGCATCCACACACAACAACAGTAGCGGTTGCAGCATTCCCACAAGAGACAAACTGCAAGCATTACAAGTGACCTGTTGCTTGCTAGTGTAAATGTAAAGTCAGAAGTAACAAGCCCTCGAAAATAAACTGACTAATATTATGAGTAACACACAGGAAACTAGGGCGAGTGAGGCTGTGGAAACCGGGGAAAAAACATGATAAGTACTTCATGACTACAGTCTGTGAGTCTGAGTAATTTAGACAGTCTTTGATTACAGGTGATGATTAGACATCAGTGGCATTAGTCAGGGGATCAGTGTTAGGTTATTAGGTAGGCGGTGCTGGGAACATGTCCATAACACTGTGGGAACAATTTGTTGGGCTTCATGATGAAGATTACTTTTTCCACACCAAATGCACTTCTTAGGGTTAGCCACAATGTAGCTGCAATAATACACAAGTCACTGACCAGCTCCTATGAAATTAGTATTCCGAGGTAATCTATATGAGTCTTCATGTGTGGACGTGTGCTGCGTGAATTATTAGTAGCGAAGCATATACATACCATCTGCCGTAACCTACTGCCATTGAGGATGCACCATCTGTGAAAGGTCACGACAAAAACAAACCCACACCTATTCACACAATGTCCATTCACACAACAGTTCTTCCAGGTGCAAAAGCTCTAGAGCATTTATTTGCAATTTGGGTTAACCTGGAAGATTCTCACACTCTGTCTTGAGATCTGTCTCTGTCCTTATTTCTGTCTCAGTCCGAGACTAAAACTGATCGGCAGGTTAACTGCTTGCAGTGTGATTAGTGATTTACGTGACCTTTCCTAGTTGAGTGATGTTGATATTCCGTTGCCGTCTCTGATTTCATACCAGCTCTATTTGCTGTGGACTTCGAGAAGCTCCGGCTGACACAGGTGACAGTCTGCCGTCTCTCTTTTCCTTACTAAAGCATTCGGGACAGGCATAACAGATCCTCTAAGTTCACAGACTATCATTTTAGCTTAAGGCCCTTTTATGGAAACGGCACTACTGTCTTTCATTCAGAGCTCAGATCTTCTGGCCCATCCCAGGCACTGCAGACAGAAATGCTTGATATATTTTTAATAGCGCAAGTCTGAATTATGTAACTTTTTTTTTTTAACTCTCAGAGAGACAGAGCTCGCAGATGATAGTGGCAATTTCTCAGTCGATGCTCTTTGCTCACATGTAATAATATGGCTGTAATCAACATCATCGATTGTAAATTAACTCTCTCAAACATTCAGATACATAATTAGAGCATTGATGCACTTGTAATCACTAATAATACTCGACCGAATATCCAGGTCTTGTAGGTTAGGCATGTACATGACATTTTGGAGCTAATTAGATCAAAAACAATAAACAGCAAGCTATAGTGGCCCATCTGCCTAAGGGTTCTCAAGGCCAGGGCTCTTGTTTTTTCCAGCCAGGGGCCTTATTCAGTAGAAAATAATACAGATGGCCATATGACTGCAGCACAGATTCCTTTTTTGAACATAGTCCAAATATTTAAATGTTAGGCGCATTAGCCAAAAGTACCTGAAAACGTTTATTGCTGAACTTTCCAACCACAGGACTGGAGCTAGTTGCATTTTCCATCACACTAATTGTTATGGCGCTAGGCGATAAGTTGTTTAAGAGTGTCGCGCAGGGCACGCTTGTCTGGGAGGACAATATATTAAGGTGTGGAAAGGAGCCAAATGCGGAGACGGATCAAAGGACTCTGCCTAAAAAGCGGCCGTCTAGAGCAGGACAGGAACTGGAGAGGTTGTGAACCGCAAATGTTTAATGTTACCCGCTGAGCTAACTCTATGGGATGGGAGAGGTGATATCTTTTTCCTAGACTTATCAGCATCATTTTCTAGACTTATTCCTATTAGCTTATTAACTATCTTCTTTTCTCAATCACTGCAAAACAGATATTTCAGTAACAAGTAAAACTCGACCTTGATGCCGATGCCTTTGTAACACATTTAATTATAATTCATTTCGAAGGAAGCTATTGAAAACTATTTCAGACATTTGACCTTGCTGTGACCTTGACCCTGTTTGGATCAGACAGACCAAAATCGAATCAGTTAATCTGCTGGTTATGATGACAATTCCATATACTGTAGATCCTACAAACATTCGACCACTCATTAATGAGATATCACCTTAACGAGAAGCTTGGACAGATGCATGGATGCACAGACAACCCTAAAACATAAAACCCCCATAATACCACCTAGTGGCAGAGACATACAAATGTCATGTTGAATGTAGGATAACTTGTCTAATATTTGCTACTAGCTGATTAATTAATATTATTAGACATTTGTTTTACTAATTTCAAGGAAGAAGTTTGATTGGAAGGAAAATTGGCTTCTTTCTAGAAATAAATATGATGCGATGATATCAGATTTTTCAGTACAGAGGTTCTACATAGAACATAGAAATCCTCTCTTGCTGGGTTCTACATAGAAGCTTTAAGGAACAAGCAGAAGAACTCTTAAAGGTTCTTTATTTAGGATTTTTTTTTTTAAAAGATTGTAGTTGATAGTAGTTTTTCCTTTCCGCTGTCACCTATGGCTTGCTCATTAGGGATCTAAATCTTCGCCAAGATTTCTGTAAAGCTGCTTTGTGATATTGTCTGTTGTTTAATCGCACTATACAAATTACACTGAACTGAATTCATGATAAAGGCGTACCATCTGAAGCACAATGCTATAGGTCAGAGAATCTATCTCACCCACCTCTGTGGACAGGCATGCCTGCAGAGCCACACATGCACATGCAGACACGGATGCATACAAAAACGACAAGTGAGTGGTGCAGACTAATTGCTTTGCAACTCAAGCATGTAGACGTCAAATCTGAGACACTTCAAAGTGCCTGAGAGCTTAATGCATTTTTAGCCGAGCTGTTTCAAGCCGTTCCCCGTGACTGTGCTCGTCACTATGACTCGTGAAGTGGCAAAAAGGGGAGACTGGAGTGGCTAGAGGTATTATCAGTTCCGGAAGAGAATAAAACAAGTTAAATAAAGCTAAGAGACAGAATTATAATTTTTTTTTTAAACAAATCCACTGCAGCTTTCTCTGCCAACCAAACTCGAAGGTGCCTTACAAATATTGCGTCTAATAGCAAATCTGGATTGATTACAGTTTCCAGACTGCAGAAGAGCGAGGCACTGTGTGAGAGTGTGTGACACACATTTTCCCTTAACACTTAGGCTGCTGTAATTACTTTCTCGGTCTTCAGAGAGAGAAGCACGGAGGGTCAGAGCACCTTACCAGACCGGTTTAAGGTGCAGCAGGCAGATATGTTTAATGTGTGTGACAGACAGCTCGGGCAGAATCAGTTAAAGCCTACATCTCTGTCTCTCCTCCCTCTTCCTCTCTGACACACACATACACACACCTTCCCCTCATATAACTGCAGTGTTGCAACACGTTGTCACTGTATCCAGGTCAAGGCCAAAGACATCAGTCAGCAAACAGCCTGAGATCCACCACAGTGAAACGCTCACTGAAGCCATGAAGATGAGAGAAGTGAGAGTTTGGTAGAGAGGTCATATGAGATGACGTGAGTGAGAGTTTGAACGTGTGAGTAAGTAAATGAGAGAGAGAGAGCATATGCCAGTGAGTAAATGAGTAAGTGAGAGAGGAAGTGTCTGAATGAGTGAGAGTGCGTGTGTGAATGAATGAATGAGAGGGAGCATGCCGGAGTGTGAGTGAGTGAGTGACAAAGTGTGTGAATGAGTGATTGTGAGAGAGAGAGTGCCGGTGTGTGAGTGAGTGAGTGAGTGAGTGAGTGAGTGAGTGAGTGAGTGAGTGAGTGAGTGTGAGAGCAAGTGTGAGAATGAGTGAGAGAGAAAGTATGGGACTGAGTGAGTGTGTGAATGAGTGAGTGAGAGTGCATTTGTGAATTAGTGAAAGAGTAGTGTGTGAGTGAGTGCGAGTATGTGAATGAATGAGTGAGTGAGTGAAAGAGCGAGTTAGTGAAAGTGTGCGAATAAGCGAGTGAGTGTGTAAATGAATGTGTGTGAATGCATAAGCAAGGGAGTGAGTGAGAGAGCAAGTAAATGAATGAGTGAGTGAGTGAGTGAGTGAGTGAGTGAGTGTGAGAGCAAGTGTGAGAATGAGTGAGAGTGCGTGTGTGAATGAATGAATGAGAGGGAGCATTCCGGAGTGTGACTGAGTGAGTGAGAAAGTGTGTGAATGTGTGATTGTGAGAGAGAGAGAGTGCTGGTGTGTGAATGAGTGAATGTGTGAATGAGTGAGTGAGTGTGAGAGCAAGTGTGAGAATGAGTGAGAGAGAAAGTATGGGACTGAGTGAGTGTGTGAATGAGTGAGTGAGAGTGCATTTGTGAATTAGTGAAAGAGTAGTGTGTGAGTGAGTGCGAGTATGTGAATGAATGAGTGAGTGAGTGAAAGAGCGAGTTAGTGAAAGTGTGCGAATAAGCGAGTGAGTGTGTAAATGAATGTGTGTGAATGAATAAGCAAGGGAGTGAGTGAGAGAGCAAGTAAATGAATGAGTGAGTGCTTGAATGAGTAAGCATATGAGAGAGTGAGTGAGTGGATGACAGTGAGTGAGAATGATAAATCAACAAAGAGGAAGAGATAGTGAGAGAGGAAAGACAGCTAGAGGCAGAGAGAAAGGTAGCAAAAAGAGGCAGTAACAGAAAGAATGTGAAATAGAAAGTGATGAAGAAAGAAAGACAAAGGACTAGGAGAGTAGGAGAAAAACAGATAAGGAAATAGAGAGTGGGGAAAGCAGACATAGAGAAATGTAGNGAGAGAGAGAGAGAGAGAGAGAGAGAGAGAGAGATCACTAAATGACCAATCAGTAGGATGACAACAAATGGGGAAGTTTAGTGCACTGCCTTATCCAGCTCATTAAAACTGCACTGCACCTGTGGCCCTGCTGCAGCTCATATCTGTGTGCTTCCTCCCTCTTCATCTCTATCTCTCTCCCTCTCTCCCTCTCACTCACACACACACACACACACACACACACACACACACACACACACACACACACACACACACACACACACAGGCACACACACTGCTTTACTTTGCCAGTAAAGTACTAAGTATTATACATTGAAGTATTACAGCCATTTTGCATTTAAAGCATGTGTGCTGCAGCACATCACGTTATTAATGTGGTTTATCTGAGAAGGAAGGACCGATCGTGTATGAAACGTGTGTCCCTCATTCTTTGAAAGTGAGATGCAGGTTTCAGTAGAATGAAAAAAAAAAGAAGATTTCGGATTAACCTCTGCATTTCTCACATCAAAGAGACTGCTGTCCACAGCAATCACGTCCGAGTGCGGCACCCAAAAATGTTTTGACCTTTTCGCTCCGTAAAAGTGCTTCTGCAGCAAACTTCTGTGATCATGCGGTAAGTCCTGCTGAAAAGAAAGAAGACTGGCAGCACTGATCACACCAGAGGTCAGCACAATCGCATCATCCATATACAGCAGTTCCTAACAAAAGCAGTGTGTGGGAGTGTCTGTGTCTGTGTGTGTGTGTGTCTATTTCAAGTGAATGCTCCTTTCATTTTTGTATGTGCTGTATTCTAGCTTTTTCTGTGTGTGTTTTTTTTTTCTTGAAACATTGTGTGGGTGTGCATGTATGTGAGTATGTTCATTCCCTGTCAAGGTCTGCAGGCTACAGGAAGATGCTGGCAGGCTTCACTACACAGACAGAGGCTGTCTCTATCTCACTACCCATGCAACCTTTTCTCACTCCAGCTGCAATATCTGCCTCAGATGGTACTCTAAATTTATATACACCATCAGTTGCCAGATTATTAGACACATCCATGATACCTACATTTAGGTAAACCTACCATCTAAGTGCACTATGTAGGTGTAATGTGTTGTGAGACGAGACGGGACACAAGCACAAGCTCTTGGTGTATGTTTTATTGTAGGCAAACCAAGAGACAAAAGTCCATTGTGAAGGTCAGTACACAGGCAGGCTGCAACAAACTAGGATCATTACAGAATCAGAATCAGAAATGATTAAATGAAAAAGAACAAAAATCAGGAAACCTGGAACTAGAAAATAAGGACCAAGGAATCACCACTTAGACTGAAAGGGACTATAAGACACAGTAACACTGAATGAGACAAAGGTACACAGACACAACAGGGCATAACATATAAATACCCACGAAAAAATCAAGTGCTAATACAAAAAAAAACACTTATAACACGCACTACAATGCCGCTATCATGTCAGAGCCTCTGCTGTGCTGAGAAAGGCCCAACCCCCAAATAATATCTAGTCAAGAGTGACCTTTTGGTGGTACGTCTCTATGACAGGAGGGAATAAAAGGGGACTAACAAATTGTGCAAAAGATTACAATCAGAAATTGTATAAATAAAAATGGCACTTTACAGTGTACTCGATAAAATGACCAGTGAGTATAGGAATCAGCTTGGTACTCAATTCAATTAAATATTATTTTCATAGCACGTTTAACAATAGACATCGTCACAAAGCAGCTTTACGTAAACCTATTTGTAGATTTAGAATCCAGATGAGCAAGCCAGAGTAGGCAGTGGCAAGGAAAAACTCCCTGAGAGGACATGGGGAGGAGGAGTTAGACTCAAAAGGGAATCCATCCTCTCATGGGGGACACTGAAGGTGCAGGTGTAGAATAGTGTTGAAAGGATGTTCAGTATGAGTCTATTATGAATAAGAGTCGTGAGATGAGCACAGGACAGTCTTTATGATTACATCAGCAGTTCATCAGCAGGTATAAATCTAAGGTATCCAGGTGAGATTATCCGCTGAAGCTAGGGTGAGTCACAGGGACTGTGTTTGCGAAGTGTAAGTCTTCAGGGTATCCATGTAGGATCATCAACAAAAGAGAATGTGAGTCACAAGTGCAGAAAGCTCCATAAACTGTATTAGTGCTGTCAAACCATTCCAATAAAAATAAGCATGTTGCTTTGTAAGGATAATTGTCATTAATCTGCCCAAAATCTGCCCAGCAAACATGACAAAGTCTGCAGCATTTGGTAAATTGTGTCCTAGAATTTTCCTGAATTTTCCAGGATTTGGCTATGGCATGTTCTTTATCCCATAGCCGTTGCCTTTTCACTAGCTGCGCTAAATGTGGAAACATTTGATAAAGTTCCACTACTTTACTACATTTCTGAAATGTCTGTGTTCTGCTTTCAGTATGGTCAGCTCATTTGACTGCAATTCCCATTCCATCTAATCCCAAATTAAATATAGTTCCTCACCTAATGTCTGTTTAAACCCACAGCTTTTCCAAAATTTAATCATAGCGGGTGATTTGTGAACTCTAGAAAGGACTAGGTAGGCTTGAAAGGCTCAAACTAGGAACATTTGTTCAAAGCATGTAGCATTTTAATGTGTCATTAACACTTTAACTCTGCTAGCTCAATGCATTACATATTAGCATCTAACACTAAGCTGCTGATCTGTTGATTTTTTTTTAAATTTTTTTATTTTATAATGGTTGTAAACACTTATTGAAAGCTTATTGGTTCTTCTCTCTGTTGTCCTTGACCTGCATTGTTGAAATGCTTTGACTGCTTTATCCAATCTCCTGCATGGCTAATCACATTTTCTTCTCTCTTCAAATGCTAACATTAAACAGTGCTGTTGGTTGTGCTGAAAAAATGCAACATGTTGCTCATATAACTCATAAAAACTTCTGCTTTCACCTCAGATCTAACACAAGCTCTGTAATGGCTCATACCTCAGATTTTCTCTTTTTGCATCATCCACTTCTCTGTCGGTGATTCAACCTTTCTTGCTGTTCGTCGACTTCTTTTATGTGGTGCTTGTGCATTTGACATAGCATTAACATTTCCTGTAATCTATAAATGCCAAACCAAACTAGCCTTTTCAGCCTTTAACACCTGCACCTCTCTCTCTCTCTCTCTCTCTCTCTCTCTCTCTCGCTCCCATGCTAATGCATGGCCGAGCTTCACACTGAGCTGTAGCAGGAAGCAAGCATAACTGGCCTGATAATTACATGGCTGCTGTTTATATAAAACACTTATGAGTAATTTTACCTCCTGCTTAAATGTCAAGTGTCACATAGTCACCTACCCCTTCTGTGTGTAAGATGTTGAGCCTCATTTGCTATTGGCAGTAGCAGGCACACTAATGCTTGTTTATATTTACTGCAGGTTTTTTTGGGCCTATTAAGGATGGCAAATCAACGTATTCACACTCTGAACCTGTCGCAAAAGTTCCTGCATGTCACAAAGCGGGCAGAAAGTGAGACTAATGAGAATAGAAAATCAGATCAAGACAGTAGCTGTGTTTGGGCCAATTATACAGTTTTTCATGTGTGTGTGTGTGTGTGTAAGTGTTTGTGTCTGGCTGAAAGGGGACAGCAATGTAGAATGCAGTGCGTGGCCTGTCACAGTGCTATTAGTGGTGTTAAATAAAACTGAAACCGCATCACAAATGGTGTACTTTGCGTACTTTAAGTGTGAGTATTATGTACATACTGAAATATTTAGTGAGATGTCATGCACTATTGCGAAAACTGCTGAAAAATTCATCGTAGAGATTTTTGTGGTCAGCAGTTGCAGCCTGCTCTACGTAGCTGAAGGTGCATCACAGAGTGCTTGGCTTTAAATGTTATGCTAAATGGTGGGCACCCTGAGTGAGAATGCCTCTGTACCAAATACAGAAACTAGAAGCAAAAATGTTTGAATGGATATTTGGCTTTTTGGGTTGTTCCTGTGTTGTCTACGCTATAAAAATCAGGAACTACCTGTACATAATTCATCAAGACTATCAGCATATCCGACTAATACCTTATTATTTACTCATACAGTGCTCCGATGCTAACATCCCTTACCATGTGATACTATGTGATCTAAGCCCAGTGTGCAATGTCATGCTAATGACATAACACGCAACACGAAATCTGGACTTCTTTCACAATTAATGATGGCAATCAAAAGCAAACTGCAAACTGTGCTCTGTGAAAATATCGAGAGGAGGAACTACAGCATCTTCCTACAATAAAAGTAACCTGATAAAACATCTGCAACATAAACCTCCGAATTCACTGTTAGAGGCACATGGCAGCAACCAACGCCAACCAACGCCAACCAACGCAAACGCTGGCAAGCTTATACTTTACACTGTGATTAATATTTAAGTTATATTTAACACTGAAAAGAAGAAAATCTTTTTAATAATTTACAATGAAAGATAAAAGATTTAATGTAAACAAATCAGCTGTTTCCAGTTATTGTGAAAAATATCCCAATATCCACAGTTTGAGAAAATGGTACTTGAACATAATTTATCTAAATACTGTATATACAGATATTATGTTATCAACTCCAAACCCTACACACACATGCACTTTTCATTGCCACTAATTAACCCGGGAAAGTTAAGTAGGTTAGTCATTTCGGTATCAGTATCGACAAACACCGAACAACATGCACTCATATTTGTCATATTGTACTGAAAATATGGTATTGATGCCATTTGAGATGAAACGTTTGTGTCATGCTGAGAGAAAATAACCTGACAGGGCTGGTGCGCACTGAGGAGAAATTCTAGCCGGGCTTTTCTGAATATAATCCGCAATAAGTTGAGGTGTGGCATTATAGATAAATGGTGGCTAAGTGTGCAGCATTATTACCATCAGTATTTACGTGTCGCTCTCACAATCTCCAGCTGACATTTAGAATGGCTTTGAAATGTTTGTTTGCGCAACGGCAGGGCGAAATGGAGCAACTAGTGCTGAAACAATCAATGCTGTTGAAGTGCAGTTTTTGCACACATCATTTGAGCTAATTGTAGTGCCATAAGGTCCATAGGATCAAATCTGTGCTATTTTACAGGGCTGATTCAGGCACGTACACAAGCAGAGTGTTATTTTGTGAATGTTATTTTATGAATGCCTGCTCTGGGAAATTTAGCTTGCTGACAGTCATGGTTTCATTCAAATGGGTCACGGTGCAGTCTCTGGAGCGGAAGCCAAAGTGAATTTGTGAGAGACTGTAGAGTTTTTGCTGTAAATCAAAAGCAGGACCATGCTGGAGTATATGCTTACAGAGCAGGGTGGATGGAACCGCTGATAACAGAACTGCTCACATGGTGTTTCTCTGACATGTTCTCCTGCAGCACCTGTCGCTGTCAGTAATGAGACTGGTTTGCCACACATACGGACATAATGTGAACAGATCAGATGATAAACAAAGTCACTTTTCCTATCGAGCACGATGTCGACTCCGTGCCCGTCAGTCCGCCTCCGAATGATTCATCCACTTTTTCGAGCTGCCATGAAAGTGTGACAGCTTCACACACAGGCACACATACAAGCAACAGTATTCTTATATATTCTATCATATAGGACACAGTATGTGGTGTCGATTAAACCTCGCCACACACGCACTCCATCACAGAGCAATCTATCACTCTTAATATGTGTTCAGCAGGAGTGCATCATTGACTGTGCTATATTACAAATCATCAGAATGACTTTCTTGCTTTGCCTCAACTGGAGCTTCACTTTTATTGCACTTTATTTTTTAAAAATGATTTAACCATGGCAAGCATATTACTACATATAAAGGCTCAATGAGAACGTATGGTGGATAATATATAGGCAGTGTGCTTCTCGATAGGGAAGAAGCAAAGCAATCAATTTTTTTGCTATGAGAAAATTTCATCCATGGTTTTATTGATGGTCAAGAAGAGTCCAGGCTGGAAAGGGTAATATAAGAGGGTTGAGAGAAGAAGTTCATGTATAATATAAAGAAAAATCTCATCTCTATTATCTTGTTCTATGTATTATAGTCTAATGTAGCCTAAGGAATAAAACAATAATTTGCCAAAGAGTTTAATTGTTGATTATTTAATGAATGACACATCACAACTTTTAACCATTTACAGTCACATTTAATGTAACAATTATGGAACGTCCACAAAAAAGTTCGTTCCTGTTATCACTTATGTTACAGCAGCTATAAACATTCGTTCCACAAGTCAGTGAAAAACTGGAAAGTGCAGGACAAACACTTCTGTTCTGAAGACTTTCTGAAGACTTTCCCATATTGGAAAACATGACTGACACCAGAGGCTTCTTCCATAAATGTTCCATAAATGTCTTAAACATTTTTCTTTTTTAAATAAGAACATGCTTTTTTAAAAAATCTGTTTATTATTATACTTAAATTATGTAGAGCTGCAATTAATATAAACCTATCATTTATGTTACAGCAGGAACGATTGTTGTATCCAGCGGTTTTAGAAAATGAATGCACACCTTCTGATTCGAGAATTTAACACCACGCTGGTATAAAATCTATTACAGAGTGTATCCCTAATGCTTATGTAGAGAATGCGGTAACAGGAAGGACATGACAGTGAATTTCATCAGAGGAGATATCAGAAAAAAGGGGGGACAAGTGGGGGAGAATGAAAAAGAGGATTTAGTTATTAGAATGAGCCTCGTTTGGGCAGTAAGTAAAGAGCCGAGAACAGAGAGATTGTAAAGATACGTTGTGTCCACTTTGTAACAGTGAGCTCTCTCTCTCTCTCTCTCTCTCTCACTCTCTCTCTCTCTCTCTCATTCTCTCTCTCTCTCTCATGATCACAACTCTCATTATTTTCTCTCTTACTCACTGCATTAAAGACACCAAGACATTTGCACGCAATAAGCCAAACTGATTATTTTCAAATCAGATTGGTTTGAGGTAAATGGAAATTAAATCATTCTGATTCTTCATGATGTACAGTGTTCAATGTCCAATGTTCTGCAGTACAGACAGACCCCTGCTGTACAAACACAGCTATGCAGTACAGACATGCCCCTGCATTACAGGTATGCCGCTGCACTACAGACACAGCCCTGTAGTACAGACATGCCCCTGCATTACAGATATACCCCTGCACTACAGACACAGCCCTGTATTACAGACATGCCCCTGCAGCACAGATATACTCCTGCACTACAGACACAGCCCTGTATTACAGACATGCCCCTGCACTTCAGACATGGCTCTGCAGTACAGACATGCCCCTGCATTACAGATATACCCCTGCACTACAGACACAGCCCTGTATTACAGACATGCCCCTGCAGCACAGATATACTCCTGCACTACAGACACAGCCCTGTAGTACAGACATGCCCCTGCAGCACAGACACGGCTCTGCAGTACAGACATGCCCCTGCATTATAGATATACCCCTGCACTACAGACACAGCCCTGTATTACAGACATGCCCCTGCAGCACAGACACGGCCCTGCAGTACAGACATGCCCTGCAGTACAAACACGGCTCAGGGGTGTGTCTGTACAGCAGATGTCCAATGTTCAATTTAAAAATCTGTGAGTGTGATGAGACAGGGTACGTTTTGAGTACTGTAGTGAGACAGACTTATGGCATTTGGGAAGAAAGCAGGAAAATGGTGTTGAATGCTGCCAGAGCACATGCCACTGAGGAAGCCTTGGCTGTCTACTGGATCCCTGCCCTCCTGCTGAAGGAATATTGATGAGAGGGGTCCAGTCACTGGAAAAGGAGCCAGCACGTTGTCTCTGTGTGTATGTGTGTAGCGGCTCCTCAAAGCATGGTGGCCTCTCTTTAATTGGTATCCACCTCTTCCAGAACAGATGTGCAACAGTGCTGCTAGACAAGTCCCTATGCGGCTATATAACAGAAGGCGAGGTTGGCAGTACTGCAGGAGTGTGAAGGTGTGTCTGGAGGAACGGTCTGGTACTATTGTAATGCTTGATTGTGATAAGCCTATGTGTGAAATTGCACAAGCATACAGCCCTTTCTCTTACTGACCATGTCAGTTAAACTGTGAGATATCTGTGAGAAGAAAATCTTTATTTCACCCACATAAATGAAATACAGAATCAGAAATGTTTTGGGCAGATTTGTTTCACACACACACACACACACACACACACACACACAGACACACACACACACACACACACACACACACACACACACACACNCACGAACATGCTTTTCCTTTTGGTTAAATGACATGTTCTGTACTGCAGGAGTGGGTCTGTACTATGGCAGTGTGCCTATACTGCACAGTGAGTCTGCATTATGTGAGCATGTCTGTAAATCAGGGTGGGTCTGTACTATGAGAGTGTGTCTGTGCTGCATGGGCATGTATGAACTATGGGAGAATTCCACAGGGGCGTGGCTGTACTGCAGGGGTCGGTCTGTAGTCCTGAAGTGCAGGGGCATGTCTGTATATCTGTGGGAGTCTGCAGGGGTGTGTCTGTACTGCAGGGGTGAGTATGTACTGCAGGGGTGTGTCTGTTCTGCAGAGGCATGTATGTGTTGCAGAGGCGTATATACTACAGGGCCTGTCTATACTGGTGAGGTGTGTCTGTACTGCAGGGGCATGTCTGTACTGCAGGGGCATGTATGTATTTCAGGGGTCCGTCTGTACTGCAGAGGCATGTATACTGCAGGGCCTGTCTATACTGCAGGGGTGTGTCTGTACTGCAGGGGCATGTCTGTACAGCAGAGGTGTGTCTGTACAGCAGGGCTGTATCTGTATTTCTGGGCCTGTCTATACTGCAGGGCCTGTCTGTACTGCAGAGGTGTGTCTGTACAGCAGGGCTGTATCTGTATTGCTGGGCCTGTATGTATTTCAGGGATCCGTCTGTACTGCAGAGGCATGTATACTGCAGGGCTTGTCTATACTGCAGAGGTGTGTCTGTACAGCAGGGCTGTATCTGTACTGCAGGGCCTGTCTATACTGCTGGGGTGTGTTTGAACTGCAGGGATGTGTTTGTACTGCTGGGGTGTGTCTGTACAGCAGGTGTGTGTCTGTAGAGCAGAGGTGTGTCTGTACAGCAGGTCTATATCTGTAAAGCAGGGCCTGTCTATACTGCTGGGGTGTGTCTGAACTGCAGGGATGTGTCTGTATTGCAGGGGTGTGTCTGTACAGCAGGGGTGTGTCTGTACAGCAGGGGTGTGTCTGTACTGCAGGGGCATGTCTGTATAGCAGAGGTGTGTCTGTACAGCAGGGCTGTATCTGTACTGAAGGGCCTGTCTATACTGCTGGGGTGTGTCTGTACTGCATAGGTGTCTATACTGCAGAGCCTGTCTGTACTGCAAAGGCATGTATACTGCAGGGCCTATATATACTGCAGGGGTGTGTCTGTATTGCAGGGCTGTATCTGTACTGCAGGGCTGATCTATACCGCTGGGGTGTGTCTGGACTGCAGGAATGTGTCTGTACTGCAGGGGTGTGTCTGTACAGCAGGGCTGTATCTGTACTGCAGGGCCTGTCTATACTGCTGGGGTGTGTCTGAACTGCAGGGATGTGTCTGTACTGCAGGGGTGTGTCTGTACAGCAGGTGCATGTCTGTACAGCAGAGGTGTGTCTGTACAGCAGGTCTATATCTGTGAAGCAGGGCCTGTCTATACTGCTGGGGTGTGTCTGAACTGCAGGGATGTGTCTGTATTGCAGTGGTGTGTCTGTACAGCAGGGGTGTGTCTGTACTGCAGGGGCATGTCTGTATAGCAGAGGTGTGTCTGTACAGCAGGGCTGTATCTGTACTGAAGGGCCTGTCTATACTGCTGGGGTGTGTCTGTACTGCATAGGTGTCTATACTGCAGAGCCTGTCTGTACTGCAAAGGCATGTATACTGCAGGGCCTATATATACTGCAGGGGTGTGTCTGTATTGCAGGGCTGTATCTGTACTGCAGGGCTGATCTATACCGCTGGGGTGTGTCTGGACTGCAGGAATGTGTCTGTACTGCAGGGGTGTGTCTGTACAGCAGGGCTGTATCTGTAAAGCAGGGCCTGTCTATACTGCTGGGGTGTGTCTGAACTGCAGGGATGTGTCTGTATTGCAGTGGTGTGTCTGTACAGCAGGGGTGTGTCTGTACTGCAGGGGCATGTCTGTATAGCAGAGGTGTGTCTGTTCAGCAGGGCTGTATCTGTACTGAAGGGCCTGTCTATACTGCTGGGGTGTGTCTGTACAGCAGGGGTGTGTCTGTACTGCAGGAGCATGTCTGTACAGCAGAGGTGTGTCTGTACAGCAGGGCTATATTTGTACTGCAGGGCCATGGCTCTACTGCAGTGCATTGGGAGGTTTAATGGCTGTTCAATCCTTTTGTACATTGACAGTCAAACCTTTAAGCAATGGATTCATTTTAAATACCTGAAAATGAGCAAATCTGATGTCTTAAGTAATAAACATGCATAAGTGGATTAAGAAACTGTTGTGGGTCTTTTTTCTGTTATGATTTTATTGAAAACCATCTAGATATAATTAGAAATGGCCTTGATTTTAATCACTCTAATTAGCCACTTGTAGCCAGAAAATGTACTTGTCCTAATGACTCTAGCAATGTCTACGAGTCTTTTATCTATGGGCTTAACAGATTTGCCCTATTAGTGCACTTACCTTTAATAAAGCAAGAAATAGGGTCAATGTGAGAGTGGCCAGTTAATATCTGCTTAAATCCAAAGATTAAATACAAATTACAAACATAATTTAATGTTTAAATTTACTGTAAAAAAAAAAAAAAGAAAGAAACCAGATGTAAAACTGCAGCGATATTGTTTACATAACACCTATGTTACAAATATATGACTAAATTAATATTGTGTACAGTATATTGTAAATATAATTCATTCTGCAAGTTTCTTGGTGAGACCAGGTTATTCTGTATTACCAGTTATACCTAAATATCCACATAGTTAAATTAGAATGGCTAATTTGAAATCTGGTTTTCTGACTTTGCCACTGAATGTAAAATTGTTTTCTCCCGTTGATCAAAACAAACTAGCTAGAAAGCGGGGATAATAAAATGAAAAACGATGAAAAATTCATCCAAACATTGGAGAATTCAAAGAACAGGGTGAGGCTGATTAAAACTGGCGACTCTGCCAGGAGAATCAGCAGCACTGGCATAAGCTCATGAAAGAAAGAAACTCAAACCACTTAAATGAAGCATAAAGCAAAACAGGCAAATCAACAATAGTTTAAAAGTAAACAATACAAACTCAATATGTGTTTCAACGTGTATGGTAGTCTTTGTAATATTACCACTGAGACTGCATTAGTCAGAGTGATAAATGACTTCTTGCTAGCTAGTTAATATATTTCTTTGTTCGCCTTTTCTCCTAGATCTAAGTACTATGTTTGATACAGGAGGTCACGATATATTGTTAGATAGGCTTGGAAACTTACTACACTAAATCAGTGATCAGGGTCTTGCTTTGGTTTAGGCGATATTTGGCTGAACAGTATGTCAGTGTAAATAAAGGTTTGTTCTTATAGTGCACAGGTCATGGTGTTACTCAAGGCTCTGTAATAGGGCCTCTACTG
Organism: Pangasius macronema; assembly: GCA_037577455.1. NCBI lineage: Eukaryota > Metazoa > Chordata > Actinopteri > Siluriformes > Pangasiidae > Pangasius > Pangasius macronema. Next base: position 10,637,655 of record CM074958.1, read on the forward strand.
TTTTTTTTTAAATCTAAATATTAACTTTTAGCAATATCTGCAAACCTAAAATACATTTCCATTTTTTAATGATGATAATGATGATGATGATACACCATTATATTTGAACGATCATAACTTTTAATTATTACTTTTTGCTTTTAAGATAGTGATGAGACGAAAATGTATCTTTTGCTGAAAACTGCTTATTTTCAGTTAGAAATGAATGCCAAGCTTAGAAATATGATGACTGTGTAAGATACTAATAAAATTTATTTATTACTTCCAGCATGGACTGTTGCAATAAACTGCTTCTAGAAGAATGAGCAGTTACTACATATAAGAAGACTGACCATATTTAACCATTATATGCACCTTACATTGGCTTCTGGCTAAAATCTTGGATTGACTACAAATTCTTGTTAACATGTAATGCCGTACATGTTTTAGCACATTAGTATTAATATATTCATTCATTCATCTTCAGTAACTGCTTTATCTGGGTCAGGGTCGCAGTGGATTCCTACACCAGTGGTGGGAGGTGGAAGGAAAGTCTCGAAATTATTTTAGATTCTTTTTAAAAAGATTATCTTAAATTCCTTACATATATTTCCTATTCTTGTATTTTTGTTTTTTGATCCATTGATTATTATTATTGACATTTTCATGCTGGCTTTTGATACGTTTATAGTGCAAAAGCGATTAGCCCAGTCCAGACTAACGCACATTGAAAACACATCTTTTTAACCAATTAATTTTTTTTTGCCTTTTCAGTCACAACATACTGCTGTTTTTTTTTTTTTTTAATGAAAATGTATCTTTTTGAATCCACTCTCCAGAGGCATATATCTTAAAACACAGTTTTCACTCTGTTGTGTGGATAAGGGCAAACATAGCCTTTTTAAAATGATGAAATATGGTTATCATGTGATCTCCACAATTCTTAGAGGACAGATCCCTGAGCTGTTTTCTATATTAGATATTTTAATGCCATAAAGATCAGGGTCAGACAGTCCGTATATATGCCCAGCACGCTGTTTTTAATCATTTTCATGTTTCATTATTGACAGGAAACTTGGAATGCTAGTATGGCCAAAACATAAATACAGCATCTTCAAAATGACTTGTGTTGACCAAGCCTTTGTAAATGAAATATAAAAGATAAAGATTTGCTCATTAAGAGATAGGTCAATATTAGTATGTCAGTACTTCAAGGTGTGTGTTGGCACTTCAAGGGTATGGTAGTAATTCAGTGGACATATCAGTATGAGTGGAGACAGGTATTAATGAAAGCTCATATTGTGGAGAAGCATCTTCCAGAAGTGTAGGAGCTTCTTTATTATTTTGACCTTCTCATATAGTACCTTTGCGGTTTGTGACAATAAAGACTAATGAAGATGATACTGTGGGTGGAAAGATAGCACATAGAGGAGAGAGTTGTAAACTAAAACTGTAGGCCTGTAACTTCTCTGGCTGTATGGAGGCATCCTGGGGCTGTAGCAAGAAACAAAGAAAGCACAGCAGAGGAAGCCTGGATTGGGGTTCTCCTGGATGTGGGAGTTGTTGATACGCACGTGGCTTTAAAGAGAAACTGCACTGTGACTGCACACACACACACACACGCACACACACAAATGCCCTTCATTACATTCTTCTCTAAAGATCCATCCAGATCCGCCTGGTGCTGAGGGTGCATGAGTGTCTCTGAAGAAGAGGCCTCTCAGCAGGGGTTGAGAATGTGCACATGTGCGTGTTTGCATACATGGACCCTTGAGAAGCCTGACACATTTATTATGTTTAATGTGATTCCTGAATCACAGTGATAGTTGCTAATGAAGCTCATGGGGTGTCTGGCCAGCTGTTTATTAGTGGAGCTACTCCAAACTGCTTTCCTATTTCACTTTTTAGTATCCGGAGTGGGAGGGAGAGAAAGGGAGAGGCAGAGTGAGCAGGAGAAAGAGAAGTAGTGGGAGAGACAGAATAGATGGACTGATAGAACACCAGTGACAGGTAAGATGAAAGTGTGAGTGTTTGTGTGTGAAAGAAGAGATGACAAGAGAGAGAGACAGAGAGAAAGAGAGAGTTGGAGACGGAGAGAGAGATGAATAAAATTTGACCCAGTTTGCAGGTTCCCCGCATAGCTCCCAGTGAGTGCTGCAATAAATAGCAGGTGCAGGCTGGCAGAATTCAACAGCTGCTTGGTGACTGTATGACTCTGTTTCCAACTACATCCTACCCTCCTCCTTGTCCAATCGCGTTTGTAAACACACTGTACCTAGCCTGCAGTATATGTGTTCAGCGACACGATATAGGTAACACTAAATGTTCTCAGAGCAAGTCTGGTATCTAACATGTAAGATAAGGCAACAAAATAATTGAGCAGCAACTCACATCACATCAACCTATTAGCAATAAATCATCATCTAGAGATAGTTAGGGACTACTACATGTTATGCATGAAACATCTTGTACTAATATAAAGCACCATGGTGCATAAGTAAAGCTGATTCTTCTGGGTGGTGTGTGAGTCTCTTTATCCATGAGATGTTTGTGTGCGTGAGCAGCTGAATGTGTGGCTCATTGGTTTTCTGGCACCAACCATAAAACAACATCAACATAGTTTTACCCTCCCATCAGGTGACCCTGGCACTGACAGACGGCTTTCCGGGTAAAAATTAAAGCCCTTGAACCTTTCTTGTTGTGAGGTTTATTATTCTAGCTCAAAAAACAGAGTGGTGTGTCAGTTTGGCTCGCAGTCACGGCAGCAAGGGGTGTAAATAAAACTGCCTGGCCTGACGGATGGCCCCGCACACATAAAGCCCTGTAGATCATTTGCAATCTGCGCCCTCATATGCTCAATCAGCGATTTATATAAACATTAGCCAGCATGTATATAGCTTCCTGCTGGGTAGGGAGAGTAGGACATGTGCCATATGCTTTGTGACACCCTGTCGACTCTGGAAACCTGAGAATGGGAGATAAGCCCTGAAAAATAATGGGAAATGGCTCCTGACAGAGGGGAGATGGTATAGTGGAGAGAAAGGGAGAGGCCGAGAGTGAGACAAAATGCATGGGTTTAACCATAGAGAGAGAGAGAGAGAGAGAGAGAGAATCTGGAACCTGATAAAGCATAACATGCCACCTGGGTACTGCTCAGCCAATGAGGGTGGGTTTGCAGCTTCATTTATTCGGGAGAGCCAATCTGGGGTTCCACTGGTATGGCATTAATGAGTAATGAGGCACATGTGTGTTAAGTGGCTTGGACGTAGTGTCCCTGTATGCTTCCTTGAGGGTGCAGGCTGTTTTGAGACAGTTGATATGTTATTGTTGATGTATCCAAAAGGGAAACTAACAATAGTAAGCCTAAGAGTGACTTTTCCAATCTTCTATTATTGGACCCAGCCCAAATAATTCCCTGCCTAACTGCAGACTATGCTCCACTTCCTCTCCTAAATTTAGAGCCTGGTTAAAAATGAATGTGTATCAGGAGGTGTGCATCAGTACTGGGATCCCAGGAGACCCAGAAAATGTCGGGCAGTTTTTACTATCATGTGGGCAGGAGAAGGTGGACAGATATGAACCTTGCAGGACAAAGTAAGACCATGCTGATTAACGTGAGCGTCTTGGACACGGCGGGTGGTTCACGTGGCACTGTGTGATGTTTTCACAATGTTCACTCATTCATTTTCAGTAAATTGTTTATCCTGGCCAGAGTTGCTGTGGTTTTAAAGGACTAATTTGTTTATATTTTGGGAATAGATCCAACTAAGTTTGTTTGAGAACATTACAAACAAAAGTAATAGCTGTGGGAGTGGGCAGGACTGGCCAACCTTTCTGTGGGAGTGAAATGAATCAGAGTGGGGAGTGGGTGGGAGTGGAAGACCGCACACCTCTAAACTGGAAGACAGTGAACCCTGGTGCAAACAAAGTTAGTATCAACTGTAGAGTTTTAACAGAGAAGATATTCAGCAGAATCCAGTATGCAATGGCGTGGAGAGTTGTATGGCACCGGGTCTGGATGAGTTTGTGTTGACTGGGCCACACAGGCAGTGAGCAACTGTTCAGATGTCCAGCTAACTGAGACAAATGGCACATTAATCCCATATGACTGGGAGGGAAACCAGAATTATCACATGCAGCGCTCTGTATAATTAACGCCAACACACTAGCTACACTGAGGAAATCTAGACTTCCATGCTCTGCTGGACCTGTTCTGATGGTTAGGTGAAAGGAAAGGCATGGAGGTAATATCTTAAAATGTTCCGCAAAGAGCATTACAAGATCTCTCTCTCTCTCTCTCTCTCTCTCTCTCTCTCTCTCTGAGATCTTTTCAAGTCTGATGACTTGAAAGATGCCCAGAGCCAAATGTTGACTTTGTGTGAAAAGGTTAATGCAGTTGAGTGGAAAGGAAGGGTAAACAGAGAACAGATAATGGGGAAGAAAGAAGAGTGGAGTTGGAAGAAATGCTCGTCAGAAGGTAAGCAGAATCTTGAGAAAAGGTCATGTCAGCACTGCTAATTGGGCTTCTGCTGGGTGACACTGATGAGATGGCCGCATGCTCATGAAAAACAAGGGTGGGAGAGGTCATCGAAAATCTAGCTGCTGACTGGCAGCAGTGGCCAGAGGAGAAAGACAGAGAGGACAGAGGAGTGAAAAAATGAAGTCCATCAGCGAGGGAATCATTGAGGAGCAGGTAGAATTGCAAGGTAGAATTGCTCATTTGAAATTCTATTCCCTGGTCACAGCTTCAGGCCAGGAAGAGCAGAAAGAGAGAAAGTGAAGTGCAGGAAAGACACCAAAACATGGGTTCATGGATGCATTTGAGGGGCTCTGACTCTCAATTCCTCAAAGATTTGGTAGAAAGACATCTATAGAACTTTAGCATCTTAAAGAGCCTAAAAAAAGCATTCTCACTACCCTTTTCCCCTTTGCTTATGAACCCATAGATCCATTTACTATTTGCTGCACACCATAATCTTAGGGTTCAAGCATAATATATTTGCATTAAAATAAATGAACGAGCATTGCTACGAGCAAGTGAAGTGTCTAAATGAAAACACTGCCACATTTGAAACTTTTTAATGCATTTATGAATTTATTTCAGGTCACTGAAGAGCCGGGTTCACACTCTGTGACTGAACAGAAAGGCTTCTAAAGGCGGTATATTGTAACTTTGAGTAATTCCCAATACACTGTCTTACTTAAATACTTTTTTTGTGTGCATACCCTGCTGCAGGCACTTCTGGGAAAAGAGCAAAAACAAAAAAGACGAATAGATTGAACACATCCAGACACTTGCCACTATTTTCTCTCTTGTGATTTTCCTCAATAGTCACTTTACAAATGTAACAAAAGACATTTCATCCATGTTTTCTAGTTACGCATATACTACCTCACTTCAATATCACATTCAGATGACATTCCAAGCATAGAAATTTAGAAAAAAACAAACAAATACATAAAAAATAGAAAATCATCATAAAAATGTGTCTAGGTAATGCAGGTGAAATTGCACAATGTATTGAAATTGCAGTCATTTATATGGCAATTTTCTATTTTCTATCCTTTTTAAAAGGAAAAAGTGACGGCAGGCATTCTTTATTTCAGCAGGCCTATTGTGTTTTTTAATGTTATGCTCTATCTGCTCCATCTACTCCTGAGCACCAATGTACTGCACACTGTGCACACTTTTCTTTTTTTTTTTTCCGACACCCACGGCCAGCTGCTTCTCTACAGCAGTTTCAAATACAACAACTGTGACGAGCAAACATCTGGTGGCTTAAACTGTATATGGAGAACCATGTTCTGTGCAACAATCAATTGATAACCTGCTAAACTCTTAGACTAATCACTAATCAATTAATGAATCGATTTTTAAGTAGTTAAAAACACCAATGTTGAAAGGCTGTTCTCAAACTACTTGAAAAAAATGATTTGATGAAACAAAATGATAACATTGAAAAAAATGACTTTTTTGTTTTCTATTACTTTCATCAGTTAAAACAAGTTAAGCTGGGGTGTCAAAGTATGCTATAGGTGAAAAAACTGGACTAAAACCCAATCTTTCTTTCTCTCTCTCTCTCTCTCTCTCTCTCTTTGGCTATTTGCCAGAATTCAGCCACAGTAACATCCAGCATCTTTTCCCAGACTGCCACAGATACGTGTTGATGGTGTTCTTTGTTGGGGAAGGTTTTCCGTTGCCCCATAAGCTGTTGTGAACTTGATGGGTAGGGAATGTAACCACTACTTTAAAAAGCTCTGTAGGAATTCCATCAAGGCCAGTGCTCCTGTTGTTTTTGTCTTTTTATAGTTGACAGAACTTCTGTGAACTGCGGTGGTTTATCCAGACAGAGGGCCTTTGGGAGATATGGGCAAGAGGACAAGGCTGATGTTTTGGTTGAATAATATGTGTTGAGGATGGCGTTCAAATTCTCAGCCCTATGCGATGAGACTTTACTTTTTGAGGAGTGCTGAGCCTCCAGCTGACCAAACTGGGGTGGTGATTCATTTTTGAGTACCATGTAGAGTTTTAACAGCAGACTACAAAGCTTGGGTGTTGTTGTAGCTTTGAATGTCCTATGCTTTTGTGAGACACCACACAATTTTTTAGTGAGTTTCATCTGTGTCTCATTGCAGGTTGCTTTCCACTTTAAGAGAAGGGCTGGGGACTGCAGATTAGAAAGAAGGACTTTAAGTGCTCTGTGTTTGTCCTTTAGAGATGCCTGAATCTCAGTGGCTCTGTCTTCAAACCGGTACTATTACCTTGTTTTAATGATGCTACAGTTACCTGAGGCGGTCTGCATCATGGCTCATACCAGTTTGGACTTCTCGTCCTCCATTTCAAAAGAGCAGTCAGGATGGTTATTTGCTTGAGGCTCTAGAGCAAGCACTAGTCTCTGCCAATATGTGTGCAGGACCTCTGGGCAACCTCAGCCCCCAATATTGAGTTCATTGTGTGGTGGCGGCTTTTTGCAAGGTGGCCAGCCAGATTTCTAAATTAAATTTGGACCGGTCAGACTATTGTCAGTCCAGCATTTAGCTCCTTAGAATCACTTACAATGGGGCTGAGCAGTGTGGTCCTAAAATACAGCTGTTCAGTAAGCTAAAGTTGCTGATAAAGGAGGCTATTCAAGGTTTCCATCTTCACAGTGACCATTAGGCCCATGTTGACTCTGTGTAGTTAGCAGCCCCCAACCATATCCATAACCTACCCTGATTGCCGGCACAATAAATTGGTTTATTGTGAAGATGAGGGTTGTAATTCATTCTTTCACCATCTTGACTCAGGTGTGTTGTCCTATCAACTGGTTCTGATATGTTCTGATATGTTCATTTTTATTAACTGAGAGAAATTTTATTATATTTGTCACACATTTTGTAATAAAAGGATGAATTATTATTTAGTTATTGTATAGTTTTTAGTTGTTGTTGAACATTTTTCATACCTGCTTTCATAAAAAAAAAGAACACTACAAATTGCTGAGAAAACACATTCTCCCTCCATCTCGCTTTTTTCTTCAGCTTGGCCTGACTAATTAACAGATTAAAGTATGTAGGTTTGTTTCAAAGGTCAAGTGTTTAAATTTAGCCACTCCAAGTCCTTACTAATCACCGCACAACCTCTCATGCATTACCACATGATGACATAGCTATTTTATTTTGTGGTGTTGCTTAAAAATGAGCAGACCTTTAGAGAACATTTAACACCTTTATGAGCTCAAAAAGCTTTGGCAATCTGAGTTATGTAGACACCTACTGTATCTGACCGTAAGCATCTCCAGCAGAGCTGTGAAGGAAGACCTTCTTCTCAAGTTTTTAAGTCTAAAGCACTTGGCTCCACTCATTTCACTACATTGCTTTTCTCCACTCTCATTTATTTTCCTTTCTGCTTTCGTCTTTCTCTCTTCCTCCTCTGCCTGCTCTGTGACTCAGAGACAGCTGGCATAAGGATACAGAGTCTTTATTGCCCTCCTATCAGCCTTGTGCCATTCCAGGAGATTTGGGTCCTTTGTTGGCAAGTGCCAAGGTCTTCGTGGTTTCATAGTGCTGATAGGCCAGTGTCTATGCATGCCCAATTTTGCTGGCCCCTAGGTACACCCCACACAGACTTACTCACACACAAGCTGTAAAGCACTGCTGAGGGTCTGCCTCTATGTTAGCACCATTCTATTTGCTATGTTTGATCCTCCAATACAGGCAGCATGTACGCAGGCTGTTTGTTTACCTCATTCATTCCTCTTCCCCATCCTCTGTCAAAACTTCCAGGCTTCCTGATCCTCAGGCTTAGCTTGCTCTTGCCCTCTTACTGAAAACTAGGGCAGGAACAAATGACTCTTGATGGCAGTTGGATGAGGTAAAACAAAGGTGATCCAAACTATCAGCACTCCCGAGCTTTTGATTGCGACAGCTAGCAAGAGGAGAGGAATAAGGGCATCTATGGTACAGAAGATGGACTGCGTGAAGCAATATCGGTTTACTCACTCTATGCAGTGCCATGTTGTTTAATTCCCACTGAGACTAATCACACCATGCGGGACCCTTCTCTCCCACGCTCTTATAGGTTTGATTGTCTTTATTTTATTCACTGATCAGGTATTCGTTTATTTACTTACCATTATCATACACGCGCTTCTAAGCCCAGGGCCATATTATTGTCATTCTGCTGGTGATTGAGTACGCTCACTCATCAAGCAAAAAAAGCTCATTACATTAATTTGGCTTCTTTTCACAGGCTCGGCTTGCACTACCCAATTGTGAGAGGCAAACACTAAATGACACTTTGTTTCAGCAGATCACAGCAGGGTTTGTTATTGAGAACAACGGCCTGTTTTTCAGCATGAATGCCACAGAAAAGCTTCTCAGGTTAGCCAACTGCCAACTGCTGCAGTTACTATAGGTTTAACTAGACCCAATGGCCATCCTGTCATTTTCAGAAAAAAAAAAAAAAACAGGTTTAACAAGATCCAATTTTTTGGTACCAAGAATTATAAATGTATTTATTAACAACATAGACAGCAGAATTTATTAATAGCCTACTGAAAGTCAGATTCATGGAAAACAACATGGTTTCATTCCTGCATATAATAACTGGTGCCATCTTGTTAAATCCATTTTTTTCCTGAAAACGACAGGATGCCCATTGGATCTAGTTAAATATACAATTTCACATACAGTATATAATTTTTATAGTAAATTTATTTTTTGTGTTTTATTACATAATTCTTTCTTTTACTTTTATGTCTTCTGGATTAATGTTGTTAATATGAAAAAGCAAAATTAAGATATCCAGACATTCGTTTTTACCCCAAATAATGCAATGTTGTAGATTTTTTTCTATGCTGTTAAGGAAAGAAATCTATTAGTAGACAAGAGTTTCAAATATATCATATTATCAAGGGATTTTACCTGCACAGGCGGAAGATTTTGAGACAGATAAAGTCTGTGGGAGAATTGTGAGCTCGGGTACAACCTTCTAGTCAGTTTCCTTAGGCAGTGTACCAAAGAGAATTGATGTAGCTTTAAGGACACAGGATGACACCAGATATTCATTTCATTTTGTGCATAATTTATATTTTATACACTTAGGTGGTGTCAAATTAAAGGAAAAGCCGAGTGGAGAACCATAAAGACTGCAGATGCTCGCAGATATATGTACTGCATGATAGAATTAAAGTTCCCATGAAATTAAAATAGATGATTTTCAGCATTTTTTTTATTAAAAAATAATGTTTTTTAATATACTATAAAGAGAGAGTGTATGTACTTTTATTTAAATTTTATACTTTGTTTGATGACTCATTATGTACGCATCCAATTTGTATCCAATTAAAAAATAATTATATATAGTTAATATATGTATATGTATGTTCATTCCTGCTCCTAAACCATTATCTTGGCAAAAACATGTAGAACATCACTCCAAAACATCGTGGGCTGCACTAGCAATGATACAACATGCAATTAGGACAGTATACAGCTCATGTGGGTGTATGATGGCATGTGAGTGTGTGTGTGTGTGTATGTGTGTGTGTGTGTGTGATCTCCTTCAGGATGACAGTGTCTCCATCCCCAATGCATGAAAGCTCTCTGAATGGTTAGTTGAGTATGAAAATGGCCTGTGAGGTCACCAGATATCAACTGACTTGAACACTTATGTAAGATCTTGGACTTTGGACTGATGTATTAGACAATGCTCTCCACCACCATCACCAACACACCAGTTAAGGGAATATCTTTTGGAAGAATGGTGTTCATCCATCCAGTATATTTTTGGAGACTTGTAGAATCTATGCTAAGACACACTGTTCTCATGGTTTGATGTGCCCCAAAACCTTCACTTTCTGCTGGGTATATATATATATTTTTTTTTTTATATCCAGAACAAAGCTGCATTGTCCTTTAGTAATGACAGTATATATAGAAACAGAATGTTTTGGACAGAAGTGTTTCATTAGTTGTGCAAGCAAAGTGCTTCAAATATATATATGGGAGACAAATTAATGAAAAAAACAACATAAAAATGAATACATATGAAAGATACAGGCAATAATCAGATGCATGCTGTTAATGGATGAGGTCTATTACCAGGGCCATGCTTCCCTGATCTCAAATCTCATCCAGCACTGAGGTTCTCAGCAGTGCCATCCCATCATCATGAAATGCAATCAAACTTGTGAAGGACTTTCACTCAGATGAATCATCATCATCTGCTATGGTAATGACAGTAGTATACCACTATGAAGGAGGAGAGCTGTACTCTAATATTTCAACCGTAAAGTAATTCAGGATCGCAACATGTGCTAAAGTATGTGGCTCTGTAGGATGCAGATGCAGATGATAATCTCAGAAATATTTCATAAAGCTAATGAATTTGCAGAAGTAGGAGTTATTATAATGGGTGATAGTAATGCATTTCTGCTGAACACAGATTTACAGCACAGTTAAATGTCCCTCATGGCTTGTCCAGTGTGTGAAATTCCACTGCTTTCTCTGTACACTTCATAAACTTTAATAGCAAACCAAAGGTAAACTGGCTATTTCTGCTAGCAGCAGGGAGCTATTTCCAGAACACAGATGCTCCATTACAAAGCAGTGTAAAAATAATAATAATAATAAAAAGATAAATTCAATTGCTCTCATTGCCATGAAAGATCTACTGCTAGGCTTTAGAGTACATGCAGCTCATTCATTACAGCATGGACAAATAGAGTTTCTGACAAGAGCGTTATTGCAATCTATTGCAATTGCTATTGCTTTTTCAATATCAATCTTGTATTAAGTAATATTTCACTGTGCATTATCTTGGAGTCCTGGCAAGAAAACGGAGCCTGCATGATGGGGCATATTTTAGTCAAATTTAAAGGACGATGATTTATAATGTATAAAAAGCAAGTGAAATTATGTTTATGTAAATGTAAATGCTTCATTAGTTTAAATCGTCAATGAAAAAGCACTGTAGGTTTAGAGACTAGAACAAGAAATAAAGGGACAGTTCTAGCACTTGTGTTGCCAGGTCTAATACTTAGTATTGGAAGTGACTTTGAGCCATACTCAGAATTTGTGCTCTGCATTTAACCCATCCAAGTGCACACACAGTAGTGAACACACACACCCGTGA
>CM074958.1:10673280-10684786 GCA_037577455.1 Pangasius macronema
GTTTGTGTAAAGCTGCTTTGAGGCAATGACCTTTGTAAAAAAGCGCTATACAAATAAAAATGAATTGAATTGAATAATGGTGTAGATATAATAATTTCTATAAAAATAATGATGTTGATAATGATTTATATAAAAGATCTTTTCAGTAAAAGATCTGAGTAATAATCTTTGACACTATAAAAAAAACAATCTATTTCAAGGTGAAAATAAAGTTCTTTATTTAAAAAAAAAAAAAAAAATGCCTGTCAAAACATGAGGACAAACAGCTCAAGTTTTTTCCCCCCTTTTCACTTTTATGTCTAGAAAAGAAAAAGGGAGGGGAAAAAAATCAATGGCTTTATACATAGAACATTTTTCTGCTATACTTGCTACAGCAGTAGAAACAGCCGTCCCTGATTTTCGTCGCTGCTTTACATGAATGTAATTTCATTCTGTGGCTTTGACCTTGATTTCATTGAGGCGGTCTGTCCTGTTTCTCCAGGCAGTTTTCACTACTGCAAAGACCCAAATGGCATATGTACAGCTGCTGTATGGTACTGCAGAGGCACAATGAGAGAGAGAGAGAGAGAGAGAGAGAGAGAGAGAGAGAGAGAGACATAGTTAATATTACAGAATAAGCATGGACTGGAATGTTAGAGGTGCTTTAGGATCTTTTAGCCTCAGGCACTGGGACATACAGTACTGAATAGCCTGCAGCTATTTTACCTCGTCCAGCCCATCAGCATAAGCTTCAACTCCCCACGTATCAACCATCAACTACACATACAGACACACAACAAATTCAAGAAAGAATCAGTAGCTGTGGGGGGCATTTTGCTGCCACAGGGTACACTGGTTTGGGTACACTTTTCCATTTAGAGTGAAGTAACTTCAAATCAATACAGTTATTCTGACTGATCACCAGTAATTTTGGTTATTTCATGATCCATGATCTTAATATCTTATTTTGACTTGATGATGAAAAACACCTCCCTGTATAATCTATCAATAAAGTGCATTATCAAGTAAGAATATGCAAATCTTTGCACACAGCTGTAGTTTATGAGGCATTGTACACAAAATAAAATGCTGTGTTCACAATTTCTTGCATATTCGCTGACACTTCCAGGCAACCATGGTATTTCTACACCGAAGAGCAGCTAATAATGAACATGACAGGTGGTCTTCATGTGAAGCATCATTCTTTTCCTAGGCCTGAAAAGAAAGGTTCCTCTGGTCCCTCCGTGCAGCTAATGCAAATCAGAGGTGATTGTGTAAGCAAAGCTTTAGAGTTCTTGCTTTTCAGTGGCATGTCTTCAGAGACCCTTGCAGTTCTACAGGCCTTTCAGTTTTAATTTGGTTTGGATGAGCACAGTTATTAGCAGTGAAGAGCGGCTGTGTCAGGCAGATTTGTAATGGGGCTCCTGCAATGCAGCTTCTGATAACATCTAATTAGCTGGTGTCCATCTTCAATGTTAATAACATACACACTGCTCAGATGAAGCCTGGCCCCAAACAAAACAGAGCTCCACACTATCTGCTGTCATAGCTAAAGAAAAGATAGTAGATCCAGACAGGTAATAAAAGTGCACACACTCCTAGGTCCTAGTTTCTAAGTTACTAAGGACTTGGGTAGTGGTGCTGCACACATAGAACAAGATGAATAGGGTTAGATATAAATCCTATAGTACAAAATGGAGGATATGTGGAGGACATACGAAGAACAAAACACCAAAATACTAGCAAAGGAGAAGAAGAAGAAGAAGAAGAAGAAGAAGATGGTACACTCATCATCTTTAAGACCAAAAGCAATAATGTATTGACTCAACCTGATCACATCCTTTGGGAGGAATTAGCACAGAGATAGTCAGGGTGAAATGGAGAGATTTAAAATGCAAGCCAAAGAGAGAAAAAAACAACAGTGTAAGCTGGACATGCCCCTGAAGTGCACAGATAAAATAAATCCTCTGAAAATGTCAATACATAGTCTTGACATGCAACGATGAGGATTTCTTCAAGGTTGAGATGAGATTCACAAAACAAACAGATAATGACAAAAGCTTGTCCCACATGTGGACATCTTAGGGATTCCTGATGTTTTATAGCAACGATCAATTTCTGCTCTGAACCCTCAGAACGGTCGCATAAATATCAGATTAGATACTATTTGCATTCATACTATAGTTTAGAGACAGGGAGGTGTAGCCAGGGCAGTGTGGGTGTGGATGCGTCATTCTCCCCCCGTTCTCCTTGCTCTGTGTGTAAAAAGTTATTAAAGCACCATCTTAGCATCAAAGTCACAGGTAAGTCCCTTTTCAGTGGCACAGCTCTCATTTCAACTTCAATAGAAATTCATTTCCCTGTCTAGCTCCCCCAACCCATCCCTTTCACCCCTACACTGCAAGGTGGGCAGGGAATTGAAAAGGAAAAGGAGGTGGTTGGTGTGTGTGTGTGTGTGTGTGTGTGTGTGTGTGTGTGTGTGTGTGTGTGTGTGTGAGTGTGAGTGTGTGTGTGTGTGTGTGTGTGTGTGTGTGTGTGTGTGTGTGTGTGTGTGTGCGTGTGCGTGTGTGTGTGTGTGTGGGAGAGAGAGAGAGATAGAGAGAGAAAACATTTCCTTTTGGTTACTGAGGTAAAGGTTAGGGTTTACATTTAGGTTTAAATAGCATTAATTAGCAATGCAGCTAATTAATGCTATTTAAACCTGGCATTTATAATTATGACAGTGGAAAATGTGTGTTGAAATTCCTTGCTCTGATTGTTATACTATAGAATAGAATAGCTAGAACAGAAGTAGAAGATAAATGAAAAACGTCTTGATGAACATAGCACAGATGAGTAGAAGGCACTGCAATGTAAAATGAACATAAACGGGGCATCTACAAGTTCCACCACATGCTCACCATCTGATGGAATCCATAGACTAGGGGTGCGATGCAATGACACTATCTGAATCTGTTTACTGCTCATCTGTATTCAGATATAAACCCGAAGTAAGTGTTGCCAAAATCGGAAGGGTTTTTAAAACCAACATTGCCCCAAAATACACTGTAAACACTGGGAAACGCAGAGGTAGATATACCTGCACTGCCTGGGAATTCTGGCTCTCATAGTTCATCACTACAAGTTCATAATTGGTCTCAACTAGAGATGTGCGCAGGGACTTTTTTTTTTTTTTTTTTTTTGTAATCCTGCTTGAGCAGATTTTATTTTTGTTTTTTCCCACCTGTAACAAATTTAGTTGGTTCTTTTTCCCAAAATATAAACAAACTGGTAGCCTGATTTAAAGCACCATTATCCTGACCAGGCAGTTACTATGTAAATGCATCATGCAGCAACGCACAAGCTTCGTACATACGCTACATTGCCAAAAGTATGTACCTTACCAATCACACCCATATATCCTTCTTTTTTTTTTTTTTTTACATCCCATCTCAGATTAGTCCCCCTTTGCTGTAATAAAAACCTCCACTCTTCTGTGAATGATTTCCACTAGATTTTGGAGTGTGGTTGTGGGGATTTGCCCATTCAGCCACAAAAGCATTAGTGTGGTCAGACCCTGATGTTGGGTGACGAGGCCTGGGGTGCAGTCTGCATTACTGTTCATCCCAAAAGTGTTCAGTGAGGTTGGGGGTCAGGGCTCTGTGCAGTCCACTCAAGTTCTTCCTCACTAACTTCGGCAAACTGTGTCTTTATGGACTTCCCTGTGTGCACAGGGGCACTGCTGTACTGAAACATGTTTTGGCCCCTTAGTTCCAGTAAAGTAGAATACTTAATTCTACAGCATACAAACATATTTTAGAGAATTGTGTGCTTCAAACTTTGTGGTAACAGTTTGGGGAAGGACCACACATGGGTGAGATGGTCAAGTGTCCACAAACTTGAAAGTAAAAAACCGTGAAAGTAAAAAAAAACCTCCTGCTCATGCGACTTCTCTGATGTGTCCTGATGCACAGCTATATTCTCAACCAGATGCCCAGTGAACCATTCTGGCAAGCTTTCTGAAATAAATAAATAAAATAAAGAATTAAATCTAATGGTAGGTGGTTCCATCTATACCACAGTCCAATGGTAGGATACTCATTATTTGCAAAAACATATTTAATGTTTAAAGACAGAAAGTCAATAACATTAATTGATTATGTGGCGAGACGGATTTCTTCCTCATTTTGGTTTTGTTCAGCTTCAGATAGACTCTGAGCCATTGGAAGCTTAGACTCACATGAGACAGATGAAAGAATTACTTTTTTGTCAGGACTCAAAGCAAAACTAATTTCATTGAAATGAAAGGCAGCTAGGAGAAGAAGTAGGAAGGCTTTCATTTGTTTACAATAAGATGCAATCATTCACATTGTTCAGCCTTTGAATTGATACAAATGCAAGACACAGAGAATTGTCCACAGCCAGATAACAGCCAAGCAAGCATGGCGGACTTTATTATGGAGCTAAAAAGCTGGCTTGTGTTCTCAGCTGTTATTCCAACAAAAGTATAGAGGGGATTTGATGAAACATGGATGTTCACATGCAAATCCTCCAAACAAATATTGACATTCTCAAGTGGCTCTGCTGTCATGCTGATGGACAGATTTGCATGTTCTGTCTTCAAGTCCATCAGGCTGTGCTGTTCAATGAGCCAGATGATGTGCGTCACACTTGGGATTATAGCTGTAGCATTTGAATGAGGACATGACCTCCACCAACCATCTCTGTTGGATTTTTAGCTATCCTCCAGTTCCCCGTACCTTTCACATGGGGAAATAACTGGGGAAATAACACTGTGCCAAATCTGTCAGCCTAGGTGCTGGCAGTAGCAGCTGACAAGTTCCTGGTGTGGGCACAAGGGACTGATACATGTTTAAAGATTGCACAGTGCTGGAAGACTTGAGAATAAATTGGGTTGTGAGAGTTTTGGTAGAATCCAACCAGAGGGAGAGCTGGTTTCTCCTCGGGAGGAGTGGTGAGCATGAGTAAGCATCCTCCATTGGACTCACATTAAAAACCAAGCCTGCACATCTCAGGGGCTCTTCAAAGCAAAGGCAAGTGAGTGCTATTAATCCCAGGCTTTTCTTGTGAGGAACTGAGGCGACTGATTTTTGTGTGTGCCTGCGGGAGAAATAAGGTAATGAGATCACACAAGTTATAACTTTTATTGAGCTAGTTTGAGTCTCCTCAGAGGCTTTCTGTTGGCATGAAAAGGGGCAGCATTTAATCCATTTTATAGAAGACAGACGTCTTTAATCATGCCACAATATTCTAAGTTATGTTTGGGACAAATGGATGAGGAAGTAGAGATTTATAGTGACATGATATTTTGGTCCCTGCTAGTCTCTATAAGTCTCTTGTTCATCATAAATGCTGCAATGACATCTAAATAGTAGATAATTTCCAGTGGTATTGAGGGGAGCCAAGCAGGTAGGTTGTGAGCAGCATGCACAAAAAAAAAACTTCCCTTTTCATATTTCTATGGTAGAAGGAAATGATTGGTGGGTGGAACAGTGGTGCAGCAGGTTGCGTTGGCGCTTCACAGATCCAGGGTCCCTAGGTCAGTCCTGCGCTCGATTTACTGTTTGTGTAGAGTTACACATGTTCTCCTTGTGTCTGCATGGGTTTTCCCTGGGTTCTCCAGTTTCCTCCTACCTCTGAAAACATGCCAGTAGGTGAATTAGTAACTCTAAATTACCCCTGAATGTGTGTACACAGTACCCTGCGATGGACTGGGATTCCATTCCAGCCTCATGCCCAGTGGGGAACATTGCCACCTCATATTGCTGCCTCGTATCTCCAGGGTCAGGGTTTGATCCTGAGATCGGGATACCTCTACATGGTGATTTGCATGTTCTCCCTGTGTTCACGTGGCTTACCTCTAGGTACTCTGGTTGCCTCCCACTGTCCAAAACATGCAGAACATAGACAGAATAGCTATGCTAAATTGCCCATAGGTGGGAAAGTATGGATAGTTTCCTGCGATGGACTGGCATCCCATCCATGGTGAATTCTCTCACCTTGCTACTAATGCTTCCGACACTGGGTCTGGATCTACCGCAACCATGACCAAGACAAAACAGTTGCTGAATGAATGAATGATTGAATGAATGAATGAACAAATGAACGAATGAATGTAAGTGCTAATTCAACCCAATAGTAATTTTGCCAAGTGAGTTTGCAATATAGTCCCTTACCAGGAAAGCAGTGTTGATATCCACAGCTGCATTCTATTTATCCAACAGTATGAAGTTGGGAAATCAAGTCTGTGTAACTAATAAGATGCAGGCATGAAGTCTGAACCTGGAGTCAGTTGCATTATCATGCAACCTTGAGCTTGTCTTTGAAGAGGCATGGATGTTTTCTCAAAATTAGCTACTGTGAGTCCATTCTCACTAGCTGGAGATGCCTCACTGCACAATTGACAACAGCATTATAACTACCCCGTATACATCACTGATCTCTTAAGTTGATAGGACACAGCTCAGGCAAGACAATTAAGCCAGTCCAAAAGTAGATTTTATACAGGTAGCTTTTAGTAACAGTTCTCATCTTCTGTTCTCGCTTTCTCTAACCTTGCCTTCTATTTTTCACATGCACGTACAGAAAGACAAAAATGTGAAAAATACATGCATACCAAAACAGACATCTTGCCTTTCCCATAACCTTCATGACTGATTAAATATTAAATCTACATATCTGCTACCATTAACTGCATGTCAACAGAGTTGGGGGGGGGGGGGAGTAGAGGAATAGAAAAGGGGCAGTCTGTGGTGTCAACCCATCACAAGAGGGAATACTCTGACAGGATCTGGTGCTAGATTGGTTAAAGGCTGTGTGTGTGTGTGTGTGTGTGTGTGTGTGTGTGTGTGTGTGTGTGTGTGTGCATGGCTGTCAGATAGAACACCTCCATCACTAATTCATCAACAATTTCTCTTCTTCAGACAGTGATGCTCTTCAAATGACCTTTCCTCAAAGCTCTATCACTCAAGCATACAATGTAGCACAGTGCTCACCTAGAAGCTCTTCTATTGATTTACAAAGACGTATGTTAGTAATAGAAGCATTCTGCGCTTGCGTTCACTTCTGAGCAAGAGGGATCAGAGTACTGAAATGACATCCATGTGGAATGAGAGTTAGTTGGTGCACGCAGCCCTGTGTCCTCCTGGGAATAGAGGTGGTCAGGTCTGAGAGAATCTGAATCATCGATTAGCAACGGTAGTGAATGTCTAACACGGAGACAGCGTGAGAGAGAGCAGTGGTGTTGGGGTGGGAGGGGAACCTTGTGCTGTTCTCACACTTTCACATTCATTCACTGACAGAAGCTAAATTCGTTATGCATATTCAGAGCTGTGCTCAACTCCACTTTCACTCCCTCACATGCAGTTCTCCCCTGACACACACACACACACACACACACACACACACACACACACACACACACACACACACACACACATACGTACACACACATCTCTTCTCCTGCCTTTATACATTCACCAGTTTGTATTAAAGCAACACAACTTCTACACTTATTTCCAGTCCTGCTGGAAAGGGTGTGCCCTTACCCACCTGTCCATCATGCCTAGAGGTGACCTGATGATGAATGAGAAATGTTGAGTGGAGCTGAGCTGAGGTCTGCACCATGCCCTTTAACATCAGTGGAGGTCATCCTCCACCCATTTCCATTTGATTCCATTTCCCATTTCTCCTCCTTTAGTTTTGGATTCAATGTGCACTTTCTCATACTAGTTTGTAGACCCGTCTCTCCAGACTCCAATTTGAGGGGCTAAACCTAGCAATCAATTCCCAAACTGGAGACTGCAAACTGAATTAGAGGCGAGAGAAGAGCAGTGGATGTCTACAGTATATCAAAAGCAGTTGAGCGCTTAAAGCTACTGAATAGCACCAAGAGCTTGAGGATGATTAAAGGTAACCTTTGTAGGCCAGTATGATCACACACTATCTAGCTGTATGTCATGCTCGCTCCCAGCGCTCTTGATTGATTTCCACAGTTTCAAACTGCTGCTCTGTCTGTGTTTTTCAGAATTACAGGTGGATGCAGTAATAAAGGTGGATGCATGCTTCTTCTCATGTAGCCCCCCATAAATGTTTAAAACAGTCGTCAGTTGAATGAAAACTAAGAAAGCTGTCATTTGTTAATAAAGCAGTTATCACATTTTGTAAACAAATGTAAGCGATGATGTCTAAGTGGCAGTAGATCCTCATAATTTTAAGTGTATCACCATATGCTTGAAGTTGACATGCAGACCCAGTCTCTCATTCTCTCTCACTCTCACACACACACACACACACACACACACACACACACACACACACACACTTGCTCTCTCCTCCTCTCTTTCTCTCTCCCTATAAGAGTGGCAGCCTGCCCATTTCAATATGTAAATCATCCATAATTCAATGCTGCCTGCCATAAATCTTAATTAGCAAGTAGAAAGAGAAAATGGAGCTGTTCTCGAGGTTCTTTAATGCAACTTAATTATGTAAAGACTTCATCTGAAGCGGAGGGGAGGGATAATCTGTACCTTGAAAAGTTATTGATGCCTTGTGTCATAATACTAAATATCCACAGTTCTTCCCTCCTCATCTGTCCGANTCAGCCATATAGATAGGGTCTAGCTCTCCTTTATAAACTTTTTCCTGTCCATTAGCCTCCAAGATAGGAAAAATGGAGTTACAAATGAGCTTGCTGATCACCTACCTCAGTGGGCTTTTAAAGAGTGCCTTGCCAAGGCTCTCGAGCTATTTGCTCATTTCTCATTTAGATAACAAGGTTTTTCAAGTGGCTGCTTATTGATTTGATTTAGACGTGCCATGCTGGGCAAAAAAAAATGGTGGTGCACTAATGCTTTTCTCCTTAGCTTTTATCCTGAATCAGAGGGGGGAGATTATGGGAAACATTCATCACCTCTACAAGGCATTCAAGCAACTAGTGGGAAACTGAATTCTTCTCTGTCCCTGTCTACATTGTGCCATTAACAGTGTATTATATGCCTTATAAAGCACAGATACACTTAGAATTTAGATGTTGTTGGAAATGTATCTCTCTACCTCCTTCTGGCTGTATCTCTTGCCACACTCCAAAAGAAAGCCTCACTTGTGGGATGCGGTTGAACGATGGGAAGCATATCAGTGAATCGCCATATCAGACACAGAAACGGTTCGGGGAACTAAAAAGCCTCATTCCCTTCCATCTCAGCTGAAATCATTCTGCAGAACCATGTACACAATGTGATATCTTGGCAGTTCTCTGATCTCGCACTAAGGAAGGAACTTAATGCTGAACAGAGAGTGTGGTACCATGGGAAATGCTGATCCTCGTATGTGGAATGTCTGAGTAGGTTTCACTACATCTGTCTCATCTCATTCACATTAACGTCCAACCTGCTGCCTGTCAGATTTACACCTGCTGGACATTAAGGTTTCTAAGCATCCCAGTTGCCACTCTGGCCAAATCACACCTCATGGCATGAAACTGTGAAACTATGGTGGGAAAACATGTAGCCAGAGCACAGAAATGTGGCAGGTTACAGAGCTTAGTTTATTGAAGAACGTTAGTCAGGGGTCTCAAATCATAACCACAAAGGGTCAGTTTTTCGTTTCGTTTCATTTCAATCATGCAGGAGTACACCTGATTGTATATGTCTTTAAATGATGAGCTGGATCATGTATGCTTCTGCTTGGCTGGAATGAAAACCTGCAGCCACACCAGCCCTATGTGGACACCTCTATCTTAAAGGAATACTCCAGCAGTCTGTAGCATATAATTACTCACTCTTTCAGTCACTTCAGTAGCCGTTTTACCTGCTTATGTGTTGCCATCATCCATTTAAACATGGAATTTCCTTTGTTTTGGCCTGATCACACATGGCTACTGCTGTAACTACTGAGCAGCTAAGTGACTATTTACTGTATCGTTTCAGTGTTGAAAAGTTGGATAATATATAATATCTTTACTGACAGAGTGTTTGTGTTATAGTTATATTTTAAATGTTTATTTAATTGACAATAACTGCCCTTAGACTTCCATTATAAGTGAAATTCAAATTGGCTTCTGTATTTTTTCCCCTCAGAACATGGAAACGTAGGGACGAGCTATATGGTCAAGAATGCTAGCACAATATATCCTTCCAATATCACTGAATATTGATATCAATTATTTAATTAATTAATAATTATAATATTTTCTGATAATTTTTTTTGAAATACCCTAAAAAGGATTATTTGGTGTAATAAATATTCATAATATATTTATAGAAAAAAAAGAAAGAAAGAAAAAAATGAATAAAAAATTAGACCATTTAGCTTTTACCAACCAACACCTTTAACTATTTAATTTAACCTATACCAGTCATCAAAAATGTAAGATAAAATAGTCCCAAGATTTCCTCTCCCTATAGTGGGCTGATAAATACTGTAAATTCCCCTGCTTGATGTTGATAATTGTCATTATTATATTGTACAGGCCCAGGGAAACGTGATTTTGGTAACTGCATACATGACACAGATGCAGTAGATACAGATAAGGCTGAAAAAACATGGGAGTATGCCTTTAAGCTAGAGGTGGATGTGCGGCTGTGGGTTTTGATTCCAACCCAGCAGCAACAGCACACCTGTTTCAAATGACTGATGAGCTGTATCATGTGAACTCCCGCTCAGCTAGGATGAAAACCTGCAGCCACCAGGCTCCGTGCAGATAAGATCAGACACCAGTGCCTTAAACAGTATTACAGCATATGGTCTTGGGAATAATGTAATGGATTACAGCGCACACAGTGGGGTGATGGCTGGCCAGAAATTCTGTATTATTCATATGGCATCATGCAGGCTAACCCATGAAAGTGTGTGCATGCGTGCATGTGCTCAGTAAGTTGTGCACAAATAAGCTAAATCTCTGCCACTGCTGAGTGCTTTTAAAGCATCATGGTGTGCAGTCATGCCTCATTTGAGAGCTGAATGGTACAGTGGGTTGGACTGGTCCATTAGCAGCAGATCAGACCTGCGTGGAGTCCAAGCTGGCCATCAGCAGCTGTGAGAGGGAGTGCTGGAGCAGCAGCACTGATGGACAGCCTGAACATGACAAAACAAAATAGAAACATATGCTCCTTGTCCCTGAGGGACTGAATATAAGGATATTAGCCATTATAGGTTGACATTATGCTTACCTTGAATATTTAATGGGTAGAAAATATGGCTTTTATATTGATCTTAGGTTTGTAACATTTTGGATTGGAGATAATCTGCCAATGTTCAGATTCTAACCTACTAAATGTCACGTTTATTTCCTTAAATGGACAAATGCTTGATTAAGTTACAAGTCAAACTTTACTTAAAAGATTATTGAGCTTCAGATCATACATTATCTACTTCCTAGCAGTTATGTACGATAATATGCATACGATATACAATAAGCATCATTGTAGTCTAGATGGTTTAGTCTGTACATTAAGTGAAGTGAAGTGACTTTGTGGCCAAGTGTGGTGACCCATACTCGGAATTTAACCCATCCAAGTGCACACACACA
>CM074958.1:10684894-10700417 GCA_037577455.1 Pangasius macronema
ACTCGAACCCACGACCTTCAGGTTCACCTTCAGGTTACAAGTCCGACTCTCAGACCATTAGGCCACGACTGCCCCCCATTAAAGCAGGGCCTTTCCTTAATCTGAGTAAGAACCTTTACAACAGACTGAATATAATACTCACTGCATTAGCTACCATGATTGCCAGTAACTGTAATCAATTACATTATGAGGAATTCAGTCTGAGAGATTGAATTATTTCTATCACCTATTTTAGAGTCACACCGTTTCTTCTGAGCCCACATTTGCATGTCTTATGAATTTTTGTTCTAGCGTGTACTGTGGGAAGTGATTCAGTTTGCCACTAAACATGCCAGAGGAAGGAAGAAAATGATTTCCACCATCTTTTTTAGTGAACTCATAAAAATCCAATATATCAAAGCTGTGCCCTGGTGATAGGTGTTAAACAGACACCTGTTTTCATTTAGATTGCCCTTCCTCCATCTTTTCCTCTTGACATTTCCATTATTCCTACGAACCCTGGGAAAAAAAAGAGCAACCAACCTGTAAGGCTGAAATTAGAAGTAAGACTGGACTGACACCACTGGTGTGTATGGCGTGTGTCTAACACACTGCAGGAGGGCTGCAGAATGCAGAGGAATATTGCTGGATTCATAATTTATATTCCATTGCTTCTGTTCACGTCGGCATTCCAAGGAGCAGGCTTTCTCTCTCCAGGTCTCTCTCTCCCTTTCTCTCTCAAGCAGATGTCAGGCCAGGGATTACTTTCCAGATGGCTGCCCCTAAACTTCAGCGTTAATCATGGTCAACACCTCCTCTCACTAAGGGTAATGATGGCAACCTACTTTCCCTGCTACCATTTGATCCCTCCTTCAGCCTGCTCCTTACTCTAACCCCAATACTTCCCTCCCTCTCTCTCTCTCCCTCTCCTCTGAGTTTGGCATATGCAGAAGTCCTGATGTGTTTTCCAAGACTCCAGTAGATGGGATGGGAATTAAAGATTGTAAAACACAACATTAACTCAGCTTCTGCAGAACTTAATCTGGTATTTTAAGAGATTAGCAACAAGCCTCTTTAGAAAATAACAAATGTTTGCATTTCTTAACAGACCACCATGGCCTACACAGCATGGAGTCACGGTTTGTTGCACAAACATGTTCAGGGCTAAACTGGCTCTAATGCCAACAGTCTGCCATCTCAGGGGTGCATTAAGTAAATAGACCAAATGAACGTTTTACATCCTTATGCTCATGCCTGAAGCACTAGCAATAACCACAGTGTAGTTTGTACGGCATTTTTTGTCCCAGCTGTGTGTGTTAAATCGATATTTGAGGCTATATTCAGTGACATATGGAATCAAGGTGAGTTAAGCGTGCATAATCTGGAGTTAATACCAAAATATTGCTCATCAGTATGTAGACCTGGGGGGCATGGTGGCTTAGTGGTTAGCACTGTTGCCTCGCACCTCCAGCATTGGGGGTTTGAATGTCACCTCCACCCTGTGTACGTGGAGCTTGCATGTTCTACCCGTGCTTTGGGGTTTCCTCAGGGTACTCCGGTTTCCTCCCCAGTCCAAAGACATGCATTGTAGGCTGATTGGCATTTCCAAATTATTTGTAATGTGTGAATAGGTGCTTAAGTGTGTGTGATTGTGCCCTGCAATGGGTTGGCACCCTGTCAAGGGTGTCCCGCATCTTGTGCCCCAAGTTACCTGGGATAGGCTCCCCACAATCCTATGTAGGATAAGCAACAGAAGTGAAAATGGATGGATGGTATTCAGACCTCAGACATACCTATGGACTTAAATGCTACTCAGTCTATTAGTGAGAGTTGTGTGTGGGTTGGAGTTTGCCGAAAACAGAGGTATGTCTCAGTTACGTGCAATTCTGAAACCCTGAAATTATGGCAGGTTGTTTTTGTATATTATCAGCTCCACTGAGGAGCAGTATTAGGTCCAGTGCAATATTGTTCAATTGTTCAATTAAAAGTGATTAATGTGATACTTGCAGCTAGGACTTGCCATCATCTACATCATTGTTTTAGTCTTTTTTTTTAAATTGTCTCTTGCTTTTTTTTGTATGTTATAATGAAGTTGACAGCAAAAGAACCTGATCTGCTTCTTCAATTCACATTTTTCCGGCTTAAAGGCAAGTGCTTGTGTTTAAAGACAGTGGTATAGAAGTTTTCTTGGCCACCTCTACTCAAGAAAAATCTGCCAACCTTGGAGGCATAAGCAACATCCAGATGACTTCCTCCTCTGCCACTTTAACTGTCCAGACAATATCATTACACTCCCCAAGGAGAGATAACGGTGACTGATGTGATATTCCTTATATTATTCCACGTGTTCGTATTATTTTGTAAGATGACCCTTTCAGCATAATTAGATCTTGTTCTTTTAATGTTATTTTATTTTCATATCTTCATAGTCAAGTAAATCTACAAGGTGACCTTACTTCTACGCTGACTGAAACAGGAGCACAAATACGAAATCCACATTTGTATTTGTTTCTCCATTTACAAACAAGGGATATTCATTTCAAACGAATGGTGCAGTGGTGCATGCATTATTTAAATTGAGGTGCAGAGGATACAAGATTACCCTTGTTTCTTTTAACAATAATTGTGTACATTGCTGGCGCTGCTTTCTTGTCCTCTTTCCAGCATATGAAATTAAATACCAAACATGAAAATAATGTTAGAGCTCCTTGTCTGAATGTCTGAATGAGTTCATTTGCTTTATTATGACACCTAACAACTCACTGTATGATTGATTGTGAGTGTTAAGATATTGTGTTGTGTTACATTTGCACTCGGCTTGTAAAATCCATACTAATTCTATAGGTTTAACTCCGACTTGGACAATTCTGTAACTCCTGGCTGTCTGGACAGTTCACATTGACAATAATCATGCACTTGTCTAGATACATATTCTGCTAGAATCTCCCAAAGGCTGAAAATGTGTGTTCAAGTGCTTAGTAATGGCATATTAAGGATATAATTCATTCTTTGGTTGAGATGATACATATAATATGTATACAACTCAGAATAAGAAGGAGACACACACATCTGTATTTGCTGAGGGCAGAGGTGCTTGACTTGGGGAACTGGAACTGAGTGCATGGGAGCATCTATTAGAAGAGGAAATGTTCCCTTGGTGAGAAACCCAAAAGTCAGCAAAAAATAATGGCCTCCTTTCTTGGCAGTAGAAGAAGTCCAGAGAAGTCCATAATCATCTGTAAAGCAAATACTGAACACAGTATAGCTAAAACAAGAACATATGGGAAAATAATTCAAAGCAATTATGCAATATACAGTATATTCAAGTCCATATACTTCAGTCGTGGCCTAATAGTCTGAGAGTCAGACTTGTAACCTGAAGGTGGTGGGTTGGAGTTTCGGGTCCGGCAGGGATTGTAGGTGGGGGAGTGAATGACCAGTGCTCTCCTCCACCCTCAATACCACAACTGAGGTGAGACCCTTGTGCAAGGCACCGGACCCCCAACTGCTCCCCGGGCGCCGCAGCTAAAATGGCTGCCCACTGCTTCACCTGTGTTCACGGGTGTGTGTGTGTTCACTACTGTGTGTGTGCACTTGGATGGGTCACCATACTTGGCCACAAAGTCACTTCACTTCAAAATCTGTTTCTTTCCATTTTGCATCTGTACCTGTGCTAGTATACACCAGCTCACTGTTCCGTGAACAATATTCAGTTAACAGAAAGCTCTATTATAGACGACGAAATAAGAAATTGTCTCTACGTCAAAGGTACTTTGATACGAATGATGGTTGTTCCATTTTTCCAATGTTGACTAATTCATTTCTTCCATCATCAAAATAGTTTGTGCTGCATTGCTTGCTCGATCATTTTGTAAATAGATCATTTTTAATTCACCATCTTTGTTGATAGAATGTCATTAGACAAATATTAGCTGAATGAATCACTCTAAATAAGAATGTTTTCTGACTAATAGGAGCAAATTATTCTGGTAGGCTCTGTGACAATAAAGTCCTATTAAGTCTCCAACTTACATACAAGTATCAGTGTCTAAAGGAAGAAAAAGGAAAATCTGACGACCATATGTGGGCTTTCCCCCAACTGTTGCTACAAAGATGCTTTGTGTGTCAACAGATCTTACAGAAACATACGACATCGTAATGTTAAAGGGAAGTGACCTTGATTTTCTTGACTGCTCAACACTAGAACTGACCTCAACCCAATTCACCAGTGGGATGGACTGCACACTAGGACTTTTCACTCAACATCAGTGTCCAACCTCACGAATTCTTTTGTGGTTGAATGGGCAAATCCCCACAGCTACACTCAGGATGTTGATGGTCAGGTGTCCACATACTATTGGCAGTGTAAGTTTCCAAAGCTTAAACATTCTTTCTGATACTTCTATCTGTGCTATCATGCTTGTCATCTCATAGACCACTAACTTGCCAAGTCGAGTCGCTGCTGTCTCAAAGTAACTGTGTTGTATGGCTGCATTTTGGCTCTTTGAGTCCAATGTTTAATGTCTACACTACTTCTGCATAGGATTTCTCATTAATATGACATTGAACATCTCTGGAGAATGGTGAGTGAGTGAGTGAGTGAGTGAGTGAGTGAGTGAGTGAGTGAGTGAGTGAGTGAGTGAGTGAAAACTTTGCTCAATTGTTTTTTGGACCCAACAGTGAAACCTGAGAGTTCACATATGTTTGAAATTGCTGATTTCCCCCCCTCCTGTTAATTGACATTGTAACATCCCTAACAATGTCCCACTGCACTCGCCCACGGACTCTACAGGAAAAAAAATAAAGCCCTAACCAACAAATTTGCACAAGAATTACAAATATTTTACTTTAAACATACTGTATTTAATGGTGGACTTTTCCTTTAAAGTGTCTTAATCGGTCAGTCTAAAACTAATTACTAACCATAACCATACCTACACCCTTTTAACAGCCTGTTTTGTTTCATATCACAATACCAGATATTGGAAATCACTGTACTGAGCATGCCTAATAAAACAAACATGGCCTGCCATGTTGTGGTTGCTACAATGGCATCACTGTGAAGGTGTCGAACTCTAATTTTAATTTAATTGTATCTGCTCTGGTAAGTCTGACCTCTGCTCTTCAGGTTTCAGTCCCTCCAGCCGGCACTAGTCTGTTATTTATGACTTCATTAGTCTTGACATTATGCCCTATTCGCTTTGCTGCATCACGCTGAGACTCCAGGTCTAATTAGTAGAGTTCAAATGCCAGAGGTTCAGGAGAACAGATGAGAGGCTGGGGAATTAGATTTATCAGTAAAAAAATTAACACTCTGCACCATATACAATCACTGTTAACTGCAAATAAAAAATCTATTAGTTAACATCATTATGTCCCAGTGAGGCATGGTGCACATTGACAAAAATGCCATATCGTGTCTAATACATCACAAGAGGGGGTGAAACAGCCATCTGGAAAGTGAAATTCTCCTTCCATTTCTTATTTCAAAATGTTCTGTGGATAATTGTCTCTACTGTAGAAATTGCGTGACCTTTAAACTTTTGAAACATCCAGGTGTTGCTTTCAAAAAAAGCTTTGCCGTCCACTATAGACAGTACTTTCAGCGTGCAGCTAAATTATTCTTAGAGTCATAGAGATTTCAGGATGGAAGATACTGTTTTTCACTCTACAATTGCATGTTTCAGTGTGTAATCTTCACAGTGGGGATCAGTCAACTGTTCTGTATATAACAGCAATACAATCTAATGAAGGTTTTCTTCAGATAGTCGCACATCATCTACAAGTTTCTATTCTCAGGAGAAAGGGAATTTTATTATTTTTTTATACTGTCTATTTTATTTTTCCAAAGCACATACGAATAGATCAATTCCTAAAATGGGAGAAGAAAAAAAATCTAAAATCAAATCAACAAAGCAGGACAAGAAAGAAAAAACGACTAATTTCCACTCTTCCTCACACGTACAAGCCCACAGAGCCAAGAAAAACAGCAAAACTGGCAACAATCCCTTAAAGTCCTAATTTATTATTTAGTAACTACAGTGAAACTAATAGGAAATGTATGTAGTTACAAGACTGGGGAATGTCATATATTAGGAGAGCCTAATTTATTGACAAGTTGGTGATTGAGACCACTTTGTAAGTAAGTCCCTGCAGTTATATGAAAATAATCCACACCGGGTGGTGTGATGAGGCATAACATGAAGTGGATTATGTGGGATTATTTTTGTGTAACTGCACGGTCTGTATTCCTCTTATACCACAGCGAATTGCCAGTGATTTCAGTGTTGAATTGACATTTTGTGGAACGTCAGCAGAACAGCTTAGTTCCTGGTGTCACTTACTTTATTGCCGCAATACACAGTCATCATGATAAACAGCATCTCTCTCTCTCTCTCTCTCTCTCTCTCTCTCTCTCTCTCTCTCTCAAAAAAACACAGCTTGTACCTTTACTGAGGAACCAGAAAGTATAAACATCTCTGTCCTGAAGACTTTCCTGTGCTGAGAAACTTTGCAAAGCACCATGCCTGGTACAAAATGCGGACTCGAGACTCCTTCCATAAATGATAAATAAATACAGTTGGGGTCATAAGTTTGCATACGCATTGCAGAATCTGCAAAATGTTACTACTTTTTAAAAAATAAGAGGGATCATAAAAATTGCATTTTGTTTTTGATTTAGTACTGCCCTGAATAAGCTATTTTACATATAGTCAGCGCCAATAATAACTGAATTTACACAAATAAACCAGTTCAAAAGTTTACATACACTTGATTCTTAGTCCTGTGTGTTACCTGGGTGATCAGTGGCTGTTCTTGTGTTGTGTGATAATGAATGAGTCTCTTGCTTGTCCTGAGCAATTAAACTGCCCACTGTTCTTCAGGAAACTCCTCCAGATCCTGCACAATATTTGCTTTTCCAGCATCTTCTGCATCTATAACCCCTTTCCAACAGTGGCTATATGATGTCTTATAGCCACACTGAGGACAACTGAGCGACTCGTACACAACTATTTGTTTTCAACGTTTGTAAGTGACTACGAGTTCTTCCGTTGTACTATATAATTCCCCTACATTTGAAAACTTGTCCTATATTGGTCTAAATTGTTATTATTTTGTTTAAAGATCTTATTTTTTTAATTTAGTACTGCCCTTCAGAAGCTATATAAGATATTTACATGTTTCCCAGAAGACAAAATAATAACAATTTACACCGATCGACCTGTTAAAAATTTTACACCTTTTTATACTTAATGTAGTGAGCTGCCTTCTTGAGAATCAGTGAATGTTTGCGCCTTTTGTAATAGTTGCGTATGAGTCCCTCAGTTTCCTCAGTGTGAAAAGATGGATCTCAGGATCATATAGCCACTTTTGGAAAGGAGTCAAATATACAGAAGTTGCTGGAAAAGCAAAGAATGTGCAGTACCTGGAGGATTTCTCTGAAGAATAGTGGGTAGTTTAACTGCTCAGGGCAAACAAGAGACTCATGAACAACTATCACATAACATGAAAACAGTCGCTGATCATCCAGGTAACAACACACAGTCTTAAGAATCAAGTGTATGTAAACATTTGAACTGATTCATTTGTGTAAAATCAGTTATTACTGTGCGTTATTGTATGTAGCGCATTAATATAAACCTCATTTATGTTACAGATGGAACTACTGTCCGAGCTGTGCAGTTAAAAACAATGCACACTTTCTGACCAATCAGATTAGAATAAAATAACAGGTATTTCATTTAAAAAAAAAAAAAAAAAACTCCTTTACATTCTCAGGTTTGACAGCAACATATAGTACAGTATGAGTTTGGGATACAGTCAGTGTCTCTTATTTAGTATTGGACAGTAATAGTTTACTATCTCCATTTAAGTACCAGCTGGCAGAAAGCTGCTGAATCATAGCTGAGGTGTGCTGAATTACTACAACCTGTAACATGACCCATTTTAAAACCTTTAGTGCAACAATTAGACACTTGTTACAGACCACCAGCATCCACCAGGTAGTTGTGTGTACATGTGAGACATGATATGCATGAGATCAGGGGAATATTATTTTACATATCTAAACCCATAACATAGCTTTATCAATGCCCTGTAAGCTTCCTTATTAGATTGTATGTTATATACATATGGATTTTTTGTGAAGTAAAAGAATGACACTAAGATGAATCATGTCAGATCTTTTCCCAAATACAAATACGAATAAAGTGAAAAACACTCAGAAACCTTTTTAGGGAAAAAGGGAAAAAAAAACCAAAACTTACAATAACCTAGTTGCATAAGTGTACACACCCTTAAACTAATACTTTGCTGAAGCAAATTTTACTACACCAGTCAGTCTTTTTGGGTAAGAGTCTCGCAGCATGGCACATCTTGACTTATTTTCCCACTTTTTCTCGCAAAAACATTCTAGAACCATCAAATTGTAAGGACGTCTCCTGTGCACAGCCCGCTTCAGGTCGCCCCACAGATAGCCATTCAGAAACATTGATCTTCCTTTGGTT
This sequence comes from Pangasius macronema, assembly GCA_037577455.1. Classification (NCBI taxonomy): domain Eukaryota; kingdom Metazoa; phylum Chordata; class Actinopteri; order Siluriformes; family Pangasiidae; genus Pangasius; species Pangasius macronema. The sequence continues at coordinate 10,693,381 of CM074958.1, forward strand.
AAGCCATTCCTCTGCTGATTTGGATGTATGCTTTGGGTTACTGTTGTGCTGAAAGGTGAAATTCCTTTTCATCTTCAGCTTACTAGCTAGACACGTGAAAGTTTTGCACTAAAATCGACTGGTATTTGTAGCAATTCATGATTCCCTCCATCTCGATAAAAGCCACTGTTCTGGATGAAGAAGAGCAGCACTAAAGCATGATTCTGCCACCACAATGCTTCACTGTGGGTATGGTGTTCTTTTGTTGATGTGCTTTTTTGTGTGCCAAACATACCATTTGGAATTATACAATTATTGTACCTTTTGGAATTGGTATCCTCAGGACATAACAAATTTTGCCACATGGTTTGGGGTAATTTAGTTGGGCTTGGTTGTTTTTTTGTGAGACAGGGCTTCTGTCTAGCCACCCTACCCCATAGCCCAGACATGGGATGAATATGAGAGATTGCTGTCACATGCAGAGAGTAATCAGTACTTGTCGGGTATTTCTGCAGCTCCTTTAATGTTGCTGTAGGCCTCTTAACAGCCTCCCTGGTAAGTTTTTGTATTATCCTTTTGTAAATGTTGGAGGGATGCCCTGCTCTTGGTAATGTCACTGTGGTGCTCCATTTTCCCAATTGTTGATGAAGGCCTTTGCAGTGCTTCATGGTACAGCTAATGTTTTGGAAATTCTTTTATACCCCTCTCCTGATCTATACCTTTCGACAAGTGAGGTGCTTTGTAAGCTCTTTGCAGTCCATGGCTTCAGCAGTCAGATGAAACCAAGATTATGTCTAGAAAATATTACAGGAACAGCTGTTCTTTATTTGGGGTTAATCAGAATAATTTCAATGATGACAGCTGTATAATTACTTTTGAACATGAGATTGAATGTGACTGGTTCATTCTGAACACAGCCACATCCCCAATTATGAAAGGGTGTGCACACTTATGCAAACAGGTCCTATTTTATTTTTCCTATTTTGCCCTAAAATGTTTGTTTCTGATCGTTTTTCACTTAATTTGTTATATGTTGTAATTTAACATTGAAGGTGGAAAAAGTTCTGATGATTTATCTTGGTTTCATTTTTTTTTTCCACAAAAACCATTTTAACAGGGGTGTGTAGACTTTTTATATCCATTGTAGCTCTTTAGCCAGTTCTCAACTCTGCCTCTGTGTTAAACTCTCTCTTGAATTGAGCTGTCAAAATGGCCCACTTTAAAGCATTTTGCACTGTAAATTGTTCAAAGAGGAAAAGTGCTGGTGCTTTTATAAAATTTATTACTGTGGCTCTTCAGTGATGGAGCAAACTGAATTGGTTAAATTATAATAATGATTTAAAGTGATGCATTTTTAGCACTAAACATTCCGTTTCCTCATTCAGGTTACTGAATGAAGTTACATAAGCAAAGTTTCATTTTGAAAATATAATGTAGTCTAAAGTCTAAAAAAAAACTCCAAAACAAAGTAATTGCTTTATATTTGGTGCTGGGTAAAGACAAAAATCCATGATTCGGACAGCGCAGCTGCATTTGATTATGGCTCAATCCATTACAGTTTTAGCATCTCTACAATAATGTACTGTGCTTAGCTGTATGGCTGAACACAAGAGCCCTTTTCTATTAACAAAAGGATGGTTATCAGAGGACAAACATCCTCAGGCAGACAATTCACAGACAGAGACGATTACAACAGCTCTTTTACACCTTATGTGATCAAGCTGTTCTTTATTGGTACTAGCAGACCAGCTGTGTAAATGCCACTTGTAAAGTAGGCATTAACAGGATTGTCACTGGGTGCCTGCTAGCCACAGCAGCAGCCATTGTATAAATCTTGTCTACTGGACTAAATAGAAAGGAGAGCAGGGCCTGAAGAAATGGCTGCCAATGCCAGCTCAATAAGGGAAACGTATAATATGGCCCTGGACACAGCGATCAATAAAGTGTCTCTGTAGGGGGGATACAATGTTCCTGCAGAGCCATGGATTAGATCAGGCAGTGTAACTGGAGCAGGGTAGCGCTGATGTTAAGCCAGGCTGGTGAGTCACATCTTCCTTCATTTAGCCTTTAACTATCAAAGTCAATCACTATTCCCATCAAGATCCGCATCTACTGTTAGTCCTCTTCTCTGTGCTTAAATACATAGCCCTCAATTTCAGACTCTCAACTGTATGAGCAGAGGGATGTAAAGAATATGATGTAAAGGATGTATCAGCTCTCAGGTGAGTGCAGGTGGCCCTCATAAAATATCTATTTCTGATTTTAACAGTGTTATAGAGTTTGGAGAGTACTGCTACAATCCCTAATAGCCCTCTCCAGTCTGAAAGCCTGCTTAGCTTGAACATGATTGCACCACTGCAATTATTGAGTTTTTTATTATTTAAAAAAAAAATCATAGAAATGTTCCAGAATTTGACTTTTCTGGCTCCTGGGCTGGTGTTAGTGAAAAACTGAATTTACACACAGAACATTACAACCAACTTAAAACAAAAGGATGTAAGGTATTGGAGTTTGGCCCTCTCAGGTAGGATTGGGTGGTACAAAAATATTTTCATTGTATCCAAAACGACGTAGGAAGACAAGGCACTCCTAATTCGAATTTCTGTTTATTATGTGTACGTCACTGTTAGTGGGAATGCATCCCAAACCACTTTCTGTACACTAAATAGGATGCCTAAGTAATACCGACAGCATTGGTATACTACTTGGTATATGGTAGTATGTGGTTTGGGGCAGCTGCTGCAGTTTCCGTCTCGTAAGTATTACAGAAGTGTTATGAGAATAAATGTTTTATTGTACATATCATGTTTGAACTAGAATATGTTGCTGCCTCACAGCTCCAGGGTCCTCAGTCCTGATCCAGGGTTTAATCTTGAGCTTGGGTCTGTGAAGCACCTTTTCCTTGTCTCCATGGTTTTCTTCTGGGTTCTACGATTTCCTCCCATTTCACAAAACATATGGGTAAATGGATTAGCTACTGTAAATTACCCTCTAGTGTGTGTGTGTGTGTGTGTGTGTGTGTGTGTGTGTGTGTGTGTGTGTGTGTGGTGCTCCACATAGACTGGCGTCCTATCCAGGGTGTATTCCTGCCTCACATCCAGTGTTCCCAGAAGAGCAAAAGTTCTATCCTTGCTAACATTGGCTGGTTTGTGCTTTATTGTGACCTCGCAACACTGTGTTTGTAACCCCCCCCCACCACCACCACCACCACCACCACCCAGTGCAGTCTGTGTTAGTAGCAAGCTAGCCAGCAGAGGGAGAAAGGTTTCTCTCTCTTCTGATCTGCCACCATACTGCTTATGCACGTCTGCCGAGTGACTTTACAAGCTGTCCAATGTGCTCCGTATGTCAATGAGGACGGTTGTATTGAGCTATCTAGTGCGTCTTTGATTGATGTTTTGCATGATGATGACGTAGGATGCATGTGTGTGTAAGCTGGTGTATGAGGTGTGCAAAGTTTCCTGTCAGTTTTGAAACCCAACAGCTGAGACTGTGAATTAGTCTGAATTACTATTACAGGATTCCAGTGGTGACTCATGGCAGCTAAGGAACATCATATTTTAGAGTATAAGATAGAGTATAGAGTATTTTTGAGTTTAGAATATTTCTCCCCTGACTTAACAATGCTTTTATTTTCATTTTTTAATCAAAAATACCTATGCACTGTAGCTTTGACAACTAGGTGTAGCTCTTTTGGTGCACCCAGCCTCTCAGGAACACAACCACACACCTCTCAGGAACAAAACCACTGCACACAGAGACGACACTGGAGCGAGATGAAAGACGTGTCCGTGTTTGCAATCAGAGAAGATGAAATAGGCATTAAATGAAGGTGAAAAAAGACTGACATTGTTACTTTGTTTATTGGGTGTGCGTGGAGAAAAAAAAATAAGAAATGGAAATACTGAGAAGAGAGAGATATTGAAGAGCAAAGCAAGAGAGTGCAGAAGTGTCAAAACATTCTCCCAACCCTGGCTGTCTCAGTCCTGTCGCTGTGGGTTAATATAAGCAGCACACAATGTTTTAAATAATATACCAGGCTTACGGATAAAACGGATAAACATATAAAAGATTCAGCAACCATGGAATCCTGTCATAAGAGAGATCCACACAGAGTGTGTGTGTGTGTGAGAGAGAGAGAGAGCGCGCGAGAGAGAGAGAGAGAGAGAGAGAGAGAGTTGATGGTGAACAGTGATGAGGTATGAGACAGAGAAGCAGACACTTATGTTTTGCTTTCTATACATATGTGTGGATATAAAGCCATCAAACATGATGTGTGTCAGATCAAAATCGCTTGGCTAGATGGTTCTATCTATTCAGGCATAAAGTTAAGAAAATACTGTCAAAAGATAAATTGCAGGGAGTCTGGTTCAGCTAAGGGACTAAACAAAGAAAGTGAAATGCTATAAACAAGTTTTTCAAGTACACACACACACACACACACACACATAAATCTAACCCTAATATTAACCTCAGTGTCCAAAAGAAAAAGTCTTGGTTCTCTTATTCATTTTAAATAAAAGTTTTAAAAAATGAAATGATATTTTTTCTCATGGGGACCTGCCAGATGTCCCCACAATTTCAAAACTGTCAGATATGCCTATCCTTGTGAGGAAATTTGGTCCCCACCAAGAATAAATACACACCCACATGGACATGGTTCAGATACTACCTTCTATCCATCCCTGTTTCAATTAGGAGAGCTGTCTGAGAGTCTCACATCTGCTGTTAAAGCTGTCAGTCACGCAGTCAGTAGCCATCACTGTCAGACACAGAGAGAGCAAGCCATCAAAGCTGCTGCGCAGAAACAAAGCTTAACACGGCACATGGACAAACATGGCATGTAGCTCAACTAGCCTCGATTCCAGCTTATCACTCCAGCCTGCACAGCTTGTTACCTATTACAGGGTAACACCACAACCATGTGTGGAAAAAAAAAAAAACAACATACCTCCTAGCTTCAGCTAACCAATATAAAATGAGCAAGAGGGCACAGACAAAATGCGGCTCTTTATTTTTCCCTCTCACCACAGCAATGGAGTGAGACAGCAGAATTATTGTAGAAGGAATGAGTGGAAAATAGACGTGCGCGAGTGGGGATATAGCAGACGCAGGCTGTAAATGTTATTGTGCCATTAATCACAGTGACGGCAGACGAAGTCCCACACCTATCAACCCAGAGAATTCTACACTCTGACAATGAGGTAGAAGAAAACCTACAAATAAGCAGCTCCCATCGATCCGGATGAGAAAACTGTAACCAGTCCTGCTTGTGATCTGTTTTTAGACTCCCTTAGTTGCTGCCATAGAACATAATTGAAACCAGTCCCGTGGGTGCATGGGTATTTTTGTCAGGCTATATAAAGGCTAAAATATGAGATTAAATATTAAAAAGTATGTGGGATTCTGTGTTCGAGCTGTCAGGCTTGGCAGAGTTGCGATCCTCTTTTACGCTATGAAAAACTCCTGTCATTTCTTCACCTGACATGATATCACTATAAATAAACAATTTACAGCGCTGTACTTGAATGAAATCTCTGGCAAGTGTTTTTTTATTCGTTTTATGACTAAAAGCAGGATAGAAGATCTGCTTTTCTTTTATCTTTCATTTCACTGTCAGGATTGCCAGGTTACAGTAAGAGGTGCTGTAATATGTTACATATATTCATAAATGTGTGTATTTACATAATGTTTCTCGGTGGGGGATGAATAAATCTCTCAGGTAGCAACGACAAGGGCTGCACATAGCAACATATGCTAACAAAAACGTCAGTAGGAGAAGGTGAGAGCAATTAGACAGACAAGTAAGAATTAACATAACTCAACCTAATGAGGCTGATATTGCTATAAAGCGTATTATTCGTTGCTATGTTAAAAACATATCACACTGTTTGTATTGCACGATACACTGTAAAAAGACTGGTCATCATGTACGCGGACGTGATTAACGGCGAGATATTTTCCCAGCGCTTTTTGAAAACGTCTGATTTTCGTCCCCACTCATTTGGAGCATAAAATGTTGTAAAGCTGTTTTATATATTTAAAAAAAAATCAATAACACCACACAGAAGTGTGTCTCCAGTTATTCTTTACTATTCACATTGACTCTTTGACAGCCAGGGTGTAACTTTGTTTCGGGAAAGTGCTGGGGACAAGAATGATGACGAGGCAAAAAAATTAAAATAAAAATTAAAAATTAAAAACCCTGCATGATCAGTCAGAACCTAGGCCAGCGTGTGCCATTTTTCTTCCCTGTATGATATTCCGTGCAGCTCACGGAACAGATGCTAGTGTTTGAATCCACACTTGCTTTCTTAAAAACCTCCATGGCATGATGGATGCTTTGATAGGCTTCTGAAATTAGTTGCTAGGGTTTACATCACCTACATTGTGTCTTCATCGGGAACCCATTAGAGGGAAAAAGAAAATAAACCACAGAGAGCAAGCCTGAAGACTGATTAAATTATCCATTATAATAATAGCTACAGCACTGGTATAAAGCCTCGCAATTAAAATGTACACATACAGTATGCCAAAACATCATGCATGTGGTATAATCTAAATAAAGTCTTGATACAGTAATCATATCACATAGGTTTGTGACTCAAACATCCAGGTTTGCAGGAAATGAAACCTAATAGAAACTCACTTGTGCATGCTAATTTAGAGCTGCCAGGATGCTATATAATAGGGCTAAAGTGATATTTTCTAAAAGAGTTTGGATCAGTTTCTGCTGCAAGCTATTCTACAAACTTTTTTAACAAACTGCCTTTTCAAAGTGTGGTGGGGACAAAACTGGGCATATCAAAGAGTGGAGCGCAAATGTCCCTGGCATAAGTTATGCCTGTGCTGGCAACTGTGCAGTTCATTAGCAGTAAATAGAACATTCGTTCATTTCATGAATCTTCAGTAAGCAATGTATTCTGGTCAGGGTTGCTGTAGAGCTTATTATCTGGAGCCTATTCTGGGAACACTGGGCACCCTGTAAGGGACAGCTGTCCATACACCCGGGGAATACACCCTGTAAGGGACAGCTGTCCATACACCCGGGGAATACA
>CM074958.1:10710867-10725211 GCA_037577455.1 Pangasius macronema
ACATAAGACAAACACAGAACAACACAGAACTACAAGGGACTACATAAATTTACACAAGTGCACAAGTGCAAACATGTGCAAACAGCACAAGACAGTACAATGACTACTGGGACAGACAATAGTAAGTTCCAGTGCACCATCACTGACCAGTACACCGTTCTGTGAATCCAGTGACAGTAGTGCAAAGAGTACAACATAAGTAGCTGAAATAGTGTAAACATAAGAAGAAGTAGCCTGTGTACAGTATGATAAATATTGTAGCAGCATAATGTAATGTGCAAAACTTGCAAAAGAAAATTGCAAAGAGGATGGAGGAGGTACAGCTGTGTGTGTACATATTATGTATGTGTGTGTGTTCTTTCAGTCCCGTTTCTGAGTGTTCTGAGTGTGAGAAACCTAAATATCAAAAATTCAGATATCAAAAATGCAGATTTTATGTAAATTGGGCCAAGGAGGAAGCATCTGGAATACCCAGGGAAAAGTAGTGCAAAAGCGGTTGTGCTGCATGGAAAGGACTTCTGTCCACTCTGTCGTTATAGCTACATGATAGGAGACAAGCTTCCAGCTGAAGTCAGAATTAGGCCAATATCTATAAATTGAGAGAAAAGAGCCCTCAATTTCTGAATACACCTAAAGCCAACTCCCAAAGAACCAATGAAAAGGCTCACTAACCCTGTAACCAGCACTAACACAGAGCACATTGCCCAGTCCAGCACTGCTTTACACCTCAATATAAACACCCAACAGGTCATTAAACAAAGTCAAACCAAATGTCTGTAACATTGATAACATCAGTAAATTAGAAGGTTGTAGAGAGATGATCTCCTCACTGTTGGTGAAGGGTACACTGCAATACTTCTCAACAAAATATTTGACTGCATATCACCTGGGTGGTCACATCCCCACTCCTACTAAACCTGTCCACCCCCATTCACCAACTGTCAACCACCATAAGAGAGTCTAGATAGATCTATATCAAATCAGTTCTTTCCCACTACCAAAAATGTCAGTTTGCACTGTATTTAATGTGCCAGCTCAAAAATCCCCAGATTATCATCTTCTTATTATCTTCTCTATGACAAATCTGTCTCTGAAGCAAATACAACACTACTGATTCTGTTTTCAATGGATTTTAAATAGCATGAAATACTAAAGTTATATCTAAAGGAGATGGAGGAAGCAAGTCCTCTAATGAGCACATTCATATGAGAATCATTTTGCATCAATTATTTCATAACTCTGCTAATGTGAGTATTTTGCTAATTTAATCTTATTTAGAGTGATTACCTGTCGTTACTCAAGTATTATTCCACTTTCATCACAGGAAGTGGATAGGGAAGGATAGGGGGTGCTTTTTCTGTGTCCAGGCACTAATTCTCTGTCTGCTGGCCCTCTTACGATTTTACACCATTAAACCACTCCAGATTATACAAAATGGTGCACTTCATATCTTCACCATATCTTCACCTCACGCTAATGTCTCCCTGTAACTTCATGTCTTTGAGACTTGCCTATAAAGTAACTAATATACCTCACACTTAATATTTCCTTAATTCAAATTTGCAATCAAATTTGAATTTGCAATCAGATTTGTCTGTGAGAAATGAATCCTGGTGGATACCTTCATCATAGCTCTCATGAAATGGCTGAAGATCCAAGAGCATCTGAATATTTACGCATAAAACATTTTGAGCTAGCTCCCCTTGAGTGTGTTGTCTGTCTAGATTCAGTATTCAGTTCAACTATTTGGTTGGGTTCTTTTTGGTCATGTGATTTTTTTTAACATACCAAAAATGATTGTACCTAGCATATATTTTTTAGCATTATTATTGGTGTCCGTGGCACAGTAGTACAGTGGTTAGTGTTGTAGTGTCACAGTTCGATCCTGAGCTCTGTGTGTGTGCATGTTCTCCCCATGTCCATGTGGAGTTTTTGGGTTGCCTTCCACTTCCCAAAAACACACCAGTAGGTAGATTGACTACCCTAAATTACCCATAGGTGTGAATGTGAATAGTGCCCTGCAATGGACTGGCGTTCCATCCAGGGTGTATTCTCACCTCACACACAGTGTTCCCGGAATAGGCTCCAGGTTCACCATGACCCTTACCAGGATAAAGCAGTTACTGAAGAAGAATGAATACATGTTTTTAGTGTGTATCATTACTGTAAGTGTCATGATTGTAGCATTTGTAGTAAAAACAGATTGATTTTCAACGTGTTTGTAGCACTCCTGAGTATTAGCGTTTAATCCAATTATTGTGTTAAGTAGTTGCTCCCACTGTCCTACCTACAACTATCTTGCACTTGTCTCCGGTCAGGCAATGGATACTCAGTTGTGCAGCACTTGTATTGCTGTCAGCTCCAAAAACAGTGTGATGCTCGGATTCTATACTGACTTGCAAGATGAGGATAGGTTTCCTTTTGAGTCTGGTTCCTCTCAAAGTTTCTTTCTCATGTCATCTCAGGGAGTTTGAACCTTGCAGTCCTAAGTCAGTGCCAACACCAAGTTCAAGCATAAACACTTGGCTCCTTATATCCAAAACAAACTGGAACATTAAACAGGCAAAGACATGATCTGGAATTTTTTTTTAATTAAATCTGACAAGTGAACCGGCCAGCAGCCATCTCAGCAAGACCAGTTTTGGGGAAAATTGCTTCCTTGCAGAAAATCGACAACTGAACATTAAATTGTGGTGTTGAGTTCATGTTTCTGGCTGGATGCTGTACTTCAAACTTGGAAGTCAGGCAATTTTTTTATTGTATTCTCGAAGAAAAAAAAAAACAGCTCCTCAAGGGTTCTTCAGATAGATAAGGGTTGTTTGCTTCTTAAAGGAAAGCCCTCTGCTGTCAGTTTCAAAACAGAACCCTTAAAAGAGGAGAAGCCAAAGAACACAAAGTATATCCACAGAAAAGCCATGAAAGCATAAACTATGTTGCATGCAAGTGGACGTGATAAGAAGCTCAGTAAGACAATGTCAGTAGTGATGTATTTCGTCCATATTCATTCACTTCTAGTATACAGGGGTGGGATTGTTAACAGTTAAGCCACTTTTTATAATTTGCTGAACAGCTGAACTGAGATTAATCTGCAAGGTGTGTAATATTTGGTGTACTTTTCTGCAAACAAGACAACCAGTTTATAGTTTTTACGATGAATAATTTGAACAGTATGCTCAAGCTTAATTAAGGTCTTCTGCAGAGATAAACAGTGTTAAAAATTTCATCAGCAGTACCTTTTTTTTTACTTAAGCACATTAGATTAGCCCACACTGATTTCTCTCTCTTCCTCTATTTTATACCTAGTCTTCTATCTTTTTTATTTGTTTGTTTCGTTGGTGTATTGCTGTATCAGCTACACAATAGTGTAGCTCCCAGACGAAAAAAAAACACACACACAGACACATAATGAATACTCCAGAGAGAGAATGTGGGCGAAGGCACAGACCTAAATACTGCGATCTCATGCAGTCCAAGGCCAGGAGAGTAAACACTGTTTGTAAGTGTACAATATTTACCAAACCAGAAGTCACTATGTATCTATGTTTCCATAGTCATTCTGGCAGAGCAGCATGACCTATAGGCTAACTTGTGAATGTGAAAAGTGATGTAGTCTGACTAATCCCAACGAGATCCTGTTCCCAGACACCAGACACTATAATAAAGTATCTAAAAGGAAAATAATAAGTAGCTCTAAAGCCCAGAAGATGTACTCAGACTTTGCATTCTTATTATTTTAGAACGACTTACAAGCAGAAATATATTTTCTTTCTATACTCCTCTCTCATTTGATGCATCAGTTGTGTAACCCAGTCAATGACCAGCTCCTTTATTTCTGGGCTAAATATGCTTTTGTTTTGTCATTTTCAACTGGCACAATCAAGTAAGTGAATCCACATAAGAGCTCTAAAAAGGTTGTGTCAAAGAAAAAAGATGACTGAAGATGTAGGCCTTAATGTCTTAATGACTTAATGTCAGATTTCTCGTTCCTCATATTCTCTGCTATCACTAGTCCATGTGCAAAATAATTTTCCTAGTGTCTTGTGCCTTTTCTCTCAGAGCTACACATACAAGCTTAGGCACATGCAACTTAGGCTGCGTGTGCACTGCACTTAATTCATCAGCCAAAAGTTTTGGCAAATTACAAGCAGCAGCCTCAGAGCATTGACCAATCTGTCAGAAGACATCTTTCCACCTCCGTATGCTATTGTGTCTCTTTGCATCGTACTGCCTACATATATTTCATGAATGAAAAATTAATAACAGCCACAACCCTCTTCTTTCTCCAATGCATTCTCCAGCTAATACATGACTACTTTATTTAATAGCACATTTGATTGGGAATGCGTGTCATTGGATGCTGCTGTAAATAGACCAAAAAAATTCATCAGGAATATTTTAACTATCAGAAGTCTATCATACTTCACAAAAATATTTAACTCAGAATGCCTTTTTAGAACTAAGTTTATGAGCTTAGCCTACTTAAATAAGATCATTTATTTGAAATCCATGATTTAATGACTGTCAGGCTCATTCACTTCCTGCATTGTAGACAGACACGCCCCTCAATCAGGAAGGCACCGGCAAAGGCAGTGGAAGGAGATATTTGCAAAGTGTGCAGTTGACATTTAGCCTTACAGTTAATAAAACATAAAAAAAGGCAGATATTGCTTACCAGTTTGAGCTGCATGAGTGAAAGTGCCCTCTGTGGAATACAAGCTCATAATATTTTATTATATTGGGACATCTAGCTCTGCTCATGCCCGGTCTGTATATATACTACATGATGTAATATTCTTTATCTCCTATCATCTCTGAGTAAACAGGCTTTAATGACTCTACCAAAACAAGCATATTGACTATTCCACATGCACTACTTTTGTTTTAGGGTGACATGCAGTACTTCAGCATAATCCATTTATTTTGTCCTCTAGCTAAATGCTGAAATTATCAATAAGGAGGCAAGTTAATTGCTGTTAAACTTAATGAGCCAATGAAACTATTGACTGAAAATCAAAGGTCTTTAAAGTGTTTCCAGGACTAGGGAGAACTGAAAGATCAGCTACTCCATCTGCAATACTGTAGGAACATGAAATAAAAACAGCAGAAGCTTAGCAGGACCATGTGACTCCCATCAAAGGCAGTACGGCGCATCCTCCTGGGAGTGGCTCGTTCACAACATTACTGTGAACACTGAGGGTTCGTAATATGGTAATATAACAGGGAAGTGCATTCGCTTGTTCAGAGTATTAGCATGAGTGCTTTATCATACTCCCCAGACCTTGAGTCATCTCTCCAGGCTTTCTGGGTGAGAGAGAGTTGTTGTTGGCCTGCTTGGCTTTATTTTCCCACCTCCTTCTCTTACTCTTACTGTGCATCTTTTGCCATACATTTTTATCATTTTTACACGCTCCCTTCCCCCTTCTTTTTTTCTCTTGTTGTGTACATCTGCTGCTGGGCCTCAGAGAGCTGGCTGAGCCTGAAGCAATCACTAGCAGAGCCACTCAGTATCCCGTCACAGATCATGATGTCGAGGAACATGCGGTGTTTAACTAGGGGCTACAGCTTTAGTCCCATAGGTGTCTCTTCCTCTCTTATTCCCTGGCAACCTAACGCAATGTCATTTTGTGGTTGAAACAGGTCAGAGGCAGAAAGCTCGACAGGGATGTGTGAAGGTAATACCACCAATGGGGAAATATGCACAGGATAAGTGCTTTTTTCCTAAGCCAATCTGCTGTGAAGGAGTCCTGGGCAACACTCAGACGTTTGCTTTGATTCCTTTTGCCAGCTGTCTCTCCACTAAGATTTCTCAGGTTACTCACTGCTGTCTCTTACATCCAGAGTTCTCTTTTTACCTCTGAGGGCTAGTATAAAATCATGGCAGGACCAGAACTTTGTAACACTTATGCACATTTACTGTAACAGTAAATATCCAAAAATGTTAGAGTTGTGGTGGGAATAGACAGAATGTTGCAACAGGCATTTAAAGCATTTCAATTTGCTTTAGCTGTCACAGTTTATATGGTTTACATTGTGTATGTTTTGGAGCAGAGGGATGACAATTAATTTTTCTGTTACTCTGCTGACAAAGTAAACATACAGCTTAGCAAAAATGTGATGACTGTGCAAAAATTTCTCATGATAGCACACAGAGATTGTAATTTACTAAAGGATTGTATAGATACAAACATGCGAACTTGCAACACCTGTAAAAAATGTACAAGCTGATTGACAACCAGGGTCTATAGATTATTTTTACTTTTGTTTTGACTAACAGGGTGTGTCTGTTTTGGTTTTATTTCTAGCATTTTTTGTTAATTTAGGGTATTTCTACCTAAAAGTGCAAAATCCAGGTGTAAAGTAGCACACACAGTACAATTTACTAAGCCTGAAAGTCACAGGAATGGCAATTGCATGCTCAATTTAATACCACTGAAAGGCAGGTATTAAATTAGCATTAGTTAGTTTTCACCACTTGAAAAAAATGGGGAAAAAAAAGTTTTTCAAAAGTTTTTGAATTAAATTTCTTAATTTTGTGTTTTATTTTAAAATAATACCTTTCTCAACTTATTATGACTTATTACTAGGGGTGCATTGATACCAACTGGTTAGGCTGATTCTAAGCTCATATACTCATACTCATATTCAGAAAATATTCTCGCATGCCAGCATCTGATAACAGGCGATATTCTGTGATGTAAGGCTAGTGTATGCTCCTGTGCTAATAAACCGATGACAATGATCTGGAAATGACAGCAGTCTGGATTTGTTTCACAATTGATCAAAGCAAAGCAGACTGCAAACTGTGTGAAAACATCAAGAGGAGGAACTACAGCATCTTCCTACAAGACAAGTAACCTTATAAAATATCTTAAACATAAAAGTCAGCATGAGGAGCTGATTACTAGCAACACACAGAAGCAATCACACAGACTAGCTGGGAGAAAAAGTATACAGAAAAACATTAAGTGAGTGGAGAAAAAAAACAGTTTTGATCCAGTATGTTGTTTTTGATGATCGGCGGCTGTTGGCTGTTCACAGCAAGGCATTCTGACGCAATGGAAACAAAAATGTGGTTTATTTAGATTTAGGGTCTGAAACGTTTTTCTCAAGCGAAACAAACCTACTCCATCCAAGATAACTAATGTAACTAACTAACGCCCTTCATTTAAATTCATTATAAAGAACAGGTATATATGTAACTGTGTAAGTGCACGTACATACACATGTACTTTTATTGGTCACTGTTTAAACTGGGGAAACATAAACAATACTTATAAAATGTGCCCCTAATTAATAGTAAAGGCCAAATCACAAACCCACACTTTCTATATTTAAAATCATGAAGTGCAAAGATGTCATGATTATTTAACTGTGTAGCTGCAGAGCAAAGTGACTGTATGCTGTGACACCTATTTACAGACCACCATCAAGAAACAAAACAAGCACAAATATACCAGTTATTTACTGTCTCACTGTCATGTTTTTAGGTGAACGCTTTTGTAATTACAGCTGGCAGATCACTATGGACAAATCAGGCTTAGTAATGAAGAGAGCTCAAGAGCAAAGGAGAGCAAAGTGACCCACTTCATCTTCTTCTTTGGTTGCTGGCCGATATACATCCAGTCTGTTTTGTTAGCACCCTCTTCAGGACAGTTTGGCAAAAACAATTCAGTAATTAGTAAACAGCACATGTAGATCTGCTTGAGAGTGGTTTTCACTTGGGGATTTGGTAGCTCTCAAACTAGACTTATTCCTTTAATTATTAAACATTAAACAGTTAATATCTCTAAATATATGTATATATATTCACCTCGACATAACTGATAATTGAATACTGGAGTTGCCCAAACAGATTTAAATCAAAGTGCACTGTTGCTCACTGTTCTCCAGCCAGTAGCTCACAGAGAAACACAGCAGAGACGTGTCTGGTTTCACACTCGGTATTGGTGAATACCAAAAAAAAAACAAAAAAAACGCGTACTTGTACTTGGTCTGAAAAAAATGGTATGATTATATCACTACTTGTTACTACAGTAATGTATGCTTAATGTTAGATATTCATCACACTTTGCATCTCCTGTGCCAAGAACATTTAAATCGAGCCTGTGAAAAAGGTTTTGATTCATGTAGACATTATGAACACAACACACACTCATGTCTACTCTCTTTTATTTTGCATTCATGCACTATTTTTGAATAGGAGTTCACTGTGTCTCGCTGTCTTTAATTAGCATTGTACTTGACTCATAATTAGGGATATGCCATGGCTGTGGAAAAAATTAACACACGCAAAACCCCACTTAATTGTTGTTTCCTCCCCCTATTTTACACTTGACCCACAACATGCCCTCTAACTACACGTGCACCACGCAAATTACTGCTTTATTTGGGATTTTAGCAAATCAGGGCCAGCTCTGTACTGAATTCAACCAGATGCAGTCGGAACAACAACAAAAAACAGGGTGACACTGCGAGTAAAGCAGTGTCTGTTTAGGAAAAGAGACATAAAATGAAATAGGATACAATTAGTCATGCTTTATCCTCTCCCACACACACTTTACCTCTGTTACAATGAACTGATAGTTCAGTATAATAGTCAAAATGTAGCATTCATGATCCTTAGATCCTTTTTTCATGGATTGAAAAGTAGGGTCCATGTAATAGAAAGTATAATGGAAATTAACATGATTGAATTGACATGTTTTGAAAGCTGGTTTAGAAGAGACTTTGAAGTAGCCTTCGAGCGTGGAACTGCTTGCGTATGACTCAGTGAATCCCATAAGCTGCTGTACTATCTCTAACGTCCAGACTGGCTTTGCTTTAATCAGGCCTGCATGCTGACTGTGTTTTATCCAGCTGAAGCTGCTGTGCCGCTGCTTACTACCAAACAAGAAAACAGTGTATGGGGGAGTGACAGCACGGAAGCATGAGGATACCACAAAAGAGAGGGAGAGAGAATGGGAAAGAGGGATAGAAGGGAGAGATCACATCATAAAAGACAGAGAGAGGAGAGGGTGGAGAATCGTTTTTAATGCAGGCATAATTGAAAATGTGTGCAAGAGAGGAAAATAGTACATGTCACCTTGTAATTGAAGTGGAAAATCTGGCTGAGCCAAACGTAGGGGTGCTTTAGAAGGCATGTATTGAGGGGGCAAGCAAGTAGCAGAAGAGTCAGTCAGGGAAAGAAAAATGAGGAAAAAGATAGAAGGGAAGTGAGAGAGATTCAAGGACAGCTATAAAGCGGTAAAGCGAAGTAAACAGCCAGCGAAGATTGATATGTATGTCTTTGTAATAGAGATATGAAGCAGGGCTCAGCTGAAATGATGATGAATACAAAAGGCAGCAATTGGAGGAAAGACAGCAAACAGACTAAAGGATTGTCAAGCATAGAAGGACACATTCACACATGACCCTGAGTTTAGGAAAAGAGAAATGGATGTGTGTATTTCTTCTGCTGTAGTGAAGGCCTGTAGAACGTGCAAGGACTTC
Organism: Pangasius macronema; assembly: GCA_037577455.1. Taxonomy (NCBI): domain Eukaryota; kingdom Metazoa; phylum Chordata; class Actinopteri; order Siluriformes; family Pangasiidae; genus Pangasius; species Pangasius macronema. The sequence goes on from CM074958.1 coordinate 10,720,357, forward strand.
ATTACTATTAGCAATGACTAAGCCCAGTACAGTTAATGACTTGACATTAAAGCAGGATCAATGGAAAGACTCACAATGTCTAAGAAGGTACACTTAATGAAAATGGATTACTTCCCTCAGATTACAGCCCTTCATGTCTCCTGCCTCTCCTTCCTCAAGTGGAAAAACACTCCTTCCTCATGTCTCCTTCCTCAAGTGGAAAAATACTTGCATGCTGTTCTTCCTAATATTGCTCTCAGAGCAGGTGTTCAACCCTCCACCTCGAGTCATTATCTGCCTCTACTTTCACATCAGTGTCAGTGGCTCTGAAATGCTTTTAGTTTTAAGGTCACATACGTATGATAGGTGCTGTGAAATGGAATGTGCTTATGTGTGTGGCGACTGTCTGTGTATGGCTTGTGTGCAAAGGAAATGGTTGTTAACAGGGCAGCGTGTAGGTCAGAGTGACAGTAAAGAGGTCTCCTCCCTGCAGGTTGCCTGTGAGCACTGATCAGCTCTGTAAGAGTAGTAATGACTGTACAGCTAGTCGACTCCTCCATACTCAACCCTAATCAGCTGCTATTGTGAGCTGCTTTTCTCTGCCATTTTCTGCTTGGCTTCACCCAAATGTGGTGCCCTGTAGCAATAAATATGGTGTGTGTATGTGTGTGTGTGTGTTTCTTACAGTAAAAAAATCACCTGCGTTGAATAATTCATCTGCAAATCTGGGCCAAGAGAGTGGTTAGTATGCAAGATAGCTACGGCTTGTACAGGTACATTTGAAGGAAAGTCTTTTTGTTTGGGAGGAAGTTCGGAGATCTCTTAAAGGATGCCAATAATAATGAATTGAGGTGAGCTACAAAAGCAGGCCATGCTGCTGCTACAGGCCACCTGGGCATGCAGGGCTGCCCTGGGCAAAGTGCACTGCAACCCTAAATCACTCATCGCAAAATACTTCTAGTCAGTGTTCATCCAGCAAGCACGCAGCATATCCACTAGACTTCAGCGTGTAGAAATACAACCTGATCCTCTCGGTAATAAATCAGTACTAGATGATCATCATGCCAAGATTACAGGTATTCCCCAGAGACACCAGTAAGTGAGAAATAAGGCAGGGGTTTGTCTCAGGCTTCATGTAGGCACAGTTCACAGTAAAGCCAGGTTCAATCCAGGCTGCTAACAGAGGTCATGACAAATTTCTGACATGTGAGAAAATGTAATTGGACGTCATGTGAGCACTGTCACGACCTAATCTGCATAGAAGCCTTGAAAAGCTTACTGTTGCCTATTCCATATTCACATTCTGTAGCCTGTGAGAGTGAATGGCTTCTCTGTGGCACATGAATGTTAATGAATTTCAACACAATGGAATTTAGACTGTCACTGAGACAAAACGTCCAGCTCCTTTTGAGGAATAGACAAATTGTATTGTAATTTTCCTTGACCACCTCTGTGTATTTTTTGTGTCACCTTTTGTTTGTTAAAAAGAAAGAGTTCTGCACATAAAATTGCATACATCATTAGAGCTGAGCGCTGTCTGTCAGGCTGAGGTGACTAGAGAGTCATTGACATTTAACTTTCAATTTGATGGTTACCCATTATAAGCACCTTGGGGAACACAGGGTTGGCTGTTATAGTTTTCAACCATATCTCTTGAATTAAATTAAAAACTATTAATAACCAAACTTATATATAATAAAACCTCGGAGTGTTTTGCACAAACGAAATAGAAGATTTGAAAATTATAGCACTCTTAATAATAGATATTGTCACAAATCATCTTTACAAAAATCCAGATAGATTTCGATTATATAGATTGATATCTATATCTATTGATATCTAAAGGATGTTCATGATGAGCATGTTGTGAATAAGTGTCCTGGGATAAGCATAGGACATCTTTATGACAGCAGGATATCTTAGGTGGTATGAATCTGTAGTATCCAGGTGAGATTACCCACTGAGGCAAGTGTAAGTCTTGGGCTTACACTGTTTTTTGGATCTGCAAATCTTTAGGGATATCTGCTGAAACCATCCACAGCGGCAGAAAGTGCAGACTGCTCCTAGCAGAAGTAGAGAATCAGAATGAAACAGGCAAGTCTAGAGGGTGAGAAGATCCACTGCAGCAGAAGCATGTCAGGCATCGGCATCACATCAGACAGAAGGAGTGCATGAACAGCTCAACAGAAGGAGAGAGAAAAAATGATTGGTATGCCCTTATCCTAGAGTGGCTTAAAAGAGTGTACATTTTGTTTAGTAGTGGGTCTAGAAATGATTTTATTTAGGTTACTTACTAACCTTGTCTTGGCTGTCTTCCTGCAAAGATTACATCAGGTAATGAGTCAGTTTAACAAAAGCAGTGGGGAAAAACTGTCAGTCTGCATAAAGATGTCTAAAACCTTGCTATCTAAGTGTGTTTTTCTCACAGTAAACGTCACGTTTTCATAACTATACATAGTAGAAAATGTTTGACTGTGTTGAGGGTTTCCCAGACTGCCACATATATATATATATAAACAACTAATCTGCCCTGTATAACTATTACTATAACAACTGTTCTGCCCTTAGACTTTGTGCCTAGGGTTTAGTGATGATTATGGCTTTGTTGTCAAGTCATTTGTCTACTACTGATGATTTATTGCAACTTTGGTTACTGTTTTTGAGTCAAGATTCAGATGGACATCTCACTTCTTGATTTGATGTTGGTTTACATAACGAAACCAGCTATATGGATTCAGTTGCTTGACAAGACAGAATGGTTAAAGATGTCTTGTTTTAAAACTGCATCTGATGGCTACTGCATGGTCAGGAATGAGACTTAGGGGGACGAGGCACATGTTAGATAACGTTGCCTGATTTTGCTTTTTTACACTTCGGGTTTCATTGAACAGCACATTTACATTTATTGCATTTGACAGACACCCTTATTCAGAGTAACCTACTTTTATCTCATTTATACAACTGAGCAGTTGAGGGTTAAGTGTCTTGCGGGTTGAGGGTCAAGGGCCCAGCAGTGGCAGCTTGGCTGTGCTGGGACTTGAACTCTCAACCTTCCGATCAGTATGCCAACAGCTTAACCACTGAGCTACCACTTCCAAGGTAGCATATAGGAACGTCAACATATCCCACAATGCATAAGCAGACAAAGGCCTCCAAAAGAATTTTCCTTTTTATTTACATATACCATAGCTTTGGTGGAATATGGGCAATAAAAAGAATGTGCCGATTTGCCTTATGATTCATACAGGATGAATATAAAACTGCCCTCTTCATCCGGTAATCGGCAGCTTCTCGAACTGCACTGTAATCAGACCCAGCATGTGGAGTGTTATCTGGGTCTGATTGCTCTGCATGTCCCTGTACCCCTGTCACTGCTCACAGAATTACTGCTCACAGTGACTACATACTGAACAAACAATGAAAAAAATGTCCTCCTCCCTCGTCTGAGACAAACTAAAAAGGAATTAACGCCTCTCTGACATTTATTGAAATCCTTTTTATTAAAATGGCAGTATTAAACATCTGTACTTTCCTTGGCTGCCAACCGCTGCCTCTCTCTCCTGCACCTTTAAACGCTTTTCCAGTAACAAATTCAATCCCCCTCCACCCCCAAATTCCCCTCTGTATTCTTTACATGCTCCATATGGCAGAAGCTTGTTTAGCCCAACTATTTTTAGCTCCTCTGATTTGTCAGCTGGAAAAGCATCGTTGCCACTTCTCCTATACTTGCTTCTTGTTTGCTTATGGTGTGTGTCTTTGTGTGTTCATTTAAGGGCACATATTCATTTGCAGCGAAATCCTTATTATCAAAGATTGACAGTGTGCTGAACACACAAATGATCTCACGAATATCTTAACAAATTAACATAATAGAAAGTAATCTCTCAGACATCTTATCAGCTTTCTTTGTATGCACCAGCCACCCTCCTGGGAGCTTCACAAGTTGCACCTCCTGTGTTAATCAAATCTATTGGCACATCACATATAACGGTTAAGAGGTGCCAGAGCCCCCGATTATCAAATTGTAGCAACTCATCAGGAAGGAAAAACACTAGCACTGCAAGCATCATGTAAATCATGTCTACTTAGGTGAGGCACTGTTTGAAAGGGGACATGTCTCCCTCATCACTCAGGTCACTGCTGCGAATATTATACCGGTAATATCGGTCAACACACTGAGGACACAGTTTAGATGTAATTGTAGGCTCCAGTCCTCTATTCTGCTGAGACTAGGCCATTTCTAAGGACCAGTGCCCTAAAGATTGCTTCCCATCAAATCTCCCTCGTTCCCTGCTTCAAATAAAACAAGTATTACATATTGGTCATGTCCACAGAGCTTCTTATAACCGTAGTTTAGCTATATAATTTGTATTTTTATTCCATCCTAGAATACATGGTTGTTCTCTAAGGTCTCTTCCACTCTGTGTTAGGTTTTGAAAAAATGTAATTCTGCCTCAGCTTCCAAACCAGTCACAGATTCTGACTGCTTTACTCAAGCGGTTAATAATACACTGACAGGTAGAGAAATGAGAGAGGTCCTTATAGTCAATGCTGCAGAGTTAGTACCATACCCAGGGGGTATATTTGAATTTGGAGGAGCTCATGTGAGCTGAGCCTTTGGATTATGTTAAAGGCAAGTGCAGCTGAGCTCTGGAAATATAAATCATAGTATGACATATTAGGGATAATAATAAGGATGATGCAATACATTTTCACATTGCTTTATAGAGAAATGCTTACATTTCAAAAGTGCATAAAGCATTTTGTAGACAAGGAAATTGTTAACTGTTATATATATATTGGCATTTGGCAGCTGTTCGACTAGAGCTACCAATATGAAGTCCAAGGAGATCTCAATGCAAGTGAAGGAGGCCAT
>CM074958.1:10725311-10756565 GCA_037577455.1 Pangasius macronema
TCCTGTCTCATTTGAAGCTGCTTTGATTAAAACATCAGCCAAACGAATAAATGTAAATGAACAGTCAACCCATATTGCTAATTGAGGGTTCTTCTCTCTTTCAAGTAAACACAAAGCAATATACATAAAATATACAAATAGATAAAGCAATATACATAAAATATGCGATATACATTACAAAAAAATATATATATAAATCCTGTAGTAATGCTTTATAAACTAGTTATGTCATGCTTAATCATATGTTATGAAGGCCCAGTGCATGTATCCTTCAAATATATGCCAAAGCAACACTTATTACATGTGTTATTCATGTTACATATTATACATATTCATTTTTTCCCATTTTCATGAAGGGCTCCGATGATTATGGCCTACACTGTATGTACTATTATATGAATAGTTACAGTATTGTACCCTTAATATAATTTGTGTGCTCCCACCTTCCAGTACATGACAGAGAGAGAGAGAGAGAGAGAGAGAGAGAGAGAGAGAGACAGAGACAGAGACAGAGAGACAGCAAAACAAAGAGAGAGAGAGAGAGACAGAGAGACAGCGAAACAGAGAGAGAGAGAGAGAGAGAGAGAGAGAGAGAGAGAGAGAGACAGAGAGAGAGAGAGAGAGAGAGAGAGAGAGAGAGAGAGAGAGAGAGAGAGGAATGCACCTCCTAAAAGGCCAAAAACCTGAGACTGACCAGCATCAGAGCAGATGCAGCTATCTATTCACGGACCTACTGATGAGGATGAAAAGACCGTGGGATAGAGTGGGTGATGAAACATGAGTGACGAAAGAGAATCCATGCAGAAAATTGTGTGCAGAAATGTTCTAAAAATATTATCTCACAATGAAGCTGACAGATTTGAAGGATGGCAAGATTAAATGCAGAGATCAGAGGAAACAGAGAAGCAATGTCTTGGATGTCTTGGAGGACTTATTTTTGGGAATAAATTATTTTAGGTGTTTCTACATAGCTCCCATCTGCTGTAATGACTTGAGGAGAGCTTGCACAAGAAAGGTCTAAAAAAATAATGCTGAGAGCATGCCACTCTCTCTAGGGGCATTCTCCGCAGGAGACAGCACTCCATGCCACAACCCCACAACTCTGACAGCCTGCAGGAACACAAGCTTAAGTGTGCCACTCTGCTACTCATGCACACACAAACACACATACCATGTTGGATGGCTAAAAATACTGCAACCGAGTGTGGCAAGCTCTGTGCTCACTTCAGTACCTTAGATTAGAGGCTCTGGGGGATGAACCACATTCGGTTTAGCTTGTTTTTCTTCCATGTGACATATAAAGGAGGATCTACTCCTCTCAGAGACATTTTGACTGTGTAGAGCATGTAAAACTGTGCAACACTACCTTTTTCTTTGAAGGCAAGTCCTAGAAACACAATCACTATGGATTACATATCAATTTGGGCTTTGAAACAAACAAAACTATCCGAAATGAATCTTTTCCCTTTCTGAGTGACATTTAGGCATCAGGCTAGTCATGGAGTCCAGTTCAAAGCCCAGCTGAGAGGGTAAATTGAGTGAGAGTGATAGACATCCAGTCTCTTTGTCCACATCCTTCTTCCTCCATCTGCCCTCCTCAGCCTTAACCCAGTCAATTAAATTCAGGCCTGTCAGATCAAACAGACTTCCATTTACTTTTATACGCATAACAACCCCCAGAAGAATGCATGGAGAAGGACGGCAGGATGTTGACTTTTATACTTAGTGAGGAGAGGATCAGGAGAAGAAAGCTGACATTTATGGAGTGGTGCAAGCCGTGGCCAGAGATCCCGTGACGCATTCACTGCCCCATCAACAACTCTCAGCAGCTTGTGTTCAATTAGGAGAGTTCCTGCTGACGGTGTTTGATGTGCTTTTAGAGCCAGAGAATAGGCCAGTACTTCATCTCTATTTAACAGTCAAGCTTTTTTTATTGTGTTGTTGATTAAGGTCTTCATATGTTGACTGCTCATACATTTTCTGTCATGTCTTTGGAAATTGGCTTGCTGAAGCTGCACATAATGTAGAGCATGTATAAAGAAAAAAATAATAATGAATGAAAAAAAACGGCTACGAGTCTATATTCTTAAAAAATGCTATATTTATGTATGAATATTAGCCAGTCAGCCATTTTACGCTATAGACAATGTCCTCTTCAATACTTCCTAGTATCAAGAACACTGAAGGCTGAGGCTGTTCTCGTTGAGTTCATGGATACATGCTACTTATGCCAAATTCTGACCCAACCATCTGCATGTTTTCAGCAGAAATCAAGATTCATCAAGGCAAGACAATGCTTTCCTAATCTTCAACTGTCCAGTTTCTATAACCCTGTGCACACTGTAGTTATAGATTCCTGTTCTTTGCTGACAGGAGTGGAGCCCAATGTGATCTTGTGCAGTTGTAGGCCATCCAACTCAAGGTTCAACGTGCATTCTGGCATGCTTTTCAGCTCACCAGTTGTAAAGAACAGTTATTATAGTTACTGTACACTTTCTCCTCTCACCCACACAAGTTTACACAGAATGGAGCAAGCAGCAGTTCCATAAGTGGAAATGCCTTGTTGATGAGAGACGTCAGAGGAGAATGGTCAGAATTGAGTCTTCCAATTCAAATAATCACGCTTTGCATCCATGGTGAGCAGAAAAGCATCTCAGAATCCACAACACATCAATTTTTGAGGTGGATGGGCTTAACAGCAGAAGAACACATGCCATTGCTGTCAGCAAGGAAAGAGATCTGAGGCTACAGTGGACACAGGCTCACCAAAACTAAACACCAGGCAACATTTCTGTCCAGTTTCTGTGCTCACTGTAGCCTCAGATTTCTTTTCTTGGCTTGTTGAATGACATGTGGTCTTCTACTCCTGTGGAACACAAAATACTTGGGAAAAATGTGGACAAAGGGGTCTCATAAGGACATTGTATATCCAGTGACACTTGTTTTTTCTTTTTCTTTCTTGTGTGTAAGTGTAGAGTTAAAGCTCTGTACGAAAACACACTTCAAAGCTGTCTATACTGTATATTTATTTTTCCCTGGGGTCCTAACTTTAAAAGTGTCCATCTTATAGAAAAACACTTTTAGCGTCTTGCTGAGTTACATGAAAGAAAGCAACCCTTAAACACTTTGAATTACATCTAAAGCTTGACGAAAACAGGAGTGCTGGAAGAAATCACATTAAAATCAACCATCCCTCCATTCCAGGGAATATTCAGACAAAATTGTGTCCTGATGTTTAGCTTTGGAGCCTCAGTCATGGAGAAAGACATCTTCATTCATTCATTCTTCAGTAACCACTTCATCCTGGTCAGGGTTGTGGTGGATCCGGAGACTATCCCAAGAACCCTGGGTGCAAGGTGGGAATACACGCTGGATGATATGCCCGTCCATTATAGGGCACCATGCACACATACATTCACACAGACTCATGTACACCTAGGGGTAATGAAGAGATTTAGAACCAATCCACCTAACAGCACGTTTTTGGAAGATGGGAGGAAACCAGGAAGCCTGGAGAAAACATCTGCAGATATTGCGAGAACACGAAAAACTCCACACAGACAATTCCCGCAAGGTCAGGATCAGATCAGAGACCCTGGAGCTCTGAGGCCGCTATGTCTAGTGCCACTGTGCTACCCTAAAACCACATTGATTTCTCTTTTCTCTTGGCATTTCTCTTGGCAGTGTTTGTAGAAATCGTTCACGCAGCTTTTCAACTACAGCTGCAGGTCAGTAAAAAAATGAAATAAAATGTTTGTTATATTGTGATATTTAGATTCTTATTATTATATTGCAGATTGTGCTACAGATCACAGAAATATCTGCATATATACAGATATTTTCTCAGGCGTTAGAGTATATTAAACACAATACATTAGCAATACATTACAGAATATTGTTCCTAATTATTCCTTGCTATTTTGTCATAGAAATGGTAAATCCAGGACATTGGAATGATAATATTCTGTTTTGTTTTGTTTTTTTTAAGCAAGAATGAATTAATGTCATGTTATTTGCATTCCACCAAAAATATTGCTTGAAGATATTTAATATAAAGTTTTGTCATTATTGAGCAGGATAAATCATAGCTCAAATATTATTATTATTAGTAGTAGTAGTAGTAGCAGTAGTGGTAGTAGTAGTAGTAGTAGTAGTAGTGGTAGTAGTGGTAGTAGTAGTGGTAGTGGTAGTAGTAGTAGCAGTAGTAGTAGTAGTAGTAGTAGTAGTAGTGGTAGTAGTAGTAGTAGCAGTAGTAGTAGTAGTAGTAGTAGTGGTAGCAGTAGTAGCAGTAGTGGTAGTAGTAGTAGTAGTAGTAGTAGTGGTAGTAGTAGTAGTAGTAGCAGCAGTAGTAGTAGTAGTAGTAGCATTATTACCATTGTTTTTATAATTTCTTTTTATCTCTCACATTTTGTCCCTAGAAGAAACTATAGACTGTAGAAACTGCAGTGATGTTTAAAAGTATTTAATTTCACTGCAGTTCACTATGCACACGATGATCAAAGAAAAAAGTTGTTTCATTACACAAGGATTTTGTTAATCAGTGTTCCATATCACAATCCTATTAGGAACATCATAAATGAAATGTTTTGTTGTTGTAGAAATTATACTAATTCTGAAACAGCATTTGTGACAGAACCTCCTAATTACCATTGAAAGTGATAGGCACACATAATAACTCTATTTAAACAAATGGAAGGAAGACTTCAGGGTCCTTTCATTTTCTCACTTTAATAACAGACAGTCTTGATGACTGAAGATGAAGATGACTAAAGGTAAGACTAGGCCAATTAATGCACCAATAAGGACAATGGCCACATTTTTGTGGTAGAAAAACACAGTAAGAATGCACATGACCTGAATTCCAGACTTAGGAAAAAAACAAAGACAGCTATGTCCATTTCAGAGAAAGACAGTGAATAAATAAGAGCTGTCTCCATGTACCAGATTTGTGAGATTCCTGTTTGCTGTCGCTGTATCTTTGACCCTGTCACACATGACACGAGAGTCTCCATACAATGCCAAATGCACTGAACAACAGGAGACATCTCATTTCAAAGAAATGATCAGAACACTGTCAGGGATCAGGTCAAGTCTCTTTGTCTCTCACTTGGCTCCTACTCAGAGCAGCATTTTCTAATCATATCCTTTAAACATGTCAGAAAAAGCAACATTTACTCGGACACCTCCAACCTCATGAACACACATGGGTGAAAGGTCTCTCTGATGTCACTTGCAATCTCATTTTATTCTATGAATGGCCTGACAGCGCAGACATGAACAGGTCACACAGGCCTTGTGATGTGATTGAAATTGGACATAATCTGATGAAAGCCACAGCCAATGACTGTCGCCCGTCTCATCAGAGTGAGAGTCAACAGGTTTCAGCTGAGGTGGCAGAGAGCAACCTTTCTGACATGAAATGGCACTAAGGACATCGGCAGTGGAAAAAAAGACTAATTAAAAATAATAAATGAGAGAGAATTTGGGTTTTAAAAAAGATCACCAACTGTCAGACTATGGCCAGTTTGCGTATATTAAAGTAACTGTCCTTCAATTGACCTTCCAGCTCCTCTAGCAGGATGACATCAGCGTAATGTTCAATGCTTGCTCTCCTTTTCTTGGTGCTGGCACCTCCCAGTATAAGGTCTCTGTTTTAAATATTAATTTATCCATTTATCTTCAATAACTGCTTTTTCCTGGTTCTGGACAGGGTCATCATGGATGTGGAGCCTATGCTGGGAGAGCAAGGCAGGAATACACCCCAGATAGGAAGCCAGTCCATCACAGGGCACCAAGCACTGACCGTTTTTCGAATTTAATGTGTCAAATTACTTTCATACACTGGATACTATTTACATACCTGCATGCCTAACCTCACTCCATCACATTCCTCTACGCCCAATTCTGCTGTGAACTTGTAATGGTTCAAATATTTTTGTAAACCTAGTAAAAACTCTTGGATTAGCATAGTTGGATTAGGGATCAATGCCAATAAGTAAACACATGTGACACTTGGTCAGATGACATAAACCTACTTGAGCATTTATAAATCATTTGCCAACAGACGATATAAAGACTGTTACAGCCATAACCTATATATACTTTATATATAGTCAAATGTGGTGTCCTGCCTTTTAGTAGAATGTCAGGAGAACTGACACTGTAGCTAAGTGAACTTCAGGTATGTTAGACACAAGATATAAGACAACTATATGCCAACAAAATATGTCACTTGACTCCAGTGTTATGTTAACTTTACATTAAGATTAAATGACACAGCTGACACCAACTGGAGAAAGGCCGTAATAAATATTTATGTAGGTTTATGCCAGTTGTCATGAAGACTTTATGCAGCCTTATGAACTCTGCCCTTAACTAAATTGTTACCATAGAGTAAAAACTTCTCTAGCAAGCATGCATTTAATGTTTGATGACTTTTGGATGAAAAAGGAGAAAAATGCAAAGACTTTAATTGGAATCAAAGCTGGCATGATTGTAAGGCAACCTTCAGCTATATAACTGTATTACATTTAGCAGTCTGTTGATTTTGTCTTTTATTTCCAGCATAATTATGTACATTCTCTGTCACTCCTAATTTCCATGATCTTTAGCCTGTGACCTTGTCATATGACCTTCTTTTCCTTCTCAGCACTTATCAACACTGGGGCAGCCAGAAACTTCACAGATGTCAAAACAATTAACCACTTCAGGATTCCTGTACAACCACCTAAGACTATCCCTGAAAGAGCGAAGGAACATGGGAGGAGGCACACACATTTATGCTGGCCAACGACAAAACGGAATTCACTAACAGACAATGTTTGGAAAGCAGGAACCAGGGGACCAGGTATAAATTATCAACCAATGATTTTACATCAGCCCATTGAAGATCATCTAATGCAGAGGTCTTCAGGCTTATCTATAAAGGGCCAGTGTGGCTGCAGGTTTTCACTTCAGAAATAGCCATACCTCATTCCATATGTTTATCCAGCTGATCCTGGACTCTAATCAACTGTTAGCTGTGGCTCCTGTTTGGCTAGAATGAAAGACTGCAGTTTCATCAGCCATGTGCGAAAATGATTGAAGACCCCTGATCTAACATAACAATGAAGTAACCACAAATTGCAACTGTCACATCATTACTGCTTATTCCCAAGCCTCCATGTCTCACTATTCAAGCCTCTCATTCCTGGTCTGCTAGATGAAGCAACCCCCCCAGTGAAACCCTACCACCAGTGGTAGACATTGATAAGACTAGTATACTCTGCAAGGTCGGTTCCTTGACTCTCGCCACTGCCAAGGGCAAGCCAGTACCTGATATACTGGAAGGGCTATGGCTCTAAGGAATGCTGCTGGGTGCCTGCACAAGATGTTCAAACAAACAACTATCCCCCTTCACAATCTCCAGGCTGAACTCGCTTTTACACAATCACCCACACTCTCATAAATAACCCTGACATGCTAACAGACTTTGCTCCAAAATTGCCCCTTGATGATTCCAAGACTTTGTTCTCTGCCCATTTGCCTCTTTATTTTGACCTTTGTTTGCTTATGGTTAGCCCATTAACCTTGTCTAAATTATGCCTGTTTTCCAATTGTCTGACCCTTACCCTTTCTCTCATTTTGAGCGCATTTCCTAGCCCTTTTGTTTGTTTGCCTGAGTGGTTTAATAAAAACATAAACCCGCAGCAATGTCCATCTATCCCCCTCTATGACACATACACGCAACCACTGATCTCCTAAAAAAAAACAAAAAACAAAAGGATAAACAGGAACATTTATGATCTGACACATTTTCCCCAATTTTCTCCCAATTTAGTAATTTCACATTCCTCATTGTCTAAGTTTCCAATTTTCATACAGCAACTACCAGTCGAGAAGGGTTAGAGATATGTAAAACCACCCATTGTATCTTCTTAAACTGCCTCTCAGTTAGCGTCATAGTACAGCTGGAAAAGAATGCTAAGAACATGCTATTGTTATAAGAAGCCAGTGGTTAATAAAGAAGACCAAACTCAGCACAAAACAGAGCTGGCGGCAAGTTAATAGGCACAACATGGACCATGTGAGCAGCTGATATGACTGAACTGGGTTAAATGTACATCAGCTTACCGCTTTGTCCATGGTAATGTTGTGCTGCTTTTTATTAGGGAGCTAACACATGGTTAAAGAAAACGTGACAGACAGTTATGGCAGGTTCAGGAAAGTGATTCTCTAGAAACAAGAGGTTGTGGTGTTAGGAGATTAATTTGATGTCATATCAGATTGGATTTGTGAATCCTTTGACCTAGCAGCGGGACCTGAAAAGCAAACACAGCTATACGATTACCTGCAAACAGCCCATTACTCTCGGTTTCTGACCTCATTCTGGCTTGCCTTCACAATTCTTTTATCTATCCCGCACTATCTCTGTTGCCTTTTCTGCCCAGCCAAGCTTTCAGTCTCCATTGCCTCCTAATCATACAGCCTTTACTTACGGCACAGTCCATTGAAAAGCCATCTGAAACCATAATCAATTACAGCTGAATCAATAACACTTGGCTAGCAAAGAGCAAAGGGTGACAGAGTGCTCATTGAGTTGTCAATCAGATACTTACTCTTATCTCTGGATTTATTCTGTTCTGCTGTTACAGGGGAATAGGAGGGTGGGTGTGTGTGGTAGGAGTTAAGGTTATTGTCAGATATCAATAATATTAATATATAATATGTAGAGTAACATTTAAAACTACTTAGGTAGCCTTTGGCATACTGAATGTTTCAGAGTATTTGTAAATTTTTGCACACACGTAGACATAGGGTGAATTATTAGATCATTTCTGCACATGCAGCACAAACGGGAGAATAATAAATATGTGAAGCCATAACTCTGAGAGATGTTATGACAATAACAGAGAGATCTCTGTCTCCGATCACAAATAGCAGTCTGGAAATAAAGATGTTAGACTCATCTGTCAGCGCACTCCATCAAGCACCAAGTAATTGAAGACTGTTCCATCAGTATGTAGGATTTATTGTGGTGTGTATGTTTACCAACCTGGGCTTCAGAAAAATGACAAAAGATAAGTGGGTGAAAAGTGATTTATGGTACAGAGCAGAACCTCTTAGTGGGATTTCAGCACGCACACACACACACACACACACACACACATAGTTGCTTACTGCCATTCAGTTACATTGTCACACAAAAAAAGAGTGTGTTAACAGTAAGCTACTTTAATATTTAGAAAATTAAGACTTTGATGTTTTTGAGTAGAGTGCTTTAGGGTAAAATTTAAAGCACAAGCAGTAATTTTAAGACACTGTGTCTATGTCAGACAAATCACTGTAGATACAATACACAGTAAAAAAAAATAAAAAAGAATAAAAAATAATATGTATCCATAACACAGTACGATGTATTTGCAGAATCTCTCTTAAGGCATGTCCAAAATGTCTAGAGTCAGATCTAGAGTCAGATCAAACCCAGTAAAAGCAAAATCATCAAACCCAGAAGGAACTAGGAACCTACAGCACATAAGTGTTATATTTAAAATATATATGCCAGACTCTGCAAAAGATTAAGAAAGGAGTATATAGTGTATACCATAATAAATGGGTACATCCAGGGTGTATTCCTGCCTCAAGCCCAGTGCTCAAAGGATGGATGGATGGATGGATGGATGGATGGATGGATAATGAGAGTAATATTGGGATACAGGTGTGAACAGTGATTTGAGAATAGGGTCAGGGCTGGACATCAGCTGGAATCAGGCAGTTTCAGAGAGTAATCTGGTTGCTTTAAAAAGTTGTTTGTTAACTGAAAAGTATTTTTACAATGTAGCATATACATTAGGTACATTTTGTAGGTTATTGCAGCCAAATGTCCCAATATAGAATAAACATGCCATTTTTTTCCTCCCTAATTTGGTTACCTGCCAATTCCCACCCACCAGCCAGCTCTCCCCTATCATACAACAGCTACCAACTGGGGAAGGTGAAGGCTAACACATGCCTCCTCCGAGACATGTGAAGCCAGGCAATTACAACTGCTCATGCAGCGTCACAGGGCAGCGCAGCACACTTGGAAGAACGTGATATCTGCCCTCTTGCACATACATGATGCCAATGATTAGCTAGTGTCACTGTGATTGATGGGGGAAAGGGAGTATTTCATCCCTCCCACACAGAGAGCATGGCCAATTTTGTTCTTTTGGCTCTTTTGGTTTGGTATTTGAGCAGTATATCCAGTTAATTATGCATACTTTAATAATGGCCCCTGAATAGTTCACAGCACCCTTCCCTCTAAGCTGCATGCATGCTGTTTTATTCCCAGGCTAGCTGGCTACTAACAACCAGAGAGGAGCAGAGCAACTCCAATCTGTGCAGCTCATGGGGTAATTATGACCAAGTGGCAGAAGGATCTGCTCATTAGAAATAGGTTTTGCTCAGCTTAAAAAAAAGAGGGAACATTGATTCACATGCAGAACTGCTTTATGCCTGAAAACATTAAAAACATGATATAAATCCAAAATCACATAAAGTAGGTACAGATATGAGTTTGCATTATGCTGATAAGGCATGCTGAATGTAAATTTAAAAGAAAGCATTTCACAGGCTATTGTCATTGCTATTACTATCGTCATCTAAGGTACACATTTGGGGCAAATATTGAAAATAAAATCCACTTTACCATGGCAATACTACATGACAAAAATGGGCAAAAATGGGCTTCAACAGTCTGATGATTTGATACATGAGAATTCAAATTATGAAAAAAAAAATAGTGTGAAAAGAAAAGAGACTGGAGTGTGTCTGAGATGCTAAGGCAGACTGTGTCTGCCAGAAAAATCTAAATCTTTATCCACTGACTTGACCAGATAATAAATATTCATTCATTCATCTTCAGTAACCACCACTTCAGTGGATCTGGAGCCTATCCCAGGAACACTGAATGCAAGATGGGAATACATCCTGGATGGGATGCCAGTCCATCACAGGGCACAATGAAAACACACATTCATACACTCATTCACATCTAGGGGCAATTAGATTAGCCAGCCCACCTACCACCATGTTCTTGGATGGCGGGAGGAACTGGGAAAATCCGAAGGAAACCCACATGGACATGAGGAGCACGTGCATAGAAACTCTGCCCAGTAACCCGTGCGCAAGATCAAAGGACCTGAGCTCTAGTGCTGTGAGGCAGCAATGATGCCCACTGCACCACCATGACATGGTATGGTGGGGTGGCAGAGTGGCTAAGGCATTGGGCTAACGATTCAAAGTTAATAAGCTCAAATCCCAGCGCTCCCACTGCTAGACCCATTAGCAAGGCCCTTAACCACTCAGCTGGATCAAATCATTTTAGATAAAAATGAGAGTAGCTAGATGAGATAAATGTAGACCTAATCACAGAATAACATCATTTACATGTTATATATACATATTTACAAGTATTTATAAAGTATGTCCTCAGCCTCAAGAAATTCTCATGCAGTATTTATATTACTCAGGATGCAGTTTCATGTTTGTGCCTGGGGATTCATGGTGTCTCTTGTCAGACCTCCTGCACACAGCTGCATGGACATCTGAGGAACTGGAAAGGAAACCAGCGCTGAGAGAGTCTTGAAAGGGGGACAACTCACTTGCCCTTCTTGAGCACTTTGAAGCCCTGAGATGTGCTTGCTGTCATATTACCCAAAGCAACAGTCACCACAGTGAGTCCTTATTCACAGTATTAAAAGTGACACAACTCCTGTGTAACGTTCATGAAGTCTTGTCACATTTCTGACAGGATGATGGCAGGGATGGTGCACCAGCTGGGTAGACTGAACTGATGAGCTTAAATCTCTGACATAAGAGCTTGAGCAATGAAAGCTGCAGGTTACCAATCAGCCATTTTAAGACATTAAAATGAGCTAACAAACATGTCTAAGCACACAGCCTGTGGCTTTCTGGCCTACTCATTGTCTTATCTGCTTCTTTGCAGGCCCCTTCAATAGAAGAGAGACAATATCCCAAGCTCTTACGGCACTGGTTATTTTCTGGTAATTACATCTCATCTGAGTGGCCATTCTTCTTCCTCAGTATTTCTCACAAAAACTGCATTCTTCAACACTGCAGTCTGTTTACTCATTTGCAAATATTATCCATGCTGGTCTGTAAATAATATTCCACAAGCCATATATGTGCCAAAATTAACACAATTTGTATGAATTACACTGCTAATTAAAAAGACATCTGGAAATATTAGGTTGGCTTCTGACTTTCTGCAGTAAAAAAAAAAAAAAAAGACCATCATTTGAAACACTTAATGGGCCACAAATGCCCTGAAAGCATGAAGATAGATCCAAGAACTTTGCTGAGATAAAAGCAATGTTAGAGCCAGTGCAGAATGAAAGGACCTCTGGGGATTCCTTCACTGAATTCCTACCTTTCATTTGTGGCCTGTATAACTTCTTTCAGCCCACAATTCTGAACACTCAGGGATGGTTTCAGAGACTCACTAGGGTGTGAATCACAGGTCTAAATGAAAGTCTCAAATTCCCTATAGTTAGTCTGGTGTACACCAGATATTGGTTTTGATCAGACAGGCTATCTAGTCAAGCCAGATTTTTCCATTCATTGAAGGGAAACTTCAGCAAACTAATCGAGCAGTTACTCTTAGACAGAGTGAGGGTGACCAAGACACTCTGTGGGTGACAGTGGAAACAATTACTCTGAGCAAACAATATATCAGCTATGACAACTCATGTAGGACAACTGTATCTAGGAAGGCTGCTTCACTTTGGTTTAATATTATGTGAAAGTGATGATCCGACCAGTCCTCTCAGGCCGCCAAGTCTACCAAGAATTTTTTCGGTCCTCAATTTTGAAGAATCCATTGTATATTCATTCATCTACAGTAACTAATTTTTCCTGGCCAAGGTTGTGGTAGGCCATGGTGGATCTTGAGCTGGTCCCAGGAGTTTTTACCCCTGAATGAGATACCAATCACATTATATATAATGTGACTGGTATCTCATTCAGGGGTAAAAACTCCTGGAATCCATGTGATGAAGAACTGAGGCTGTTTTGAGAGCAAAGAGAGAATAAAGTGCCCAGTGTATATTCCCTGTGTTCATGTTTGTTTCATCCAGGTCTCCTGGTTTCCTCGAAGCTCTCAAAAACATGCTGGTAAGTGGATTGGGTAGTCTGAATTGCCCTTAAGTATGAATGATCTTGAATGGGCATGCATGGTGCACTGCTCCTGATCAGGATAAAGCAGCTACTGAAGATGAATGAATGACGTATTTAATAACAAATGAAATGAAAACACTTCTTAATAGTAGACCCTCATGAAAGAATGTTAAAAATAATCCACATGGATCAAAAGAGCCCCTGCAACACAGACATCAACATGTCTGACTTCTACAAAACCCAAAAACAAGACAGAATCTTAAAGCAAAGTTCCCAGCAAGCATTCTGGCCATGTTCACGTTCCATGGCTCTTTTCCTACATACACCGCATACACCAAACACAGCTTTTCAATCTTCTACAGTTTCAGGTCCAGTCCAAGGCTTTTGACAAGAAAAACATTGGAAAAAGACTTAGAACAAAAAAGTTCAGGAAAAAGGACATTCAAACACTCAAAGAAAAAAAAAGCAATGTGAGAGGGGTATAGGCTGTGCTGATCTGAAGCTAGTCTTTTCCTACTCAGTAGTTGTTCTACTCTTTGGCAGCTCAATCCCTGAGGGCCAAGTCTGGGCCCGGGCCACTCCACTGCACAATCTTAACTGTAGAATGGTGCAGATGGAGACAGAGAGACAGGCAGCTTCAGCGTGAAAGCAGTTACACTTCCAAACAGCCTGTGAAGAGATCTCCATGGAAGAGAAGATTCTGTAGAAGAGAAGGAAAGGCTGTGCAGGATGATGCAGAACATAAGCAGCGACAGAAAGAGATGCAGTAAATAGTCCCCTCCTACACAATTAGGCCACCATGGCTGTTAATTATGCATAATGAAAGTGTAAGGTCAAAGACACACAAAACATTCAGTGCTCCTTTAGTGTTAATTTCATCTTCACCATGTTGTCAGCGAAGCGACTAGACAGAGCTGTAAGGATAAGATGAGTGGTGTGTCTTCTGTTTCTCTCAGTGACTTCGTTAGTGCTACTGTCACAGTTTATTAAAGCTGATACTTTAATAAAGTCTGAATATCTATTAATTTGTCATTTAAGAGAAAAAATTCTAATTAAATGAACTGCTCTTGCAAATACACCATATTTTCTCATCAGCCATCCAAAAAGCTTCTCAAAACAGGAATGTGCAACTTTATCAGATGAAATGAGATGTTATATTGACAGTGATATGACACAGCCTCGATGGCCTTTCTTTGTTTTATGAGGTACTGTGTGTATCTACAAAATCCCAAACTCTCATTTGTTCATCTGTCAAACAAGCAAATGCACAGAAAGGAACAATCCCCAAAGCTGCATGCTGTTATAGGAAAATAATCCATCAAAGAGAGGCTGGTGTAATGCAGCCCAATGTAAAGCGGAGTTACTGCTACCAACCTGATTATTTTCCAATAACAGCTTGTGCTTTACTCCTCTTACACCACAGCAATTTCCCAACACTAACAGTTTTTTTTTTAGTTATTAAAGAACAACACGTACACTTTGTTTATAGTTACATTTAAGATTGTGGAACAACCGTGAAGCAAATTACTTCCTGCTATCATTTGCATCATAACAGCTCTAAACTGTCAATTCCTCACAAGACTCTTTTTTTCTCTCTGGAAGTTAATAAAACAGAAATGCAGCCTGCTGTGTTTCCAAAAAAAAACCCTGCAAAGCCTTCTGTCCTGAAGAATTTCCCATGTTGGAAAATTTTACAAAGCACCAACACTGGAGACTCTTTCCAAAAACATTAAATAAACATCTCCTCACAGAAAACGACACCATATCAACAACTACAAACATTTTAAATACATTTATGAGGAGTGTCTGCCATTTAAAGCCCCTGTTTAAATTACTGTAGAAACCATATTAGAGAGAGCGCATTAATGTACAGTATACCTCTGATTTACCCTGCAGTTGACCTACTCTTCAAGCAGTGCTGTAATAATAATTAAGCAGCACCTTCTGACCAATCAGATTCAAGAATTCAACAGCAGATTCAAAATTTGAACAGCTTTGAAAAAGCTCAGACACACTGATTAACACTGAATCTGGGCATTTATGCACATCTCCCAATCATCATACACTATTAGGGAAAAAAAGCTTTCTCTTGAGTTCTTTGGCTGGCTCTAGAAAGAGAAAATTGCTATTGTAGTCCACATGTAGAACCTTTAAGAGTTCATCTAGGGACAAACCTTTATTGTAAGTCTATTTATACAATTAGGTATTAATCACTCACAATATGTATTATACAGTAAGTGTGTATTATGATCAACCAGAGTTCAGTGTCATTAAATGCTGACCAAGTACCTTATTTATTTAATTTCACAGGGAAAAAAAAACTGGCTCTCAATGACAAGTGTTGGCACTGCAAACAACAAATACATCTGCTTCATAGATATGAATGAAACTCAAAAATAACAAGGCACAATGCAGATATGTTTGTTTGGCATGAAGGAAGGTGTCTTCGTAATATATTACTTCACAACAGAAACCAAAGCCACCATTCATTCATCTTTGGTAAGTGCTTTAGCCTTATTAGGGTTGTGATAGATTCAGAACCTAACCTGGGAACACTCGGTGCAGGAATATACAATGGACTGGAAACCATTCACACAATTTAGAGCAAATAATCCACATGCTGGTAGGTGGATTGGTTACTCTTAATTGTGTGAATGGTTTCCAGTCCATTGTGTATTCCTGCCTTGCAGCAAGCATGGAGGGAGCATGTAAAACTCTGCACAGACTGCTTTAGATGGTGAGATTTCAGGCTTCTTTTAAAATGATTATCATCACACTGTATGAGATGATTGCAATAAAACCTTGGTAAGATAACATGTTCGCTATTTCAGATTATACAACAAAGATCCTCTAACGGTAATTTTCCTCTAAAAACAATTACTACGTTCGGCTTACGTCATCAGGCAGTAGGATCCGGGCACATGCTAAAAATGAGGTTGCATAAATAGAACATTATTCAAAGTGAGCCTGAGGTAATAAAAATACATTTTGCCATTACCACTACTGTATTTGTAGCTGCCCTGTGAGTTTTGTCCAGTGCTGTCCTCCTGTTGGTGATTTTTAGACGAGCTTCACAGCAGCAGTCAGTCAGAAAATTTAATTAAAATTTTGTGACACTGCAAGAACGTTGTTGGGGGCTGTCTTTGATCGAAATGGCACTAAACCCACATCTGATCTTAACTCATGTCCAAAGAATTCTTCTATAATGTGTATTTATTGTCTGTGACAGCAAAATTGCATGTTGTAAACCTGGCTTGACAAGAGCACAGGAAAGTTTTAGGGACATTTTAGAAGATATACTTCTTTGCAGCATAGCAATTATGAATACCTTCAGTTTGAACCTGTTCTTCCTCAGCTATTTTATTGTCCAATTACAAGGGTCATGCCACAGGGGCAGAGGCACTGATGTTCTCGACTCAACAGAAGGTGAATGGGGCGAATACAAAGGCAGAAGCAGATACTGATGGAGTTCCCTGTCCCCACACAGGTGGTGTGCTCCTCTGACTTGAGCTTACTGATGCCCTGCAGTGATCTAGTGAGCGTGGGCTTTCAGGAGACGCTGACAAAATTTCCTTTCTCCTCAGGTGTCCATGTTCATTCCCGACTGGGGGTTTTAAGGGAAACACACACACCATCTTTCCCTCCATCTATTACAATTAGAGTGACACTTCTGAGATCTTCTGGCCCATCTGTCTCCATTGCCTCCATAGCACTGACAATGCTAGGACTGCACACAAGAATCCTTCAAAAGAAACGGCCACAAAACTCACCCAAACATTGTGTGTGCATGATGATAGACCTACTAGGAGCCATTTAGTAGAGTGACATGTTCATGAATTGTGGTTGTGCCGCAAGCGCCGATTCGACTGCAAGAATCATTGAAATAACTGAATATGCAGTGGGTTTTAATAATTAAACAGGGCTCTAAAATCCTAACGCACTAAAACACAACATCCCTAAGCAAAGAACCAATCTGAGAGCAAATCACATTTACTACAATCACCACATCAAGAAAGAAAAAGATGCTGAACAAATTGTTCTACTATACTGCAGTCTGCAATTTCAGCCATACTCTTGTATCGGCAGGATATCTGTGTCGTGGTGACGTGACAAAATTATTTGATTCACTTCTGAAAGCAAAAAACCCCACTGTTTGACGTCTTAATCAGGTTAGAAGGCTTCAGTGCAGACCAAGCTGCAGGGAAGTATCCAGGCAAACAAGTGTCATTACTGCAGGACTGGAAGATTTGAAACATGCCAAGAAGCTCTCTGTTGAGTGAGTAACAGAGGGCGAAAGAACATCTCAGCGTGAGGCAAGCATCTGAGATTAAGCTTCTGCTTCTCTGCAATCCTCTCTGCCTTTTATTCGAGTTCTTATCGCATCAGGGATTTGTTACACTCTTCGCAGGGTTTAGGTATTGTTAACTCAATTTGACAATCCTTTATCAGGAAGTGTCCATCAGAAAACGAGACAAAGATAAAAAAAAAAAAAAAAAAGCCCAGAAGTGGTTCAAGGTAAACATGTCACAGTCAACTTCTAAATAGAAACAGAAGAGCATGAATAAATCCTATTTGCATGTTTGCATAAATTACATGCATCTCATTTCTGATGCATAACTATCTTATGAACAGAGTGAAAGCCATGTATGACTTAAGACTTCAGAGAACCATGTGACTGAAGTAAAACTTCTTCTCTTGAAGATGTGGGGATTCTAATGGCTTTGAAATTCAATCCACAAGTAAGACACACAAGATGACGTCCACTTAATGCCAATATTAGTATAAAATCCAAGGCTGGGAGCAAAGGGACCAAATTTGGCTGAGGTCTCTGGGTGGGAGGAATGGCATTCTCTCTTTTCTCTGTAAATCACAACACCACTAGCCAGTGACTGGTGTCTGTGAGCTCATGTACATCTGTGAGCTCATGTATGTCTGTGAGCTCATGTCACGCAAGACAACACTTTCCTCAGAGTGTGTTATGCAGTTGGATGGCTTCAGAGTAAGCACATGTTAACCTTCACCCTCCCTGGTTGGAAGATGGCAGGTGATCAAATTGGGAAGAAAATGTAGGCAGAAAAGCTCATACCAATGAGCCAATAATCCTGACAGTATCAACATAACAATTACCTGAAGCCAGACTTTCATGATGCTAGAGTTACTCAGAAGTTACCAAGTGGACCATCCAGTGACTCAATTTGCCTTCAGGCTTAAATAAATAGATCACTCATTATGTCTCTGTGATTCACACATCAGTATTTCCCAGAACAAATAAGAAAAACAAAAACAACAGTTGCTCGTAATCAAACATGGAATTAGTGGTTCAGATTCTCTGTTGAGTTTCTCAAAACACACAAGTGGATTGTCGAGGCAATTTCAATGGCTACAGGAAAATGACAGACAGGCAACAAGAGCCCTCAGCTGTCCCTGTAGAGATTCAGGGCAGCACTGAAAAACATCCAAGATCTTTCAAAGACGTGTGAAATATGGGCAAAAAGAAGAGACCGTTCTTCATATACAAGAGTACTGTTTTAGATACAATACACTGAGCGGGACATGCACATATCACAAAGAGTTGTCATTGACCTAGAGAGTGTAGCTGTTGTACAGCTCTTAGAGTGAGACTCAGCCCTATATAATAGAGCACAAACGGCCACAATAGAGAAGAATTTGTGTATTCTTGCGAAACAATTCATTACCAATACCTTAAAGTACAGGAAATCTGTTAAAAGTGGCCAATACAAAGTGTGATGTGTGTGCATGCAGTAATTGTGTTCAAAAGAATTAAGAAACCAGAATACCAGGATCCTCAAAATCTTTATTTCTTTGTTGGTTAAACTTTAGTTCTCCAAAAAGCAAAAAAGAGAAAAATATCTATATGTACAGAGTGCTTCAGTCTCTGGGAAGTGAATCTGACCTTAAACTGTGCAGCTTTACGGAAGGCGAGCTCAGACACAGAAAGCCTACTGAACCAAAATGCTAGGAAAAGGCAGTGGATGTTTTGCTTCTGCCTTCTTATAAACAGACACAACTTTGTGTGCATACATACTGACCAGTTTGCTGCCACCTGAAATTGTCTTACACAATTTCCTTTACTTCTCTGAACTAGTCATTCAGTAAAAGGTCAGCAGTTTCTAATAAACCACCCAGAGCTAACTGTTAACGTGTAGGGCATACTGCACAAGCCAAAGCTACCGTTGCTTGACCTACCGTTCTCCTCAGTCAAAAATAAGCATTTGCTTCATATTTATTTAAAAAAAAAAAGCTGTTCTGTAGCAGAGGAAATATGAATGACCAGACTTTAGTAACATAAAACAAAAATAGCCAAATAAAGGAAAGAGACACGTGTATGCTGCAGGGCAAAGACTGAAGTGCTTGTAGAGAAATAACAGTGTTCCTAATGCGCTGCATGCTTCCTGATGTTCATGATCAGCCTCTTGCTGTATTCCTTGTGATCCACAGGCTTGGCCTCCACCACCGTCACCTTAATGCGAGATTCGTCCTAAACAAAGACAAGACACCACATCAGTAGACGCTCATTATTCTTATACAAGTTGATGATCATAATGATATGAAGTGAAGTGACTTTGTGGCCAAGTACAGTGACCCATACTCGGAATTTGTGCTCTGCATTTAACCCATCCAAGTGCACACACACACACAGTAGTGAACACACACGCACACGCACACGCACGGAGCAGTGGGCAGCCTTTTTCACTGCGGCGCCCGGGGAGCAGTTGGGGGATCGGTGCCTTGCTCAAGTCTCACCTCAGTTGTGGTATTGAGGGTGGCAGAGAGCGCTGGTCATTCACTCCCCCCACCTACAATCCCTGCTGCACCCGAGACTCGAACCCATGACCTTCAGGTTCACCTTCGGGTTACAAGTCCGACTCTCGAACCACAACTCTAGGCCATGACTACCCCATTATGATAAATATTTGTATGATACAGGATATGCATCACCATAAACTGCGAGTAATTAAAAATTGCATTTAAAAAAATTGTGAAAAACTAAGTTTAATCATTTGTTTTTTTAGGGGTTATAGTAACACTGAAAAGATAGGAAAAAATCTGTAGAATTAAGTAAAATAAATTCTGTAAATAATTAAATCAGTACAAAACTGCCAAAGCAGCTGCTTCTGATCGGTGTGTAAGTGTTTAATTAATAAACTTAATTAATAAATTTAATACACTTAAAAAAAAATGTCATCATGATACCTTATTTTTTGTTTATTATAATAATTGCTTATATTACAGCAGTTCTTCACAGGCCAGTGCAAACAACAAGCAGTCAACATTTAAATGAACAAACCAACAATTTTTTTTTATATGGTGTTTTTTTTTGGCTGGTCTTTTATGTTAGCCTTTAATGGTCATGCGGCAAAGTCACCGTCAAGCGTGGTTTGTAAACCGATTTCATTATATTATAATGCAATCGGGGAATCTGGATACTAATGTGTTACTAAGTGCACATTTCCCTGAGCAATAACACAACTTTAGACTGAGCTTTACTGCCACGACACACACTTCTTAACAAAATGTGCTGCTACACGTCTTCTGATGTATACAGATAGCCAGACAGATGCAGCTGTGTTTAGTTGCTGCAGTGAGCATGAGGTGCTAACTACTGCAACATCTGCCTGTGAATGTGTCTACATATCAAACGGCTGTTTGCGTCACTGCGCTGCTAGTCAGCTGTTTGTACATTTGGTTAGGATTTTTTTTTTTTTAAAGCAACCCAAAAACTCTAGCCCAGAATTCAAATTACTACCCCTTCCAACCCCTTTGCACTGCACTACTATTCGGAACGATTCGATGCCAACAGTATGAACGATGAAAGGTGCTGACTGACCTGATGCTTAACTGCAATCTGCAGAAATGTTTGGATTAATAAGCAACCAGCTGAGTGTATAAGATGTTATTCAGTGTCAGATATTAAGCTATCTACAACTGTAGTGTTGATATTTACTGTTGATTGATTGCCTTTTACAGCTCTGAGTAGCAGTATACAGACCCTGACCCAGAAACATGAGAGGAAAACATCAACATCAAAACATCATCATCACCATCAAGTAGTTTAATTTGCAACATCATGAAATATTCGATTGCTTACATAATTAAAGAAAATATTAAATAGTGACAGCACAATCTAACCAGTGTTTTTTTATTATTACAGAAAGACCTTGATGTCGCAGAAAACACTTGTTTAATATAAAACAAAGGAAATTCCACAAGGAAATTTTTCGCAAGCAGTTAACTGATTTCAATTTCCCTTATCTAGATCCAGACTTTTTGTAGCCTCACCATCCCTCCATCCCAGCCACCACCACCCCCTCCTCCCCATTTGCTAATCTCCACCCAGCTGTGGAGGGTGAAGGCTAACGGCTGCTTCCTCCAAGACATGTGAAGCCAGCCTCCAGTTTCAGCCTGCTGCATCACAGGGCAGCGTAACCCACTCAGAAATGTGCTATCTAGCCTCTTCTGCATATATGAGCTCACAGACCCCCATGATTAGTGTCTACTGTCACTCTGATTGACAGGGCAGAGAGTATGCCATCCCTTCCACCCTGAGAGCAAGGCCAATTATGCTCTCTAGACTCCCAGCCACATATAGCTGTGGGATTTGAACTTGATTCGAGGATTTCTCTTGTGCCACTATGGAGTCCCAAACATTTTGGACAGCACACAGAATCACTGATCATGTGATTCCAAAATGTTGCACCACACAATGTTTGCTCTGACAGATAGGAGATTACTATAATACCGGATTCTTACCACGCTATTTTCAAATTCTAAATCAGGAGATTACAGGCAGTCATCGCGGCATGTGATTCTGGAGAGAATGTACTGTTAGCTGTAGTACCAAGCAAACAGCGAGGTAAAAGTCTGCTGAGGTCTTGCATATATTTTTATTAAGCACAAACAGCAGTCCTTCCCGCTTGTTTCTATTAGCTCAAAACCCCAGGGCCCATGTATTCACAGGGCAGCTAAATTAACTGAATCGGCCTTTTCCACAAGGCAAAATATATTTGCTGTTTTAGGCAAGAAAGCAGAAAAGCGCAGTTATAACGTGGCTCCTGCATCACTGGAGCAAGGGTTCAAAAGTCTGCAGCAAAGTCGACATGGCAACACTTCTGCGTTACGGAGCACTTCTGCTCACAGCCATCTCAAAAGGCAGTTCTTCTCTGAGTGTACCAACAAGTACATGTGCAGAGGATGGTCTTGTTCATTTAGCTCTTTCATCTTCTGAAGTATACCGCCAGCATTATTTAGCACAGAATCTGAGCTATAGCTCGCACTATTTTTCAAGGAGAGGGCTTCAAGGGCATTTTACAGTTGCCAAGTAACTAGACACTTGTTCTAGTTAGACTTACAGTTCGATGAAACCCGAACATACGTGCAGTGCGCACACAAACAGAAAATTCCCCAAATAATTTTACCATCTTGATGCTTGGTGGTCGTTCTTTCTGCCCAGGTACAAACCTACTATCTGAACTCAGAGCAGGTCAAAGACAAACAATGCAACATCAGTGAGCAGTGAAGCAGCCTCACTGAACATTCTTAGCAAAGTCCACGATCTCGAACATCCACAGCAATGTTTTGTTGCGCTTGCTTTGCAATGAGATTACTGTTAGTAGGTATGTAGACTGTCATTGAAATTGTCACTGAGAATAAATTAGCCTTTTCCCCGAGGAGACTGGCAAATGGTGGCTCAGCTAGTCACTGGGATAAAAACGTATTTAATAAAAAGATCTAGAGCGAAAACAAAGCCTGTGAACACAACAGCACACAGCAGCGACCTCGCAAGTAGCATAAGCGCTCTTCTGAGTAATAAAAATTCACTGGAGGTTTGTTTTTATATTTTGAAAGTTAAATGTATATGTGCCTGGGACATCCAGCGAGACCATGACGCCTTCTGTGAGCTGTGCTACACCACCAACTTGCATACTTCCATACTTGCATCTTTTGTAGGAAAGTATTTTGAAATGTTAAATCTTTCATCTGTTAAGATCTTCAGTTTCTCAGCTACATTGTGCCATTTAATCACCTGAGGAAAATGGAGACTCTTCTAGTCATACAGGCATGTCCAACATGTGTTTTACAGCTCCAGGCTATTGTGAGATCAGTCAGATTTAAGGGCACTTTCACACCCATTAGTCCGGTTGCTGAATCCGAACCAAAGCGAAGGTTGATAGTTTTGGTTCATTTGCTATTTGGTTTGGTTTATAACTGCATGCGATTAAACAAACTGAAAAGCAAAACACACACACAAAAAAAAATAAATAAATAAATTTAAAAAAAGGGCCCTAAGAAATACTGTCGCACAAAGGAGCACTTAATATAATTTTTAAGTAAACTGCTTAAAATTGTTTTTTTTTACAAGTACAATCAAACTTGTCACAATTCTTGTGCGTGATCATACGATACAGATACCGTATATAGAGTTAGGCTGAATCTAGGACTGAAACAACTAATTGTCAAAATCGATTTAAATCATAAAAATAGCTGGCAAATGTTAAATGTCAAGTTATTAACTAGGTCGCTTCACTTAGACTAAAAATGCATTGGATGGAAAATGGTGTAGAACAACAGAGAAATCCGTCCAGCAGAGATCCTCCAAAGTACAGGGACCCTTCACGTTACACCCAGGTGTTGATCTCATGACATCAATTTGTGGCCAATGTGATGATCAGTGGAAGCGTGATGTTCCGGCTGGAGCCGTGTTTATTAACTGCTGGTTATTCTGTTGAGTTCTCCTACCTTACATTTTCTCATGCTACGTTGGTTAAAGAACTGGTAGCTTGTATGACAACTCAGTGGATTTAGTGTGGCTGAACATGGCCAGTCATAGAGTGATCAAGAGATGAATGTTTTCCCACTATAAAATCATGAAGACAAACTCATTTAGACTATGTTTCTTTTATTTGGCTTTGCAGACTCAGACAGATCTTTGATAACCTGTACTGTGTGTGTGTGTGTGTGTGTGTGTGTGTGTGTGTGTGTAGCCTATTTTTTTTAATCTGACTTTAAACCCACACCATGTGTATTTTGCTGTTTTTCACAGGTTTAGTCAAAGTGACAGACAATTTAGCACCAAAGGATCTAAATGTCTGATGGACTGGAGGTCATAAGCATGGGATAAACATGTACAAATGAACAGAGACAGGACTGTACTTCCTTCCCTCTCCCCCAGGTATGTGTACCTCAACTTTTACGTCCAACACAACTGAAACCAGGTCTTGAACGCCACTTAAGGCTCCGGAGCCTTCATCATACAGCAATCCAAACAAATCCACTTTACGACATTTCCCCACACAGCTTAAGGAGAAAGAGCCCCTTGCTGATAGACAACACGACACGTCTACTGCACCATTAGTGCACAGCCAGGTGCAAATCTACGAATAGTAGCAATGCTATGGCAGTCTATTTTTTTGTTTTCTTTTGTTTTTTTTTTTATACGTAAGTGCACCACACACGGTGATGCTTCATTTAACAGGAAAATGCCTTCTTCCACTTTAGCAGTTTCTTTCAGATTTTGGACAAGAACAAAGTGACAAACCTCGACAAACCCTAGCACAGCAAGAACTCCAACAGAGAGAGAGAGAGAGAGAGAGAGAGAGAGAGAGAGAGAGAAAGAGAGAGAGAGAAACGCAGCAGTTTGGTGGAATAATGAGCAACTTCACATATTCGGTTCCCTGGTTAAGTGATATGCTGAAAAAATGATACCCAATTAAATATGTACTCACATTGTAGGTCTCCAATTTCACTCGGTTGCGGAAGACAAAGGTGCTGAAATTGGCGTGCTGGAAGACCTCATCAAAGGCAGCCTCATTCTGTGCAAAGATATAAAGGGGGAAGTAATAAAATTTACTGAGAAACAAAATGGAGCGGTCAAGATTGAATCTCGTGTAGGAGTCAACTTCAGTCAATCTATTCTAATGAACTAAGACCTCGTAGAGCCAGTTTAGTGCTGAACACTCACTGATGCACCACAGGGAGTCGAAACCGAGCCTCCCATGGAGGCTTTGTATTGCACTGGCCACATCAGCCAATGGGAATACAGCTGTAGTAAAGAGAAAAACAGAGGGACAAACTCACCGAGTCCTTGAGTTGGCCAACATAATCTGCTCTCTGGCCCAGGATGGTCTCAGCACTGTCTTGAAAGCATGTCACCCACTGGTTATCGCCGAAATCTGCAATATTCGCCTGGAAAGATAGACAGCAAACTATTAATCCACATTTTAACCGTTTGATTAACTACTCAAGTTGGGGCTTGCTGAACAGTCGGTCCTGAGAGGCGAGAGCCGTGCTGGGTGCAAACATTCGTTTAAGTACTGCATTACGTAGAACCACTATGTAAGTCTAAAGAGCAAAAATATAACCGATCCAAAATAATCAGTAAATATTTTAATTACAGGGGACAAGCTTGCACTGAGGACGACTTCAAAATGCACGTTTTGTAGAAGAAAGGACAGAAAGCGGGGAAATCAGAGCACTAAAGAATGTATGTAAGAAAAAAGTCACTGTCAAGGGAAGAAACCTGAACTTGAACTAGTACTGAAAAATATAATGAAGCATCACAATGTGCAGGTATCCATAAAATTTTTTAAATCCCATCATACTTTTTCCATATGAAAAAAAAAGTTTCTTTTAATAGAGATTTTAAAAGGTGCTTATGAGTAGATAACAGTAAATAGGTAGGTGAGAGTGAAAGACGGCTTGACTTACAGAGAGCATGAGACGATATTTGAAGTCAGGAAACTCTTTGTCACACTTCTCACAGCGGAACATGCCATTCTGCTGGTCCACCACCTTTTTGTTGCAGTCCTTGCTGGGACAGGCCTGGTATAGACAGTTCTCCTTCCGTATGTACACGATGGTGCCGATACAGGTAAAGTAATCGGCCTAGAGAGAGAGAGAGAGAGAGAGAGAGAGAGAGAGAGAGATCAGCACATGGAGAAGACTGTACGATCACACACACCAGGGGTGGACAAATCATTAGCCTGGGCCCCTGGGACAAGTCGATTATGTGTTTTGTTTTGTTTTGTTTTGTTATTCGTAGTTAGCTGGCAGACAAGCAGGTTCTACAACCATAAAAAGCAAAAAAACAAACACTTCTGATTTACTTTCACAAAAAGGCTTTCACTTGGTATGTAGTTTTCATTCTGTTTAAGCATAATTCGTTTCACAGCAGTGACGCACCTCAATGCTATAACTACAGCACATGCTATTCATCCCAAATCCCTCCACTTGCTGCACTACACACACCGGCTGAGGCATGAGTTACTGTTGGTAAAATGATTTTTACGTGGCGGATTAATTAGCAAGCACGGATGACAGATGATCTTTAGCCAATCAGGAACAAGCAGGTATGTGTATACACTATGTCTTAAGCAGTGAAGTTATATGATGGCTTTGCTTGACTTCATTTTGCTTAGATTAGTCAAGTCGCCTCATGGTTAAACATATTAGGAGAAAATAAAAAGGCTAGCCAGACTCAAATATCTTTGATGTGCGATATGAGGAGAGAAAGCCATATCTCATGGCCAGAATGTTGGCCCATGACTTTATGTCATGGGTACTAACACAGTGCGCCCAATTAGAAACTTCATTAGAATAATAATGGGAAAGTCTGTATTAATGCATTTAGCTGGCTAACTAGTTTGCCATGTATTCCATTAGCTAACACTTTTTGGTCATTTACGTTTCCGGGCAACCAAAGCATGGAACTAGGAAAGCAAGAAAGCAAGGAACTGGGAGCTCTGAATCATGAAGCTAATGAATTTCCACCCCTGCAGACTGGAATAGGTTTAATGAAACATGAGATGATGCTATTTACTGTGTAGAGGTGCTGTATAAGTCTATTCTTATTTACATAAAATTAAGCTTAATCCATTAATCAAAGATTATACTGAACATGATGATAAATAAACGTGTAAAATACTGACAAGTGCCACACATTACAACTGCCAATGTGTGTGTTAACAGAAAACAGTGACTTCAGTAACGTCATGTTCATGTTAAGCAAATATTAAAAAAGCCGAAGATGTAAAAAGCAAACCCTGCTCTGGAATAAGAGAGTGGACAGGGGTGGAAAGCGCCTGGTGGGCACCAATGTGGCAGCTCAGTGCTCAAACTAATGAAGAAAAACCCAGACAACTAATTCAGGCTGGAGTGGCACTAGTGCTGCTGATGAGAGGAGCCATGCTGCATTACTGCTGCTTTTCCTTTTCTCTAACTAG
The DNA here is from genome assembly GCA_037577455.1 of Pangasius macronema. NCBI lineage: Eukaryota > Metazoa > Chordata > Actinopteri > Siluriformes > Pangasiidae > Pangasius > Pangasius macronema. The sequence continues at coordinate 10,752,710 of CM074958.1, forward strand.
AAGTGACTGGAATAAATGAAGACGGCCAGCTGAAGAAGGAAAGCGTGTTGGTTCACACTCGAGCCAGGCTCACAGACCTGTCCAGCATCTGGGGAAGTTGTTGGTTACTGGATAATGATCATGATCACCATCACTATTAGCAGAGCCTGAATTTCGTTTTTTAAAATTTGTCATGCTCTCCTCCAAACTGACATTAAGAATTGTATTAAAACTATACATTAATGCCTTTCAGAATCAGTGAATTTCATATATTCCATTTCGATTCAATTTCTCTGTTGTCAGAGTGTCAGATTTTTTTTTTATTTTAAGAGAAACAAAAGCTCTCTAAGATTAAAAACCATTTTAGTGAATTATGTTTATTTCAACATAACTGACAGTTAAGGAAAATTATATTGTATAGCGAGCTGTTGGCGTCTCCTTGCAGTTGAAACATGGGTCGTTACATGAGAGATGATGAATATCAGCAAGCAGGAGACTATTTTTACATACTGTGTTATGTTCATTCACGTTAACCTTCGATAAAACACACATTTTAAGACGGGGAGATGATTTACTCTCGCTTCGGTGCTGCTGTGTTGAGTTGGCAGGCGCGCTCTATCCACTCACACGCTATAAAGAGCAAAACAGCATTTAACGTTTGAATTTCGGGATTAAAATACTGTAAGTTGGAAGCGGATACTATCTTCACAAGCAGCTCATTATGGCGCTACAGGGCCCAACGCCAGTCAGAGACGGCCGCCGCAGCGCTGTTTGTGGAATTAAACTCTAAAATAAAGACAGACTGTTTGAACCGGTGATTTCTTTTTTCGCGTCTTTTGATGCATTTCATAATTTGATCTGAGATGAAGCAAGTACATTTGTGCGGGAATTTCTCGCATATAAGCAGGAATGGTTTCAATTATGCTCAATCTCCGCAATCCCGTGCCGAAATTCAAGCCTTGATTAAGAACAGGAACCATGAGTATCTTGGAGGAAGGCAAACAAAAGCAACAGTGGACATGCAGCATACTTCAAATTCACTCTTCCTTATTATCAGTTACTCTTGCGCAACATTTACAGTACAAATTTAACTCTCTAATAAAAAGCCAGAACGTTCAAAGGCCACTTTGCCTTTCAGGACCTCCATCTATGTTTAGTCCACACACTTCAGGCAAAGCCTTAATAAATCTCATGTTTTCTAAGGAGCTAAAGAAGAAAAGCAGAAAGCGAAGGCTTGCTGCTAACAGAATTGATTTCTCTCTTAGCGTGAATAGGTTTAATGCTGACCACTCTGTTACTACACTTTGGATATTTGACCCCCAGTTAACTTCTAAAAGTAGCTGAATTGATATTCTGCATTGCTTCGGATAAATGCAAAGCTCCCGGGAACCGCTGAGTGACAATGCCGCAAGGCAGGAGGAAAAATAGCTGTGTACTCAAACAGAAGCTCGCTGTAAATGACTGTTATTTCAGTTGGTGTTGGGGAATCTCAACATTTCAGGCTCTCTGAAAAGCAGTAATTAATCAAGCGAATGCCTATATAATTATCTTTTCATTTACTTTACTGCAAAATTAGTCCAGAGAATGGACAAGGAGTCAAAAATACATTACTGGCGGTTATAATGGCTGCCTTTTATGGTGATACGAGAGCCATTTGTAGACATCCATTTGATGTTTAAAGTAAGGAGTGCAGGAAACAGTAATATATTAGCACGAAAGGGCAAACTCAAACTGGCGTTAGCTGAATGTCAAGAGGCCAATGTGGAATTGTGGCAATGGGAGACAATACAAAGACGGTGACAAGCATCATTAATTACAGGTGTTTTCAGTGGCTTGGCCTTTTGTTCCAGTAAAATACAGGAAAGCATTAGTGCAGATGGAAACCTGTGTTTCGGTGAGTGCAGTGCAGGGCCATGGGAAAGAGAGTGGGGAAAAAAAGGAGTGACTGATGAGGTAAAGACAGTTTTGGTGGCCATGAACACATCGATTTGGGGTGGTAAAAGTTACTCGGTTTTGCGTCAGACCACATCCTTCCCCCAACCGACCAACTGTGACTCGAAGTCAGTGACAGTCAGGTGACTTGGTGGATTTAAGACAAGGAAGCGGCTTCAAGATCATTTCCTGTTACAGCTCTGTCAGCATTTCAAGATAATTTTAAAAAATGTTCCAAACTCTTCGGAGATCTACAGTATATAAACAACAGCACCCCGTTTGGTTTTCTCTTCAATAATTCAGCTCCAACTTATTTGAAAGCGGGGTTTTCCCATTTTTCATTCTCCTGTCTCTCTTCACTGCGATATTGGGAAGCTTTACTCTGCGGCTCCTGTACATATCCCACTGCAAATACTTCCCTTTAAAAACCTCACTTCTCTGTTCTGCACCTGATGATTCTTTATTCTCTCTCATCTTTGGGCATCCTTTCTTGTGCCTTCACATTCAGATCTCACATCCTTCAAAATAAAAACATTATGTTCAACAACTGGCACTGGCAACAGGGCGTTAAAAGAAAAAAAACAACGCTTGGTCCTTCGGGGATGGGGGAGGAAAAAAAACAAACAACCAAAAAAACCAAATGTGATGCTACCTTGAAAAATTCATGAATGTGAAGACGGTATAGACGCACACGAACCGTCGAGAAAGCACCAGTGTCATGAGTTGAGATGAAGCTGCCAATATAATCTTTTACTTCTCTCCTTAAAATGAAAGGCTAATTCTACCTGGATTAATTAGGTGTAGTGGTACAGCCCTCCTCACAACACTCGCAAAGATCTTCTCCTGAGAATCCTTTCAATGGTGCATATATCTCTACGATCATTCTGATGAACTAAATGACCTGAAAACGAAGTCTTTCCGCCTACGTTATTGCTGTAGGATTGTCTAGCGTTTGCAGGAGCGAGCGAGGACAGAGTCGTACATCTTCTTCAACATTTGCCATACAGATACACACACATTCTCAAATCTCTCAAGTGACAACCTGCTCAGGAACCTTAGTCATAAATAAATCATAACACACACGTGTGGTAGTCTTCAAAATCCAGCTGGATGCTGCAGTGGGGGAAAAAAACGAGTTATGACCAAAATTGAGCTTTTCTGTCAATAACATACTCTGATCTCTCTTACTCTAGGAAAACATGTATATTTTACCAAAACAGCGTGGAAAAGTTTTTAACTTGGGTTACTTTCTAAAGCTTGCCTTGATGATACTCTGGGGGAAGGAGCCAGTTTAAAGAAAAACACAGCAGTAACTGCAGTCAGTCTGCTTAAAGAGGTTTACAACCGTGCAAGCTAAGTGATTTTTCTCATTATTTCGCATAGCATAATGGACGTAAACCTAATCAATTCAGTTTGCAGTCAATCAGATATCAGCTCGCAAAATGTCTGCGATGCTCCTGCACCTTCACATCGTCACCAAACCAGAGAAGCGCAATTACACACCACTCTTTACAGATAACAGCGAAGTTTTAAAACATGACCCGATTTAAAAAAAAAAAACAAAAAACACACACATTAATAAAAATGAATCGGCGATTATATACACACCAGTGTTAGTGTGAACATTCAAGTGACGAGACGATGATGAGGCTCGTGTTTTAAAGCAGCATGACTCTGACTACCTCAGACGATGAGCCTGAGACGGATTTGGATGATGCTGATAATCAAAGTGAGAACTCATTTCTCAGTAGAAACTTAGAATTCTTTACGATTTGCCAGGAACGATTTTCCCATAAGTAGATTAGGTTATAAATGTAGACGTGGGTGAGACGTCTTTCCGTAGAGCTGGCAGTGAATCTTTAAATGCCCTTCCGGGGGGGGGGGGGGGGGGGGGGGGGGGGGGGGGGGGGGGGGGGGGGGGGGGGGGGGGGGGGGGGGGGGGGGG
>CM074958.1:10759923-10777876 GCA_037577455.1 Pangasius macronema
CAGCAGCGCAATTATTCAATCAGCCAATCACATGGCAGCAGCGCAATTATTCAATCAGCCAATCACATGGCAGCAGCGCAATTATTCAATCAGCCAATCACATGGCAGCAGCACAATTACTCAATCAGCCGATCAGCCAATCACATGGCGGCAGCGCAATTATTCAATCAGCCAATCACATGGCGGCAGAGCAATTACTCAATCAGCCAATCACATGGCAGCAGAGCAATTACTCAATCAGCCAATCACATGGCAGCAGAGCAATTACTCAATCAGCCAATCACATGGCAGCAGCGAAATGCATAAAACCATGCAGATGCAGGTCAAGAGCTGCAGGTAAAGGTTCAAACATCAAACATCAGAATGGAGAAAATGTGATCTCAGTGAATTAGACTGTGGTTTGAGTGTTTCAGAAACTGCTATTGTCCTGGGATTTTCATGCACAACAGTCTACAGAGTCTAGAGTTTACACAGGATGGTGCGACATGGTGAGCGGTTTTTCCACAGGTGGAAATAATTTATTGATAAGAGAGGTCTGAGGAAAACAGGCGGACTGGTTCGAGCTGACAGGAAGGCTAGGGTTGCTCAAATAACCACTATTTACAACTACGATGAGCTGAAAAGCACCTCAGAAAGCACAAAAAGCCAAATCTTGAGGAGGATGGGGTGCAACAGCAGAAAACCGCATCAGGATCCACGCCAACTGTCCAGTTTCGGCTAACAAAATCAGAACCGGATGTGGTCTGCTGTTGTAGCCTGTGCGTCTCAAGGTTTCACGTGTTGTGCGGGTGGTTATTTGAGTTACCGTAGCCCTCCTGTCAGCTTGAACCAGTCTGGCCATTCTCTTCTGACCGCTCTCATCAACGCGGCCAGGAGAACTGCCGCTCACTGGATGGTTTTCTGTTTTCACCACTCGAGACTGTTATGCATGAAAATCCCAGGAGATCAGCAGTTTCTGGAATACTCAACCAGCACCAACAACCACTCTCAAAGTCACTTAGATGACATTTCCCCCCTATTCTGATGCCTGATGTGAACATTAACTGACTCTCTCGACCTGTATCTGCATGATTTTATGCACTGGGCTGCTGTCACATGACATGCTGATCGGCTGATTGGATAAAGGTACGAATGAGTAGTTAAAAGTTGTTCCTTTTAAAAGTAGTCAGTGAGTCCATTTATACATGAAAAGTATACATACTTACATCGGAGTCTGAACTACAACAACGACTAGATGGCATCAGTAGCGTTAAAAAAAGGTACGAAACGTCTGTTTAATCAATTTAATCAACACTTTAGCGACAGAGCCACTTTTCAAAGATGACAGATTCACGTGTCGACAACGTGACGTGGCTGAAATTCAGAGGCACTTTACACTGAGGTACGGGTTTAAAAATGCTGAACTTGCACGGCACAGGACCATTACGATGGTCCATACTAGAACAAGCCATTCTTTTCCCAGGCTGACACAAGAGACTATAACTCAGACTTTTGTGGCCGTGACATTTTATAGTAATATTATACATATAAAAAAAGACAATTCTGAGCCAAATGCTGTAGATCTGAATAAAATTTCAGAATTAGTTTTTTTTCATTGAAGCAGTTTACAACTGAACAATCGATTATCGAAATGTTAACTGTAGCCCTACAACCTACATATGCTTACACGGACACCGGAAAAACGAAGAGATGGCCAGACTAAACAAGGAAGGATGAGACGGAGCAGAAAGCCTCCTACTACGACGACAGGATCCAAGTCCATCAGGGCTGTGATGCCATCTAATGGAGAACACTTCAGCTGCAATACATCAGCATGTTAAAGCCTTCAGGTTAACTCTTAACATAAACCAAACTGGGGCAATTTGACTATAATGTAGTGATGGACTGGTTCCATCACAGTGCACATACACGTTTTTCAGCATACAGACAGAAATCCACAAATATTTCTCCATTTCTACAGAAAATGTTAACCGTTAGATAATGGAGCTAGTTAACGAGCACTGAAAGCTGTAGCAAATAATAATAATAATAATAATTAAAAAAAAAAAACAAAGAGTATTGGAATTAATCTCACAAAATTAATTAGCTATTTTAATTATTTAGTACTTGCTTAAGGCAGAGCTATAGTAGCACCAGGGCTCAGAGCGAATCTAATTTTTTATGCAAAGCCTCTTTCATTTAAAGATGCAGCTGAAAGATCTGACAGCATTTTATGAGTTCTTACAGTTCTACATCAGTGCGACTCTGAGAAAACCCAAGAACCATGCGCTACAAGATAAAATGATGCACAGAAGTGAGATTCTCATCATCCGTGTGTGATTAACTACAGAGCAATTAAAGACATACCCTGCCTCTATATGCTTCATATGATGGACACTTTCTCCCCTCGCGCTCCTCCTGGGGTCGCTTCAGTGACATTCAAGGGGTTTTTGTACAAGCTGACTTCTGCGAATGGATTATCATTTATCTATTCATTACAGATGAATCCGGCCATAATGATCAACAAGCTGTGACTTACAAGGGCACGCTGAAGGCTGAAATCACTGAATGTAGAAGCCGTTATATAGTAAACAGATCTTAAGTGCTTTACTTGTTATTCCTGTGCTGCTAATTTGTGGTGCCTCTGAGCTTTCGAACATGCACTACGGAACCGACCAACTTTTCCGGCTTGTTATCCCTGACATGCGAGGAGAAAACCCCAGAAACGCTGAAGAGCCTAAACGCTTCTTTTCCAACCACAGGAGCGGAACATAAGCCTTCCTCTTGACTTAAGCTCCCAAACTAATTAATACCACTCACCGAGCACCCACCCCTCTCAGTATAAGAAAGACAGGCATGCGGGATCTCGAACCTACGCACAACTAGAAGCAAGCGCAACAGAACGAGTCAAGTGCTCGCGCATCTGTTCGTCTTTCCCCTGCCTGACCAGCCACGTTCCACGACTCTCCTTATGCAAATGAAACCAACAGATCGGCCTAAAAATGATTATCCACGCAATGTTTCCAGGCTTCAGAAAACAGTGCAGAGTTGTATGGCACGTCAAGTGCAGCAGAAAATAATGCGAACCTCCTATTATTTCACCCATTATTTACAGCTTTCATCCGATTTCCCCGAGGGGCAAGACCCGCGTTATTGGGAAGTAAATAAATGAAAACATTCTGGGTGGAATTAATCAAACCTCCAAGAGACTTGCCTTTATCTTAGACTTCAGCACTGACTGTTAGCTTGAGTGGTAAGATCTATAATTAAATGGACAGCTCAATCGATGCGAAGTGGAGCGGAGTTTAGTGTGACCAGAGACACAATGCCTAAACAATGACTGCTTAAGCATGCATTCAGACTTAGTCAGAGCGCTGCAAATCATTTCAAACAATGTGAGAATTCAGGGGGGGGGGAGAAAAAGTCTTTATTTTGGCAACCTGGCTAATACTATAGCTATTCAAACTTTTTTTTCCCCCACTAGTTAGCCCACTGCACATGTGAAAACACTAATGAGCTTGCCTAATAGTCTAGCATAAAAGTTGTATCTAATATAAAATACTACAGTATGGCGAGCAAGTTAGCTACTTAAGTGCATTATGACATGTGCAAACAAGTCAACTCCTGCGCAGGAAATGACTCGGTCATGATCATCACACCTTTCAAAGAAGGTGTTTGAGATTGATTATCGCCTTTGTCCCCGCTAAAAAAGTCAGGAAGTCGCTGCCCGATGTTTGGCTATGAGCTGTAGTGTTCTCTCTCTATGTCTCAGGTGAAAGATATCACTGACTAACTTTTACTTCTCAACATGTTTAACCAGGAAGTGCCTGTGTGTAGTAGGAGACGTATATGACAGATTTACACCGCATTTTATTTTGGCCTGCCTCGTACCACACACCTGTGGGAAAAGATCATCTGCTATACCCTCATGCTTAGTAAAAGCTGATGTGTGCAGTTCAGAAGATGGAAGGATTCGGAATGAGTAATGTGCACTATACTTACAGCACTGAAGTTGATTTGGTTTAAACACTTTTTTTTTTTTTTTTTTTTTTGGAGAATGTCAACAGCAAGTAGGCTACTTGGCCGCCAGGCAGCTATGAATTAAAAACAAATAACTCAGACACATAATCCTGTCCCAGGTGCCTGGGCTAAGGATTTGTCCACATCTGTGCAATGTTTATCATGTTATTAATTACATTTAGACAAATTTGTTAATAAGGAGGTCATTTATTTTTAGAGACTAAACTCAGTTCCACAGTGCATCCAAGTATGCGAGAAAATCCTAATGACGACATGTACTTTTATATAACCTTGGTACTTTTACGTATTAAACTACAATGCTGCTGCCGTACTAATGTAAAACAGATTCATGATTTCTCAGCTCTGCCAATCGCAAACCATATTTAACCACTAAAAGGTTATATTCATATTTGCCTGTCCTTACACAGAACTATATAATAAAATTGAGAAAAGTAGTTCCAAGCCTTCAACTGACAATCAAGCTACTTGTTTATAGCCGGATAGCGTAAAGATCATGCACCATAATGAGTAATAAATAAGTGAACTGACAGGAAAAGATGGAAATATGAGCCATAGCTATTTTATAATTCCTTTTGCAGTAAAGGCCAGTAAAGGGTTCTGCAAGGAATAAGTAGGCCCCTGTGTGCTTATAATGGAGGCAGACACGAGCATGTGGTTCAACCCAGTTCTGCTCTCTGTCTCTGTTACACATTCTCTTTCCCCTCACTTAATTTTATTTACTCATTTTTTTAAAACGTGAAGCCTGTTCTACTTCCGCGTATACACGAGGCAATGCATACTGCTGTTACCAAAGGCAATGTACACTACCACTTACATATGAGTCACGGTGGAAAGATGTAAAATATCATTGTGTGGTTATGATTTACTGCTTTATATCAGCTCTGAATGAGGAGCCTGGCACATCCTCAGAGAGAAAACTCGTCTTGGTACCAAAGCCATTTATATGCAGCTTTCTGCAGTGGGCATTTTTAGCACCTCATCTTAGCATGTCCCAATTCTCACAAGTAGTACAACATAAAATGAGTCAGGAATGAGTGGATCTGCCATGCTTCTTGTGGCTGTTTATGACAGAGCTACTGCTCCGTTACACTGATAACCAGGGCACATTAAAACATCTCTGTGGTCAGTCAGACCGAGGGCATCAATGTTTCATGTGCGAACCTGATAACAATAACGGATTACTATTAGAGAAAGACATGCAGCTGTTTACCCATACCTGTTTACAATACAAACCCTGGCACTCATCTTCGCATACTAATGTCACAAAGTCATTTACTCTTTATTTCCTGCACATTAACACCATTCATCACGGTGGATCAAGTAATTATTTCGGTAAACCCATAATGACAGAGACGGCTCACTCACCAGCCTCGCAGTTTGTATGCCTCAGGAATGTCAGGGTTAATCATCAGTGTGCTGCTGTAGAGAGTGGAAAGAGAGCGCCCTCCAAAATCAGAGAGCCTGGCACCCTTTATAGCCAAGATAGGCTGCCCACTGCCATCAAAAGTCTCTGCCTATAGGGAGGAATGGCAGAAAGAGATTAGCATTTGCAATGATTACAGTCTAATGTCTTTCATAACCAACAGAGCATTGACTTAGAAATGGTTTCTACACAGAATATTAGCAACTCTATTAGCTAATTGTTATTCTACAAGACCGAAAGCTCTTCATAGCATGTCGTGTACTGCACCGTGTTAACCACAGTGGACAGATTGCATGCACCGAGGCAGCGCGGAGAACAAGATCTCTACACGCACAGGCTCTTAGACAAAACGCTCAGCCATCATTAGGAAACATGATATGAGGAATAGAAATGCATAATCCATAAAAGGCACAGGGATCTGACGCAGCCGAAGGTGCAACAGCACTACTCAGATGGTGAAATGGTAACACTATCGTGCTGTGCGTCTTTTTAAGAACAAAACTTAAATAACTGCCATCTTAATCGCTTTACATAACCCTCAGTTATAGACAACCAAACAGTTGTTCAATAAACACACGGTGTGTACCAGGATGCCCTAATCCAACACGAAATATTGATATTAGGCTGAGACGCTGGATCAATACCTTATCTTTTCATTTTCCTATCCGCTTCACTGATGCATTTCATGCCATGTACATGAATACTGCAATAACAACGAGATGCGATAAATGAAGCCGGAAATATTGTGTGTCTGACGGGTTGCTGTTTAAGTTCACAGATAACAACAGCACCAGTATTTCAATCCTAAGCAAAAATAACCTAAACATAAACCAATGTTGTGGCAACAAATACAATATATACTCTCACCATTCACTTTAATAGGAGCACCTTTAAACCTGCTTATCTATGCAGTTATGGTACTTTGTGGCAGCAATGCCTAGAATCGTGCAGATACAGCTCAAGAGCTTCAAGATCGAAAGTAGACAGCTGAAGACTGGAAAAAGACCAGGTGATCCCCCCCCCCCCCCCTAATCTTCAACTGCCCAGTTTGGGTGAGCCTGTGTCCATGAAAGCCTCAGTTCCTGGATGACAGGAGAGGTACCTGATGTGGTCTTCTCCTGTAGTAACCCATCCACCTGTAGATTTGATGTTTTGTGCATGCTGAGATGCTCTTCTGCGCACCACGGTTGTAATGAGTGATTATTTTAGTTACTGTATGGTTCGAGCTGCCAGGAACGAATCTGGCCATTTTCCTCTGACCTCCCTCATTAACGAGGTGTTTCTAACCACATACCTGTCGCTCACTCAGTGTTTTTTTGTTTTCCGCACCATTCCGTAGAAACTCTAGAAACCGCGAGTGAAAATCCTAGATCAGCAGTTTCTGAAATACTCAAACCGACCCATTTGGTACCAACATCCATGTCATGATCAGAGTCACAGAGATCACACTTTGTCTTCATTCTGATGTTTGAACAATAACTGAAGCTCTTGACTTCTATCTGCATGATTTTATTTTTTTTTTTGCATTTTGCTGCTGCCTCATGATTGTATAACTGCATAAACAAGCAGGTGTACAGGTGAGAAAAGTGGCTGTGAGAGAGAGGGTGAGTGAGTGAGTGTACATACACACACACACACACACACACACACACACACACACACACACACACACACAAAAAGTATTAAATCCCAAAATGTGGCACTGTACTATGCCTATGCCCCCTACACCTTTTCCATGTAGCGTATGCCATTTGAGACTGAGCCACAGAAAGAAAAATGTCATGGAACAACAGAGCCGAATGTAACGTAGCAAAAATACATTTCTGTCTTTGGTTTTTCTTCTTGCTCAAGTAAACATGTACTCTTGCAATAGTAATTAATTACATACTATAAAAATTAATCATTTAAAACCAAACTACACAAGTGTCTCCACTTTTTAGCACCAATTCTTCCTCAGTTACATTCCTGCTGCTTGCTGTTTTTTTCCCCCAGTATTTGTCCTCACAACAATCATTGATTTCAAAATAATTACTAAAATGAGTCCACTTTGTGAGACTGTCACTAAGAACACACTTAAAAGTGTGAGAGTGGTGCTATTTCCAACTCTTAAGCGGTTTGTTTATCATAGCCTTCCGCTGTGTACGCTGCAGAAGCTTACGCTGCGATAATGATAAAAGTATGATTAATTGTGCAGCCCTAGAAATTTCTTATGCAAATTTTTATATAATGAAAAAAAACCACATCTAATGACATTATATTCCCAGAAGAGCACAAACAGAACCCTGCCTTCACATTCCCTTCTCCTCCTGCATGTGCAAAGCTTACCTCATTTCCCCACATGGTGACTTGGATAATTTTGCCGGACATGTCCATCAGCTGGATGTTCCTCTTGGAAACCTCGCGACTGTTCTTAGTCGTAATACGCGTCACATCCTCCACACTCTTACACACGCCGATCACATCTAAAGATAAAAACGACAACCAAAACACATTACGTGGGAGTTTCCTATTCCACATGCTGGCTGATGGTGCTTGTAATGAAATGCTTGAGTAATACTTTCTTTACACTTTCAACACTTTTGCTGCAAACCCGTCTGCACTGACCTGGCACTGGACAAACTCACTCATTCTGTGTGTAATCCAATAACACGTCAGCTTCATTATGGCAAGCTCCCACGTTCGCTCCACTCAGCCGCCATTTTAATCCTCTTATCTAATACCGTTATGACTCATTTGAGCACTATTAAGAACATTTCACAAATAACCACAGACATCCGTCTCAAAAACCTGCCAGAAACACACACATGCAGCACCTTACCTTGCTCCCGCTTCCATTACCATAATTACTACTGTGCTTATTACCTTCTTATTTTACCGGTGACAGAGTCTTCCCCCTCTGCGCCCCCCACCAAAAGGCACGGAAAGTCAAATTGAGCCACAGGCTATTACTGTCATCACTATTATTAATCCTGAATTCATCACCACTGTTATAATTACCACAGCCTCCTGGGCGAGTGAAGCATCAATCACGAGGAAGTACCGTGCGCCGTATCTGCTCTACCGATGCTAATTATCAAAATGTCTGTTATTAATGATGACTATCACACCACTGGCACCCTCACCCACAATGGCGTCCTTATCCCGAGCATCCAAATCGGCAATGGGGACAAAGTCGCACTGCACCATGGGAACGTCGTGGCTGTCGTCGCAGGGGATGATGGTCGACTCGCCATTCAGCGTCATCTCATAGTCGTTCTTAAGAGATGTGAACTGTTTGTTGGCGATCTTCAGAGTGCCCTTAGAGAAGTAGTACACCTGCCATGGAGCATAAACAGATCAGAAGGTTTTAGCAGGACGTACGACTGTCTCTAATGTTAGGCTCTCTGAAGTTAGTATCTGTGAGCTTTGAATTAAAAAAAAACAGTGCCAGATTTTTCTAATTCTACGAGCCAGATGGCCAGGAAAGGTAATTCATAAATGGACAGATGAGATGAGCAGAAGTAAGTGCATCTACTAATAAAGATCTAGATTTATGAAGACATACTAGGACATTAAATTCTACTATTTGGGGAAAATCGTTCTACCATCCTTTGTACCATTACTCTCAGACATTCATTTCACACTCACACTAAGCCTCTAATCAGAAAAGGGACAAGTTGAGGAAAAAAAAAAACTACTTGCCTTCCCCTGTTCGATAAGGGAGTAGAATTTGTCCACCTCCTGATTAAACCCAGTCACTCGAATTTCTCCCTATAAACACCACAATCGATGAAAAGTCAAGGGTTAACACACTCGTTGGACTGGGCTCTACTGCTAAACCGATTCAGAACGTGAGATTCTTACACTTTCGTCAACAATCTCTATGGAGAAGAGCTTCCCATCCCCTCGAGAGTTGCTCCAGGTACGAATGGAGCTCTTGTTAGTGACTCGTGCTCTAATGGTCCATCTAGGGAACACGTACCTCAGTTCATAAATAGCACCACACAGCGACGTCGCACACTCAAAAGCCTGTCAGCAAGATAGGGAATCAAAAACAGAGACATCCATACTAACTTTGACTGGTAGGGATTAAGGCTGGCAATCGGCACTACTTTTGAAGAGCCTCCTGGTGTGCTGGGTGCAGTCATGGGCTTCTTCCCAAAATCACGACTGGAGCCTCTATTCATGGAGCCTAATGAGAACAGAGTAAAGGAGAAGTCACTGAAGCCTGCACAACGCTAAACCTAGATGAGACAGCCAAAGTTAATTAACTATCCACTACTGCACAGAGCTCCAAAATAAAATAAAAAAAAAATTTAATAATGCCACCACCATGACTGGCTGAAAATAAACGTATTTATGCGAACTATTTTTAAACAAAATTCAGTCTCTGTGATTGATCATCGCACAAAGATCCGTTTCAAGTACTGGCTTGAAAGCTCAGGAATTTTTTATTGAATACTTGCCATCTACACATTAAAGGATGGGAAAATAATTTGATGGTGTAACACAAATATTTTATTAATACAGCATGAGCTTGTTCCAAAAACAACAAAAAAAAAACACTTTTATTTTTATCTGATGTCTATGCTAATAACACTAAGCTCACAGGAAGTGCATCCCCACCAATAATTCACCCCTTAAAAGCCATGTGCGGTTAGAAAGAGATTAACACAACTACCGCAAGATGATGGAAGCCATTACAGGGGAGTGTTTGTCACTAAACTGTGCACAAAAACCATGCCACCTGCTGGACATGTGTGGGCAAAGCGCAGCAAAATGCACAAACTACATACAGATTTTCAAAAGAATTATGCACGTAAATTAAACTTCAAAGCAGCACACTTATTACAAGACAAAATGGTTAAACCATACAGTCCTGACGAATCAAATGTAAATAGTTGTATGGTGTGATGTATGGTACTGACTGTTACCTCCATTCTGTGGCTGCAGTGGACGTGAAGAAGGAGCAGAAGGAGCAGAAGGAGCAGGAACAGTCTGTGGAGCCTTGGACTGACCTGGAGCAACAAAGAGCACAAAACCCACTTAAAAGCAACACAAGGTTCAGTGGTGTTTTAAATTAGGAGGCATGATGCAGCTTTCTCTAGGGGCTTCCAATATGGATCACAGGAGTGGAAAAAAACCTGGTAGCTCAGGCACCCAGGACAAGCAGATTACGTGTCGGGGCCATTAGTTTCTCATTCACAGCTGCCCACTGGACAAGTAGGTTCACTAAGCTGTTAATATAATGGTCACTTTTTTTTTTTTTTTTACTTCACTTGCCCAACAACCAGAGGGGAAAAAAAATAAATTACTTGCTACTGGCTTGCACAAAAGACCTTTTATTTGATGCACATGCTTCAGATGCATAAACCTTGCACAGAATACTTTTCAGTTAAATGACTTCACTTGACTTCCACGGAGGCGTAGCATAAGGCTGGGTGCCACATCTCACATCTCCCCTGCCCAGTATGCTAGATAACGAGTTTACGATTTGTCCACCACTGGATGAACTGAAGCGATGCATCATGTCAACCAGAAACATAACCAAACCAACTTTCCTGGTTTCCTCAGTTTAGCATGTACTCACCCTCAACATAAGGAGTAGGGTCTCCTATCTTCCCTGCCACCTGATCCGCAGGTTTAATCACCTCCAAGTCCAGGATAATAACCACAGTGCTATGGTGTACAAACAAAGAACTTATTCAGGACACCCACTGAGACAATTACATCCTCATAAATACACTGCATAAACAATATTGCATAGTTATAGATAATTCATACTCGAAGCCCATGGCTCTCAAAGTCGAGTCCTTGAAGCATTGTCAGTGATTTCTAAAATTCTCGTTACAGTGATGGAAATCCCACAAAATGATTATAGTTACTATCATGTTATAGTTATTAGACTATTTAACTTGAATTGAATTAGTTTAATCCAAACTTCAGTAAATAATAAATAATTAATACATAAAAAAACAAGCAGGTTTACAAATTATAATAAGTTTGAATTGAACAAAATATGTTCTGTGAGTGGAAGATTTGGCATTAGGCAGTCGTGGCCTAATGGTTCGAGAGTCGGACTTGTAACCCGAAGGTGAACCTGAAGGTNTGAATGACCAGCGCTCTCTGCCACCCTCAATACCACGACTGAGGTGAGACCCTTGAGCAAGGCACCGAACACCCAACTGCTCCCCGGGCGCCGCAGCTAAAATGGCTGCCCACTGCTCCAGGTGTGTGTGTGTGTGTGTTCACTACTGTGTGTGCGCACTTGGATGGGTTAAATGCAGAGCACAAATTCCTAGTATGGGTCACCACACTTGGCCACAAAAGTCACTTCACTTCACTTCACTTCAATAAATAGCCATAATCAATATCACACATATTGGACATACTGAAATAACAGTTGGATTATATAACATAAATCGGTGTTATAGTAATTTTCACTGTTATACAGGTTCCTGACTGCAAGAGGTTTGAGAACCCCTGTGCTATGACAGCAGAAATCAGCTGGTGGGCTGTGGTCCAGATACAGACCTAGCGAACCATCAGCGAGCCGAAGCAGCTACAGAGCTGATCAGTGTATGAAAAAGACTGTAGAGTAGCTTAGTCTGCAGCTCTAGCTTTCTCAACATGAAGCATCTCAGCTTCTGTAGTAGCTTCTCTGCCGCAGCCAATCACGTGCATCTTTTTAAATGATTCATCTGAAGGAAGTTCACTGAGAAAGGGTAGTTTCATAAAAAACAAAACAGAGCGTGTTGCTTATAGTAACGATATAATCATTAATGCCTGAGCATTAAAAGGCAACTGTTACCGCTGTTCAGTGACGTGCAGCAACAGATTGACACTTTGTGCTTTCAGCAGTCTTTTAAGATTATTATTTGTGACAGCGCACGGGTTGATTCCCACAAAATTCTATATTATTGTATGATGAAGTTCTCCGTGTCAGATTACACGTTGAAGATTCCCTAACTACAGGCCTACGATTTAAAAATAGATTACTACAATCTTCTTGCTTCATCAATTAGCATAAATAGAAATGCTCAAAAACTGAGTTTAAGGTAATTAGGAGGTTTTTTTCTCTCCATTAGAACGTTTCATTCACGTTTCACCATTGGCACGACTGTGCTTGTAGCCGTCACGAGCTTCACGTAATCCTACGCTGTCATAGCTGCGGTCACGCTGAGAGTTTACATTTTAAATCATTTCTGACACTGCCAGAACTTTGCTGTCAGCTGTGTTTGGTCTCACTGGCACTAAATCGGCTGCCGGTTGAGCACGGCACGTTACGCGTTCAAATAATCACCAGAGAGTCTTTTTTTTTTTTTTACGATTTGCAGTGGCAGAAAAATCAAGCCAAAAACCGTACAGTGCAAAGCCAGCTTTAGCTGCTTAGTTTAGTTACACAAGTGAGCCTTGACGGATTTTAGCTGAATACTCCTAGCCTAGGAAGACTGCACATTCTTTATGCTAATAGCTGTTTAAGGTCATGAGCAAGTAAGATATCAATCATGAGTCTCAGAGTGAAAATGTGCCCTGACCGTCCATCCTTAAGAACGTTGGTGACACTCTTCTTCAGCAGGCACACACAGTTGGGAGCTACAAGGTTTTGTTCAGCCAGGGAGTTCAGCGGCGTGGCAAGCATGAAGGCTGCACACAGGAAGAAATCAAACAAGCAAAGCAGGCAAGATTAGACAGCTACACATCCATCTCTCGCTAAAAAATAAAAATTGGCATCAGTCTGAGCTCGCATCTACAGCCTGTGTGCGTCTGCCAGAGGAGGTAATTAAGATGCAGCACAGCTGTGCTTCTTAATGGGTAATGAAACTGCTCTGTAACTTATGCATGAGTTTGCATGCCATTAACACTTTTACAACTGACTAAATTAATTACAGGAAAGGGTGTTTTTTTGTGATGCTTTCCCCCTCCTTTGATCATTTTAAACAGAGTCCCTCCACAGCAGCATGCCTGTCTCCTGATGCGTTAATCACAGCGCATCTGTGCAAAAAATGTGTTCATGTGCTGCAATTTGCCCTCACTACTCTGAGTAACATACATAGAGAGACTTTTAGTTACAAAAGACAGCTACAGTGAGGCACCTATTTATAGCATAATTACAGCATATAACCTCCTGTCTCAAGCCTGAACTTAACACTCTGAACATCTTCACTTCTCAATTTTACAGATTAATCTCCAAATAAAAATGCCTTAATTCAAAATCAAAGAAACAAACATCTGTGAGAAAAAAAATAAATAGTACAACAGTAAAACTTACAGGACATGGTGTGAAGTCCATCGCTCATCATGAGGCGAAAGCGAACTGGTCCATTGCCCGACTCGAGCTTTCGGATATTCTACAGATGACAGAAAAAAACTGAAAACTTAGCATGGGATGCAGAGGAGGAGTTTCTCAGAGACTGGTCTTTTCTGCTTTTAGATAAATTCTGGTTTGAGTCACGTGACACTGGATCTTGGGCACACGTTCATGTCATGTGCAAGTGTGAAGGCCGACACCTACACTCACCGCCCACTTTATTAGGAACACCTGTACATTCATGCAGTTATCTAATCAGCCAATCATGTGGCAGGAGCTCAGTGGTGTGGGGGGGCGGGGGGGGATCATGCAGATACGGGGCAAGAGGTTCAGTTAATGTTCACGTTAAAAATCATAATGAAAAAAAAAAAAGTGTGATATCTGTGACTTTGATCATGGCATGGATGTTGGTTCCAAGATGGGCTTGTTTGAGTATTTCAGAAACTGCTCATGTCCTGGGATTTTTGGTGCGAAAAATAAAAAAAAACATTGAGTGAATGACAGTTCTGCGGCTGGAAACACCTTGTTGATAAGAGTGGTTAGAAGAAATTAGCCAGATTGGTTCGAGCTGCCAGGAAGGATACAGTAACTCAATCACTCTTTACAACCATGGTGAGCAGAAAAGCATCTCAGCATGAAACAAAACATGACAGGAGTGGAACCCAGTGTGGTCTTCTGCTGTTGCAGCCCATCCACCTCAAGGTTCAATGTTTTGTGCATGCAGAGATGCTTGGCTGATTAGATAACAGCATGCATGTGCAGGTGTTCCTAATAAAGTGGATGGTGAGAGCATGTGGCCGTCCACACGTGATGTCTGGATGTGCTTGCAGATAGGCGAGTGCTGATGTATAAATCAGTCCTTAAACACACACAACAGCAAATGGTTCTACACCCTGGATACCATCAGCCTTCATTTACATAAACTTTACAGTATCTTGGCAATAAAAGGCAAAAGACTGGTTAACAATGCGGTTTTAAAAGCACACAGATCAAACAGCAGCTGCTGGTTCATTAAGCTGTAAATCGAACAATTCAGTTCATTTAACTGACAATGTGGTAAAACCTGCACCTGCTCTATTTGTGCTGGGTTTAAGCAGTGATCACTGCACTGAGTTACTTGTTCCTCCTTGTTACTAATACCAGAAATACCCTTAACACACTTCAGACAGGAATGAAGCCACTGAACAAAAATCTGACACTGACCTTTTTGATGAATCCCAAAATCTAGTCAGTTCATTTACTGGTTAAAGGATAACTCCATACAAATCTTGTAAACATTTACTCGTTTTAGATATTGCAGTAAAAAGAATCTCGGATGGACGTACAACCCGAAAACATGATGTCGGCACCACTTAGGGGCGGAAGCACAACAAACTTTCATAAACATCAATAAATGAAAAGTCGGTTTATCAGTACCGAGTGTGATTATTGCCTATTTCGAATGCCAAAGCATCTGTTTAGTGCACATTAGTGCAGAACCGTTTAATTCCTAAAATCCTCCTGAGCTCTAGCGCACATTCAGAAATCTGTCCAAAGGAAGCAAGTGAAAATATTTATTAGAAGAAAATAAATCAATGCTTTACAGTAATGGAAATGATTCTAAACCTTAAAATATGCTTTACAATATACACAAACAAACTTTTATTGCATAAAACACATTCATCACTTTTAAAGCTGTATTTTGTTTCTTGTGTTTTTATAATGTTTTATGGAAATGGGAATTTTAATGCAAACCCCCCCCCCCCCCCCAAAATAAATAAATAAATATATAGACAGACAGACAGACAGATAGATAGATAGATAGATAGATATAACAAATAAGCTAAAGCAAACAAATTAAAAGTTTAGATTATTTATAGTTCACTCATATGGATCTTTGGCATTTTTTGCACAGTGTAACTGCTCATGTGAAAATTACCCTTATAGCTTTATGACACACATAATACAAAATCATATGATAGTAGTAATAACAGATACTTACAATCAACTGCAGAACTGGGTTTGTAACCTCGTTACCTTTGATCAGGCCCTGAAACATAAGAACAAATGAAAATGTAACCAAAATCAAGAGCCAAGTGACACAGCCTTTATACAAACTATATATATCATTGCTATTATTTATTATATATATATATATATATCACAATTGTTCCTCTCGGTTTAATGTACCCTGGACTGCATCCAGCTGCTATTTCTGCCTCCACTGTAATGCAAATTGCAACCGAGCCTACCATTTCTGCTGAAGGTGCAATATTTGGATATTAAGATGGCACCTGTGTTGTGTTGTCTGAGATGTGTGTGTTGATTATATCGTGTTGTGACCAAACACAAAGATAAATTCCTAATACTTGTAAATGCATATGGCAAAAAAAATGATTGAGTACCAAATGAATCGATTTCTCAGCAAGTCAGCCAGCTGAAACTACTGACGGCTGCTGAAGCTTAAACAAAACCATAATGCACGTGACACTTTCTTTCTGAAATGCTGCACCCAGTGCACTGCTTTTATAAATACACCACCCGAAGGTAATGTGCAGATTGTAAGCAATCATGACACTATGGATAATTGAACATTATGGATAATCGATTCTCCATAATGTTATGATCATGATTATTCTGTCTCACACGTCCAGGCAAAGCTGCCAAATCCTGAGCTGGCTTTAATATTTTTTTGTACACTTTTCTGGTCACAACCTTCAGAATCTTTAAGTTACAACCTGACTGGCTCTCTGCACTTGTGTGTATTCACACTTAACAGTAAAAGTATTAAAGGGTATTAATGACTTTTTGTGTGTGAGACTAGGTGTAAGCGTGAACTGATAACACTGCTTACAGCTGCTTTAATAAATCTTAAAACTAGGTTTGGCCAAATATCTAACTGGAAAATGTCAAAAGTACGCAAAGTGTAGCATGAAAGAAGGGATAACACGTGATGTGTGCAGAGAATAAGGCAAAGATCAACTTTACTTGAATAACACATCAATAATCATTTTTCCAAAACATTTTCTGAATTTCTATACTTTTACAGATATGCTAGTTTTAGGCACGTTCTTATCAAACACTAATGCTCCGAAATGACGGGCTCGTTAGTAAACAACCGCTCATTAAGAGCATTACAGACGCACAGAGATTACTATCTATATCCTAATGACTGATTTAGACATTTCACACGCTACAGTTTTCTTAGCTAAGCTTCATAACATGGAGCGGCCATGACTCCGGGCCTGTCCTGACAAGCCCTATACACATATATATTGTATTTATTTATATCTCTTTCACTCTGTCACGTACCTCAATTGCGCCCTCTGATAATTTAACATTCATGGCTTTTCAAAATATTACTCCTGGTTCAAAAAGAAATCCTGTGGTATGGTTAATTCGCGTCTACCGTAGCAGCAAAGCGTTTTGTTGTGCTAAGACTCGTCGCGCCAACTTTCTCTCAAAACGCGCGAATGTTGGTGCCACTTCCTGCTAGTTACGTCACTACCGGCAATGCGTAAGCCCACGTGACCGACTACCGCGTATACGGTTTCTCTTCGAGACATTATTATTATTATTATTATTATTATTATTATTATAGTATCTTGACGCCGATACTGATACTTTAAATAAAAAAAATCTGGACTGTGTTAATCTGGGTGCTGTTTAGTTACATTAAGCCATGTAGACATTTTTATAACTGCTTTGTTAAGTGTATTTTAAATAGCCTGTGACAGTGTAAGGTAATGATAGTTACTGGTTTTGGAATTTAAACGCGTTTTATAGGATAGATTGAGTTTTCGGTTTGGGGTTATTTGGGGTGATCTGGCAACCCTTGATCATGGACAGCCAGCTTTTAACACTGCTGCATTGTCATGGTTCAGTTAGCATAAAATCACCCTAATATTTTGGAGGCTGTGTCTTATCTTCTTCTTCTTTCGGCTTTTCCCTTCAGGGGTCACCACAGCGAATCTTCTCTCTCCACCTATCTCTTATCTTCTGCATCCTCAACGGAGGCTGTGTCTTATATGTGTCGTGGCAAATACTTCTACAAACCAGAATAAGAAAAATGAGTTACAAAGACAAGGGGTTCTGGATGCCAAAAATCTATAGACTTTACTGAATCAGACAACAAAGCCGAGATGATCTGCAGAGCATCTGATCTACATAATCGTGGCCCATGCTTTTATACAATTCTAAAACAATGATCTCATTGAAGGGGGTTTTCTCTTCTTTCTCTT
>CM074958.1:10777976-10794566 GCA_037577455.1 Pangasius macronema
ACTGTTGCATAGATACTGATTGATATAATACTGATTAACAAATGATATTGATATAGATAACAGGAAATTCCTCTATATATGTCACTTAATAAACCCATGTGTTCAAACATTTAATTGATAAAACCCGACAAAACATCTCAGGGATTTTTATAACCTCAATCCGAGAGACTGAGGTTATAATGTACTTATAAAACTTATATAACACACATTCCCTGTGTCGCTCGTGCCTGATTGTGTGTGTGTGTGTGTGTGTGTGTGTGTGTGAGAGAGAGAGAGAGACCTTATCAGTCTGACCTAGTGTACATTTATCAGTCTTCGCAAAACAATACCGCAAGAAAGCTTTTATTACTGTGACCTCATCAGAAATGGCCTCCAGCAGAAAACTAAAGGTAATATATATATATATATATTGATAGTGGAAAATGCCTTCTCAGAAAATGCTTCCAGCATAAAACTATAGGTAGCATATTTTGATAGGTTATCTTATGACCAGGAAATGCCTCCTGCATTAAAAAACTACGAAGAAGCATGATTTCTGGGGACATTCAAGCATGCGCATGCGCAGGAAGCCTTGGTCGGATGTTAGGATAGGGTAGAACACCAGCAGCGCGCAAAACAGCAGAAGTAGCTCAAACCCTGCATCTCAGTACTAACCCCCTGTATATGTTTATTCCAGTCTGATCAAAATTAACGCACAGTATCAATATTCTTACATTAGTACAGATTTTTAAATAGAAAGGTAAGGATCCAAAATATAGATACTTCAGATTCACCCATAGGTTTTATAATAGGCTACAACTGTATTGTACTGAATACACAATGACTCAGGTCTGTTCAGTTACATCAATATCAGCTGCATCTACAGTATATGTTGAGTTATGTAGTGCTAAAGAAGTATGTAGAAGATTATTTTAGATAATAAGCAGGAGAAGCTTCCTATTGTCATTAAATCATTAAGTTGTTTTTTTAATTAATGAATACATAATTACAGGTTTAGGAGTATTTGTATATTCATCGAAAATGTTTATCCAGTATGCACATTATTGAGTTTTTATTCAATCTTTATAACAATCCTTATTCGTGGAGTGCTGAGACCTCATTTTCTTAATTTTTCTAATTCATTGGTTCATCTTCAGTTAACCACTTTACCCGGGAACACTGAGCGCAAGGAGGGAAAACACCCTGGGTAGGATGGCAGTCTACACACACACACACACACACACACACACACACACACACACACACACACACACACACACACACACACACACTCATTCTCACCCAGGGGCAATTTAGCATAGTCAATCCACAATCCACTTACCTTCATGTTTTTGGGAGGCGGGAAGAAATGGAAGAACCCAGAGGAACCCGCCTGGGGCAATCTAGCATAGCCAATCGACCTACCTTCATGTTTTTGCCAGGTGGGAGGAAATCAGAGAACCTGGTTTAAACCCACATGAACACTGGGAAAACATGAACCAGCCCACCACCGTGAACTCTCCAAGGTACCCAAATGATATACAGCCCTGAAGCTCACACTTTAGAGGAAGGTGGAAAGAATGCAAAGTTCATCATATAATGCCGTAGCCCCATATGAGTACCATCAGACTCTGTTGACTGATTGACTTTATTCATTATTCATGAGCAAACAGCCTTGCAGAGTCAAGCCATTTTTAATCAATAGAGCATGTATTTGGCTAGGAGAACTGCCTGAACCCCTATATGGAAAATAGTCTGGTCACCCATTTATATTACAATTACAATTACAGCATTTAGAAGATGCTCTTACCTAGATCAACTTCCCGAAGGACATTATGGTCTCCATCAAAAGCATATCCTCATGCTAGCAGAAATAGGACAGGATCTAAGAATACCATCAATCTCAAACCCTGTTAGAGAGAAGTTGGTATCACAAGAAAAACACATAAGTCAAGGGCTTTGTCTTGTTTTTAGTTTATTTTTTTAATAACTTCATGCTAATTTAAGTGTTTCATGAAGAGGTAGGTCTTCATTCTTTGCTTGAAGACAGACAGTGACAGCCAGGGCAAATTCATTGCACCACCTGCGTGCCAATACAGAGAAGAGTCGTGAGGGATGGTGGCTCAAGCTGAGCCGTGCTAGAACAGAATGGTCATTCATATCCTGGCAACCCAGCGCCCTGCAGATTGGAAAGTTTGCCCTACTGCAGACACATCTGACCCAGCTGATTATCAAGCTCTTCACAAGTTGCATCAGATCTGTTGGGAATTGGGAAAAATTCCAACTGTGTGTGTCCCTAGGCCGAGAGTTAAGAATATCTGCCTAGGCTAATAAAGCTCATGATTATTTCTAATGGTTATTAAAGTAAGTTGGACAAAACTAATTATATTTAAAACTGCTGAAAAGCAATGTTTTTACATGCTTTGAGTGATATGAAGAATCACTCCATTATACTACTTTTCAAATTATGTTCTAATATAATAAGCAAACTCAGCCTTATCTTCTTGTACAGAGGCACTGTTATATTTCTCATTCCTTTTTCATATTGACAAGAATAAAGAATAAATGAGGACTTTAATAGTCTCCTCATGAGAGTATGACATTGCCAATGATAGAAATATATACAAAGGGACTTCATTTTTAAAAATACATTTATTTAATCATCAAACACATGCTTTTGCAACAGCGGTAAAACAGAGCTGAATGCTGTCAATGTAAGCTTGACCCTGAGCTGAAAGGTTTTATATATATATATATATATATATATATATATATATATATATATATATATATATAGGGTAAAAAGAAACTATTAAAATTCCAATATATGTTGTTGCCTTGTTTGTAACATGTCCATTAAACATATTCTAACAAACATATTCTAACCAAGCCTAGATATATTGATTGGCTATTTGGAGGCAGGCCAGTGCTAAAGACATAAATAAGCACCCTTACTTGGGTGGCTTGTCAAAAAGCTTTGAACTAGGAAACTCTCCTTTATCTAAAAGGCTTGGACCTAATGTTACCGCAGTTCCGCTAGGGTTGGGGTTTGAAATAACCCCCAGAAAAAGTGGCGTTTGAGTGGAATCATCTACAAGGGCCAAGAAAAAAGGCTGGTTGACTGTAAAAGAGGGATTAGAGCGGATGATTGTGACACTGGTTGCAGCCGTAGCCTCTGCACCCTCCTCATTGATCTCAATGCTGGACTTGTGCTGTACACTGGAGACCAGCAGGGGTCCTTCTGAGATACCACCCAGATTGGGACTTGAGAACAGCTCCCCTAGACCTGAAAAAACAAGAATAAGCATGTTGTTGTTATTATTATTATTATTATTATTATTATTATTATTATTCAATGAATTCTTATTAAAATATTAGCATCAAGGAGTTGATCATTTTCATAGTTTAATATTTGATTAATCACCTTCATTAAAAAGCAATGTCTTATGCTGGATTTGAACTTAAGTCAGGGTTCTATCTTACCCATGCTTGTCAGGGCCTCTTCAAGTTCCTGAGTAAAATCCAATTTGAATTTGGGGAGTTTAACTTGCATACTTCTCTCTCGTGGGAAGTGATTATATAGATCTGAGAAATTGAGTTTGGCTGCAATGGCTGACACGTCAACCGATCCTATTATGGGCATTACAATTATCAGGCTCATATTCCCTTTGAACGGGAAACGAGCAATCTACCAAACAATAAGGGTGTACATTAGTGAAATGCCCATAAACTGAACAAAATACAGCATTATTGCAACACCATGAAACAAATCCACAAAAATGTACTTGATATTATTGGTTTTCTGTCTGTTTCTGTCCAGTGAATATAAAGTTACCTGCGCATCAAGTTCATTATGGTTGAAAAGGCTGAGTGGGTATTTTGGCCCAAGCATCATGTCAACATTGACTACTTGTTTCTCATCAATATAAAAAGGCTCACTGGAGGTGAAGTGAGGGTCAAAGCGCCGGAGCCACTCTCCTGAAATACACGACAGAAAGTCATTATCGGGTAAGATAGTACACCTAAATTCAGTTTAGCTGGATAAATTGTTAAATAAACTGTTTTTAATAATAAATCAATTGTTCCATATGTTTTTATGCCAAGGAAACTATTAAAACGGCCTGGTAGAATCTCTATACCTTTAAACTAAATAGATGCAAGCATCTATGGGTATGCAAATCATAAATGGCCCCATTTCCGAACATCACCTAATGAAACGTAATTTATTTGATGCTTATACCAAAATGTACGCCTTCCATTAGTAGTTATCTATTTTTAAAATATTTTAAAAATATTTCTTTACCTATGGTTTTATTTGTTTAGTTATTTATTTTAACCTATGGTTAGCAATTACCTAAGGTATAATGGCACAAAATATAGAGGCTTATGTAAATAATCACTTATGTAAAAAAAAAAATAAATAAATAAATAAATCACAATATACTGTTCTTTAATGTACAACCACAACTATAATTATCCTTATCTAAGGGAGAAGTTTAATTAATCGCTACAAATTCACACAAAAAAGATACTTAATGAATATATATATATTTATATAGAATACCATTTCATTTCCAGCTGCCATAAAGTTTCCTTTTTTAATACAGGGCCAGTATTACTTTCCAAAAAAAAAAAGCTTCACAGCATCACTGATGTAAAGCACCATGGCCAGCCTGGGAGCTAAACGCATCAATCTACTACTAATAGCATCCACATGGTAGGTACATTCTTCTTACCTAAGGTATGACTGAATGATGAAAAATCTTGGAACAGCAATTATTTTTAATTATTTTCTTAGCAAGCAGGATAAAATTCAAATCCAGGTTACTGTAAACCAGCCCTAAAATGTAACTGATAAATGACCATCTCAAAGCTATTTTTGTCTCAAAAGTGAGAAACTATCCAACTGCACAGTTAGAGAATTATATGCCCACTAGAGGCTAGTATAATATTATGAATTGCCACCACCACAGCAAACATTTAGATGAGTTGTGTGCGCTAAGAAATGATGTACTTTTCCCAAACCACTAGTGTATGCACCCAGAGTTTGCTAAATGTGATCAGTACAGATTATTTTATATAGATATATACACATCTATTAGACACCAAAATAGAGTATTAACCACGCAACACCAGTTGTGTTTGGTGGAGGGGGGTGGGGGGGGGGGGATTTGGGCATGCACATGAACATTTTACAAATTTGCAAACAGCAGCTCCAGGACATTTCAGAGAACAAAGTGTTTGAAACTTCAATGGATCCTGTAGCAGGAAAAAGCGTTTCTTCAGATAGTGAGTCTTTACCGAGAGTTTTGGTGTTTCTTTGTTGGTTCTCCGGTATACATTACCTTGTACTACGATGGTGGTAGAACCTTTACTGTAGGGATGGTGTTAGGTTTCAGTCAAACGCAGAACTTTGTACCAAGGCCAAAAGCCCCAAATTTGGTCTCATCAAACCAGATAACCTTGTCCACAGGTTTGCTGAGTCTCCCAAATGCCTCTTTACAAAGAGGTGGCTCACCACACTTTTAAAAACTCTAGATTTGTGGAGTGTCCTCAGTTTAGTTGTCCAGCGAACAGCTTCTCCCATATGTGCTGTGGATCTCTCCAGCTCCTTCAGAGTTACCTTTCAGATCTTGGTTGCTTCTCTATTCCCCTCTTTGCTCCCTTTCACTGATTTGGTGGAAACCCTGATTGATTCTTTGTCCTGGACTTAGTTTGGATATTTCTGATCTTCATGATGCTGTTTTTTTTAGGTATGTACTCGGGCACCTTCAAGGAACATGTGTATTAATATTGAAATCATGTGAAATTTTAATTGTACATAGGTTTACTCCATTTGGCTAATTATGTGACCTCTGATGTCACCTAAACTCATTTAGGAGTTTCACAGTAATACGGGTGAATACGTATGCAATCAAAATCTTAAACATTTTTCATTTATAAATCATTTTCCAAACTATATTGTCTATTTTGTGTAGCTTCATTACATAAATAAATAAATGCAAATCAGGTCCTGGTTGTAACGCTACAAAAGTGTGGAAAAGTTCAAGGCTTGAATACTTATGCAAGGCACTATAGCTGGAACGTTTTCTGATGGATCTTTTAGCCCCACAAATACCAGGCCAGTAATCGTGTCATACTGAAACCAGGGTCCCACTATGGTGCAATGTATTAATTCTGAACCACTGAACATGTGGGATGATGTTAAATATTACAGTACAGCTGTTATTGTATTACCTTTGTAGTGCACAGCATTGATAAGCATCATGACAAGGTTAGGAGGGAGACTGGACAGGAAGTCTGTGACATGGCCATTTGTGGACTTCTCTACCCACTCATTGATCTCCTCCAGATCAATCAAAGCTGCAGGCTTTGAACCAAATATTTTGAGAGACTCTTCTATAAACTCCTGGTTTGGCCTAAATCCTTTAGAAAGAAAATATTTATAGGTTTATTCATCTGTTACAGAGACTAATGTCAGGATTAAGAGCTGCAGGCCTCTTCATCAGCTACACATCAGTGACATTGACACAATGCATAATCTGTCCTTAAATCTGCAGAGAATATCACTGGGGTCTCATTTTGTCTCACTCACCATCAACAAGGTAGATGCGGCTGGCGATTTGCAGGGCATTTTTGCGAACATGGTGGAGAAGGCTTTTCAGTGCTTTGTGATAGCAGGGCTCTGCATCAGCATGTAGGTGTTGAAGGAGGAGCTCTTTTGTCTCATTCCTCGCTCCTAATAACCATACATACATCACACTATTAACATTCGCTAAATGGTTGTTCCATATTCATTCATGGCACTTTCACAAAGAATAAGTGAAGCTACTGAATATACAAAATGGTGACAAATGAAATGAAAAAACAGTTGCTCTGTTATGTTATAGGGGCAATTTCCTGGCATGGTTTGGGTTCACTTGTTTCACTGGAATTCAATGGAAATTAAAGTTACAAAGTTACTCTAACGGATCACTTATATCCTATAATAAAGCATATCTATCCAGATGGGAGAGGTCTCTACAGAGATGACAATGCCTGAATCCACAGGGCATGAAGGCTCACTGAATAGTTTGACGAGTATGAAAATGGTGTAAATTATATTTCATGGCCTTCACAGTTACGTGAACTCAACCCAGTTGAACATTTTGGACCAACAACACTCTCTACCACCATCAAAACACCAAATCTTTTGGAAAAATGGTTTACACTTCCAGACACTTGTAGAATCTATGCTAACACACATTGAACCTGTTCTACTGGCTTCTGGTGGGCAACTGCTTTACCAAGACGCTTTAATTTGATTTTGCCAAATAAGCTACTATACACTATTTAGTACGACTTCACTATAATTTAAATCGATTTTTCTTTACTAATATAGCAAAATAATCAACGGACTTTGTGAGTTACATGCATTAAATTGGTATCATTTGGTCAAGTGTTGCATGTCAGGAACATACCCAGAGCCAACTGAGAGAGAGCTAAGGACACACTGAGGGGGGAGATGATAATATTTGATTGTTTTGGATCTGCCTTCAGGTTCTCCAACAGCTCCAGACCAAACTTCATAATCCCACTCCCTATGGCCCGATGAAGTTCTTTAGAATTCAAAGCACCACACAGCTCATCCAAATCTTCCTCTGAGGAGCTCTCTGCATTTTCAGTAGTGTGGGTAGAGGTAGCAAAGCCATCTGGAGTTAATTCTTCTGTGTGGGACACGTTGGAGCTTACTACATCCTGTCAGAAACACATTGACTGAAGTCTCCTGAAACTGGTTAGGTGATATGCAAGATTTTTATCAAATGAACAAACTTCTTACTGTTCTGGGACTGCTGGTTATCAGGGGTACGAGAGGAATCACAGTGACCTTTTCATCCTCTGAAATGACATCCTCCTGTAAAAGTGCAAGACCATCCTTTTTGATTTATTGTGGAATAGCGGTTTGAGAAGTAAAGGTTAAAAAAAAAAAATGTTGGTCTTGTTTTACCGTCAAGCCTTGTTGGCAGTAACAGAGGAAAAGGAGTACCAGTAAGCTTAAATCCATGTCCTAATATCCAGTCTGAAATCACAAGTGTTAAATTGAAGCACATTTAAGAGAAGCATATGCATAAATTTCATTTCAGTCTCAGTAATTTATTGGCAGAAGTATGGTGTACTAACTCAGTACAGAATACACAGCCAAAATTGCACGTAATTACGTAAGGTAAATTCTGACAAATTTAAGTGATGTTGGGTGTAAAGTTTTAAGTTAATTTATCACCGTGAGAGGAATTCGAAAATACAATTGTTTAAGGATTTATTTAATCATGACGTTAGATAATGAGACAGCGAAGGAAAAGGATAGTCTAAATTCAACATTAAACATCAGCAGATACTGTTTTAAGCATATGAGTAAAAAATGATCAAAATAGTTGCAATGACATTTAGCGTCAATGGTGCCAAATACTACATTTGGTCTAACTTAAAGCAATTGCCAGTCTCTGTAAAAACACTGAATGTGTATCAGAAATGCATGTGTATTAATCATATCATATCATAGATATTAACAGTAATAGTTCAACTCTCACTCTGCATAATGCACTATGAACCATGGAACATTCAGTAAACTCTGCTTGAGCCAATGTTGAAGTTTATTTGCGTATTCTGCTTATTGATCATGCTGAACACACATTTTCAAAAGCTAAATATGCTAAACATTTCAGTTTAACCCACATTATATATCCAAAGTATAGTTTGCAGTGCACGTTATGTACAATAGGACAAGAAAATTGAACATACCTGGAAAACTACCTGGAAAATTGAGAGAAAACCACAAACGGTCAAAAGGAAAAAACTGTCCTCTCTTAAAGTCTGGCAATCAATGAACAGGCAGTTACACTTCAACTTTCATTGATCTGTGCTTCATATAACTCACATACATGTAAACAGTGAGAGAGATCTTGACGCCACAAACAGCAAGTGCAAGAGCTATGCATCATGTAGACATTTACAGAGCCGTGACTATGCTGAACATAATGGACCATGGGCTATTTTAAATGTAGGGAAGTAGTGGGTGCTTTCTGCGCCATTTACGAGAAGCACTGCAGTAAATGGAGAGGAAGGGGTAGAGAGAGAGAGAGAGAGAGAGAGAGAGAGAGAGAGAGAGAGAGAGAGAGAGAGAGAGAGGTTGAACTGTTATGTATATAGATTATCAATAAAGATTGGCAGTTGGTGAATTAATGTTGTTAAAAGACAGGAAAATATAATACATTATCCAACAGAGAAAGCCACAGAGCTCTCTAAAACCGGAGGCATTAAATGTCAAACACTCAACAAGGACTTTGCCCTGCTGGCGCAAGGTATCCAAGTGGCTGCTGTGGTTCTGAACAGCAAACCTTCAAAAGAGTGAAATTAACACTGATTATCCTAATTGCATTCATGAGGGCATGCTAATGCTGCACGTATAATATGGATTAATCTGTTTCCTCCTGTTTAAAAAAAAGGATGTCTGAAATAATAAAGACAGCAACAACATTTCTGACCAATTTGAGTTTACTTCAAATTACTGAAAATGTCCAAATTTGATGTCTTGATTACATGGAAAAAAGAAATCGCAAGGCTTGAAAGTAAAAAAGAAATAAGTTAGAATTAACTGCAAGAAAGTAATAACCTACTGTGAGTTAAACAATTCCATATATTGCAGTTAGACTTACAACAGACAATGTAAAATCTTGCAGACATGAACAACTGATCAGTTTGAGAGACATGGACACAAAATGACTAGATCTACTTGTCTCACTAAAGAATTCCCAAACTACTGGTATTCCTAGGCAGACTTGCACTTGTGCAAGCAAAATGTCTGATCAAACAGGTAGAGTTTATTGCAAGTGATGGATCTCAAATTAGAAACTGTAACATGAATTCCTTTCCAAAGCATAATTATGACCAGAGAAATCGAGAATAGCTTCAGGAGTGTCTCTTATGTGTACCCTTGTCTGATCATGACCCAGTGTAGTTTTAAGGATTGTGTAACAGATTTTAACTTAATCTTGATAAAGCTGTAAAACATAAAAAATAACCTTTTACTTACTAAATTTTACAAACTCAAAACTTCGTTACTGCCCGATAGGAATGTCAAATAGGAGACTACTAGGTGCATACAACTCACATCCCTATAATCAGTGGTTAGTTTCTAGGATACACAAGTATACTGTATATAAGGAATAAAAATATTACTACAGGAATACATAAGACAATGAATTAATATAATTATGAGGATTTCTTATTTTGTGGAACAATCCAAACTATGTAAGAATTCATTGTTGCACTAAAATGTAAATCCCATTTAATATGGGATTATTGACCTGTTACTCAACCCCTCCTCATAGATAATCTATGGCTAGGTATTTCCTCATTCACCGTGGTGCGCGTACATACAGAGGTCCTACAAAGAAAAGAAAAAAAAAAGCCTTTAACTGACTGCATATGTGACACCAATATGCAATGACAGATATGACATCCTCAGACATACCTTTCATATCATTAAGGTCCACCTACATGTTCATGAATAAAGGTACTCATGATATAGAGGATTTAGGACAACACAGAATACCAATAAAAACCCACAAATACTGCATAGATGTTCAATGCCTCAGGTGCATGGTAACATTATAGCATTGACAAGGTTTGATCTGTGATTCACACAGTGGGGGTTCGGTGATTTCCTACACCTATTTTGAAAGTGTAAACACTACAGTGGAACCGTGATTGGCTCAACATTCCTGAGCAGTTCTTCTTATCCACTCGTCTATAGAAACAATTTGTCTTTTTCCAGGATAAGAAATTAGATCCTTGAATTTCTTGTACATAAACATCAGCTGGTCACAAACTCCATAGATAAACTGTATAAAATCGTATAAACTGTTTGTGAAGCTAATCCTTTGATTTTTGATTGTGTAAAGACTTTGAATATTCTGTTAAACCTTAGTAAGACTAAGGTGCTAAGACATTCTTAAATAACTTCTAATCAGTCACAGAAGCTCCCCACAATAGCTGAAAAGTGCATCAGACGAACATCGTCTTTGCTTTTTTTTTTTTTGTTTTTTTCCATTTTGAGGAGGAGCCAGCATTGGTGCAAAGAGCAAATATGTTAATGAGACACTCAACATCTGGGCTGCTTGTGCTGGAGCTTGACATGTGTTTAAGCCAGCAGTCTGATAGCGCCATTCTCAGAACCCAGCAGCAGGAGTCTTTTGGTGGGCAACACTGCCAGGCTGGTGAGGGTCCCGCGGAAGTTCTCAGAGCTAAGTTTGGTGCAACTAGCTGGGCTGGCAGAGATGTCCATCATGGAGTACACGCCTATCTTATTTGCTACAGTGCCTGCCACAATCTCAGCACCATAGAGGTCAAAGGCATGGATGGGATCAGAGGGAGTCCTGTACAGTTGAAGGGGCTTGTGCTCCAGGTCTTTCCACACTGCCAATGTGTGATCAGTGGAGGAACTAATCAGCAAATTCCCCTCTGCTGCCTGCAAAACATACAGATATGAGCAAGCATGCACACAACCACACATTTTAAGTCTTGATTTTTTTGGTTAAATGAAACCAAGTCAAGATTGACAGCTTTCTATCACAGTGATCCATAATTACAAATGACTGTCTAGCTTGTATGTAAATCAATAGCATTTCTCATATCAGCATTAATAATGAGTAATCCATGTCCATATTTGCCTAAACATGGGGTTGCAAAGGCACAGACAAAATCCTTGACCCTGATAATCGAGGTTAAATAAAGTTTGTTTTTGCTGTAGTCTGTTGTTGACTACTTCTGAACAAACTGACAGGGTACAACTTTTGCTCACCCTGTGGGAAGCTCAGTACTATTGCACAAATTCATAGACTAAAGAAAGTTATGAAGGTGTGTCTATTCTTTTTTTTTTTTTTTAAACTGCTATGTACTAAAACTGTTTGCACCAAAAGAAAAAATAAGTCCTAAATCCACCTCAGTGAATTATGTCCTATAAATCCAGAGTAAATCTGTGAATACAAGGTTTATTTGTGGCCAGAAACAACAAAATTCTTGTCTTCTTTAACATATTAGTGTACAATAGCCCCATTTAGAAAATAAGACATTTCTAATCAGTGATAATCTTCAGGAATCTGTTGACGTTATAAACACTTTATTTTGAAAATCACTAAATGAGCTTTTGCGCAGCACATGGACCTCTTACTCACCACTGTTAGGACATCCAGTTGATAGGTGACAAATACCAGGCGCATATCTGATTCACCACAAGTTTACGCAAAATGTTCTGAACAGCCTCATTACTGACATCATTATATATATATAAATGTTGATACACATTTGTAAAAACATTTATACATCTGATAAGCATAAAGCATATACCCACCTTCATCTGCAGTATATCTCCCTCATGAGCAGGCCAGCCTCGCAGTACCAGCCCAGTCCGTGCATCCAACAACACTATGAAGCCTGAGGAGAATCCAGCCGCCACTGTTCGTCCTCCGGGGCTCACAGCCAGACAGCGGATTAGACCCGCGCTCAGGTTGTTATAGGCCAGGCGAAACTCATGCTGATAGTAGGGGAAAAGCACAGCGTACCTTACTGATAGCCATTAATACTAATGCCAAAACACACTGCCCAAAATGAGCTGCATGATTAAATCAAACCCAATCAATTACATTTGTAGGGCAGCTTTGAAGAGCAGGGCAATGACCTCAGGTTTTTAAATGAGACAGGGATGACATGTTAGGGAATGATGAATGTACCTGTAGGCCAGGCTTGCGTGGGTCTACAAAACGAAGGACAGAGTCAGCACTGGCATACACCACGCTGCAGTGAGGAGGTGGCATAGTGGTGATGGCCGTGATGGGATTCTTGCCATCAAGTGGGTCGTAAGACCGAATCTGCTTGCCTTTTCACACACAAAAAAGAGATTGCTTATTTATGTTAATGCTGCATTATGTTACTTATTGAATTTTTAACAAAAACAAATGAGTGAGTAAACAACTCACTGTATAAACACAGTGTACTTAAGGACTCCTATTACCATGGATTCATGCCACAAAATTGAGCACTTCTTGAATCCTCACTAAATGTGTATTGGCATGCCACCTGTAACTGTTACATTAATCCATGCAGTGGAAAGAAAGTTTCTTGCAGTAACATATGCACCAGTGAGGTCTTTGAAATCCCAAAACCCCCCAAATTTACATACTATAGTGTTAACACTGTCTGTACAGTTACATGTACAGTTAAAAAACTGTACTGTACAAATAGAATTGCCTCTCACCTGTGAACTGGTCCCAAATGTGCACAGTGCCATCACAGCTCACCACCTGCTGTAACGCCTCCAGCTGTGCAACACAGAACACAGACTTGCGATGGTCTGTGTACGTCAGCCGAGGCTCCACCTCTCGAGTACCATCACCATGATTATACAGTGGCCAGAGTTTCACTGTTTTGTCTTTGCTTCCAGAAAGAAAGTAGTCCTCACCAGCTAGTGGAGCCAGACACTTAGCTGTGCCCGAGTGGCCCAAAAAGCTCTGCAGGCGGATCTGGTGGAAATGGAAACGTGGGTCCTGCTGGTTGAAGCCAATCTCATATTGCCAGTATGCCAGCCAATTACCCTGCAGAGAACGACTACTGCGTGAAAGTTCCTGCTTCAGTGCACTGTCCTCTGGAGTGTGACCCAGAACCCAAGAGGATGAAGAAAGTGAGGAAACTGGTCCCACTGACATTGAGGCAAACATGGATGTGATGAGGCATGATGATGGAATATAGCTCACATGAGGCCGTCCCCAGATATCAAGAGATGACTGATTTGGGCTCCCACTTTGTTCAGTGTCCCGTGCTACTTGGATGCGATTTCCTACCAAGTGACTGCCAAAGGTTCCAGACTCAGGAAGGGCATCCCCACTAAGAGGAGTTGAGGTGGATGAGGGAGCTGGGAAAGGACTGCGACCAAACTGGTGACTTAAGCTTGGGGAGAAGCCCATGGAAGAAGTGGGCATCTCTGCACTTTGAACGCCAGGTAGGTTTGATTCTGGGCTTCCTGGACTTACTTTGTTATAGTAGGACATAGCCAGTCCCCAAACTAATTCATGGTTAGGAACTAACTTGCGAATAACTGTGTCACCTAAAACCAAAAATAAAATGAGTATGAGAGATAATATTATGAAAGAAATAATGTATAAATAAATTAAAAAATTAATTAATTAATAATGCTCCAAAAAAATCAATAGGCATGAACTGCCTCACCGATGAGACACTGCAAAGGGATATAGGAGGTATACGCCATCTCTGGGTTGAACACGGCCTGAAGTTCTTCCAGAACCCCCAGTTCACAGGTCACCTCTGTTCCCCCTGGAGTGCACACATCAATGTATATGCACTCTCCAACCTCTTTTCGGGGGCCCTTCTCTATCTGCACAGCAAAATGCCAATCAAATCATTAAACTACCAAAACAAGAAAGTTAAACAAGAGCACAGGTTAAAATTATTGTTCCTGTCTAGAAAAAAGAAATCAGTGCAGTACAAGGCCTGATTCAACCAAATCAGCCTAGTGTTAGGAAACCAGATGCATTACTGGTTATTAATATGTACCAGTAGTATTATTATGTACCAATTTGTGTTACCTGGTTCTGCAGATTGTCCAGCAAAGAGAAGACCTGAAAGAACTTGCAGAGTGTGTCTGCCATGTGCTGTTGCACCATCTCCCTGCCAATTCGCAGCCAAATCAGTGCCATCAGGCTGAGAGTCTTCAAACACACAGCTGAACGGGACTGCACCCCACTGGGAAAACTGTGATTACAGGACCACGTCAGCAAAGGTAATATTTCAAATTAATTGCAAAGAAGTGTGTGCTCTCACTGTAACTAAATGCAGAAGCTGAAAAAGAAAAGGCCTCTAGTGTGAGACTTTACCCCATTTTGGGTGAGGTGAGCAGGTCGAGCAGGGGCAGAAGCACATCCTGATTGATCTTCATCAGCATGTCCATTAGAGTGGTGTCTGATAGATAAACTATAATCTTCTGAGTCAGCACGACCGCACCTAGAAGTCCTGCCTCCTTACGAGTATTCAGGCGGTGGGAGGAGGGGGGAGAAACCTGGAAAAAGGTTATGAAAGAACAAAAATTTATATCAGGGGCAGGTATTAAATTAGGACTGTGTAAATCTTTGATACAAAATTATTAGAATTTATGCACGATCATGTCCACTGATGCATTCAGTAAAATTACAACAAACACAAACTAAACAGCACACAAATAACCATCACTCATGGTCATACATGTCCTTGGTGTTTTTTCACTAATTCCCTAAAAACCAATTAGTACTTTCAAGATAAAACTCTCATGGAAAACACTAATCACCCAGAGAATAATACCAAATCTGCCAGCCAGTAGCCATCCAAGTCAAGCAAAGGTCATGGATGGCTTTTTAAATCAAGCAGCTACGTTTCTGCTGATTTTACAGAAAATAAAATAAAAGGGTAACTATTTGATCACCTCACTTTAAATAACTAGAGAGCTATCTAATTATTAGACAATAGCTCAATGACTGGTTCACTTTACAGGTCTGCTGTGTTTAAAAAGAATTAAAGAACACTTGTAGAAGAATCTTGAAACACTCTTAGAAATTATCATCCTTTATATTTTAGATAGATGCATATGATGGCCCTTTACTCCTTTTCAAACCCCAGGTTATCAATAAGGTTTAAAGCAATTACGCCCATTCTCTTGAAAGATGCTAATTCTGATTGAACAGATTGAGATAATTATCGCATTAGATAAGTGCCATGTATTCTACAGTGGATAAACAGTCTACACATCCCTGTTAAAATTGCAGGTTTTTCTTAGTTAAATCATATCAGATCTTTTTTCACCTTTAATGTGATTTAGCAACCAACAAAATTCAAGCAGAGAAACAAATACAAATCTTTCGGGTGGGGGGGGGTTAGGCTTGTAATACAGCACTCAGTCTTTTTGGGTAAGAGTCTACTAACTCAGCACATCTTGATTTGGCAATTTTATGCCACTCTTCCTTGCACAAACACTCCAGACTGCAAGGTCCTGTGCACAGTACTCAAGTCATTCTACAGGTTTTTGCTAGGATTTAGAGCTGAGCTCTGACTGGGCCATTCCAAAAAAAATTGAACAACTACTTCTGAAGCCATTCCTTTGTTGACTTGGATTTGTGCTTTGGGTCATTATTGCGCTGGAAGGTGAAAATTTTCCTTCATGTTCAGTTGTCTAACAGAGGCCTGCAGGTTTTGTGCCAAAATAGATTGGTATTTGGAGCTATCCAGGATTCCCTTTATCTTGACTAGATTCCCAGTATGAGTTGAAGAGAAGCAGCCCCATAGCGCCATAGCGTGATGCTGCCACCACCATGTTTAACCATGGGTATGTTTTTTTTTTTTTTTTTGGTGCCAAACATATCTTTAAGAATTACAGTCATTCAGTAATTACATGCCCACGCCATAACATTACCACCAAAAACAGGAAGGCCAGATTATAGTTTGCCAAACGACATCTTAAAAAGCCTTCACAGTTCTGGAACAACATCCTATGGACAGATGAGACCAAGATCAACTTGTACCAGAGTGATGGGA
>CM074958.1:10804695-10822864 GCA_037577455.1 Pangasius macronema
ATTTTTAGGGTCATCTCCCTTTAAAAATGTGTTAACCAACTGGAATCAATGTTTACTTTGAGTTGTCAGTCACATGTGCATCATGGATACGGCCAAAAAAAAATCAGCAGACAAAAATGATGAGGAAGAACAAAATACAAAAAAAGCAATGGAAGTGTAAAACTCGTTGGTCCACCGCTCACAAAGTTCAACCCTGTGCATTATGTGAGTTTCTGGATTTCTAAAGCAGGGGTTCAAACCTTTTGCAGCCAGGGACCTGTTTCACTGTAAAATAAATGTTATTGGACTCTCTTTAGCACAGATTTAATTTGTGAACATAATATGAATATTGAACTATTCAAATGTTATTATTTTTCAAATTCTGGTTAATTTCTGAAATTTCTACAGACAGAACATATTAGGTCCAAGTTATTATTATTTATAGGCCTGCTTACTTGATTATTGAGGTTTGGATTAAATCCATTCAATTCAAGTGTCTACTCATACATCCTAATAACTATAAGAACTCAGTAATAAATACAATAATGTACATTTGTGTATGCTTGTTTGGATTGAGATTTTTACCACTGTAACAAAATAAAAATTTAAGGGACCCCTCTTTTAGAACTGAACTGCCTCAGACGAGCAGAGGAAATTGTGACATAGGGAGGAGACTGTTACATGACTGTGTTGTGGAGCATTTTGGACAATTAAGCAAGCTATCTTTCTAAAAAACAAAGTAATTATAGTCATAAACACAACAATATAAGTACAATGCGACAAATCTCCAGTATTACATTGTTTGAACGACACTATGTTCTGAGCAGAATGTTTGATGTGAGCTTGAACGCATATTGTGAAGCTTAATGAACTACACACTGAAAAGTTATTGCTGCAATCCCTCGTTGTAACATGTAATATCTACGCTGTTAGCCCTATATCATGGCATTCTACATTACTATATTACACAAAAAGCTTGGAGCACTGTTGTATCTATATATTCCAGGACCTTTTCACTTTGCGTGGTGAAGGACCTAGTAGAGAGGGAACCACAAGGTCATGGAGTATAAAATGTTTGATTCGTGACGAATCTTGGGAATCAGATAGCTAAACTGTCAGTTATAAGGCTCTACATTGAACTTTAAGGGATAACCAAAGAACTCTTAGAAGTTCTATTTTTTTTTAAATATTGAACTTTTAATTTTTTCTTTCCAGAGGTGCTTGTTTGAGATAATTTGAGTGTGCAGTCTGATGACTGTGTGTATTCCAGGAGGCCAGCTGTGCTTACGTGATCTCACTGATGGCAGTGTACTGGTGTACAGAAGCTCTCCCTCTGGCTGTGACGTCTCTGCTACCTGCTCTCCTCTTTCCTCTGTTCGGCATCATGAAGTCAAAACAGGTGTCTCAATATTTAGGCTCCATGTTTAGGCTCTAATCTTAAGTTTGTGCACATTACTGTTTTATTGTCCCACATTAATCTGATTCTTCTTTTCCAATTTAAAGTTAAATTAACTGTACTGTTTATTCTCCTGTCATTCTCCAGGTGTGCATTCAATATCTAAAAGACACTAATATGTTGTTTGTGAGTGGCCTTATGGTGGCAGTAGCTGTGGAGCACTGGAACCTGCACAAGCGCATTGCTCTCCGAGTGCTGCTCCTCGTAGGAGTGCGTCCAGCACTGTAGGTGGCCACTAATTAAACTAGAACAATTGTAGAGTCTCTTCCCCATGGAGTTCTTAAGAATTCTTATTTGAAGGTTCTTTCTTTATTTCTCTTTGTTCCTCTGTGCTTGGACACAGGCTAATGCTAGGTTTCATGGCTGTTACATCTTTCCTCTCGATGTGGATCAGTAACACCGCCACCACAGCAATGATGGTTCCCATAGTGCAGGCAGTCCTGGAGCAACTGAACAACCAGGAAATCGAAACAGTCCCACTCAACTCCTGTGGGGAGCCCAACCAGGCAACAGATGTACAAAACAATGAGTCTGCTAAACAAAAAGACGGGCAAGGTCAGATATGTTGCCATTGTTATGTGCTTTATAGAAGATCATACATCTCACCATTTTCAGCCTTACCTAATAGAATGTCTCTCAAAAGTGTTGTACTTTAATATGTGAGATCTTTGTTTGCTGTGATTATTTTCTGCCCAGCAGTGGTGTTAAGTGGTCTGAACATGTCAACTGAAGCTACCAGGGATCAAGAGGCAGCAGAGAGGAAGCGGATATGTAAAGGCATGACGTTGTGTGTGTGCTATGCTGCCAGCATCGGGGGAACAGCCACGCTCACAGGCACAGGCCCTAACCTGGTACTCAAGGGACAAATGAATCAGTGGGTGTCACACCTNTGATATCCTCAAATTTCAAAGAATTTGATAGCCTTCCGTATCCTTCTAACTCTACAATTCTGTTATTCTTGCCTTCCTTTCTCTTTTATTCTATTATCACATTAAGTTATTGTCTTTTCCTTTTCCCTTAGATTGTTTCCACATAATGGTGACGTCATCAATTTTGCGTCGTGGTTTGGCTTTGCATTTCCAAACATGATCCTGATGCTAGCTTTAGCCTGGCTGTGGCTGCAGTTTCTTTTCATGGGATTCAAGTAAGTGTGGTTAATGCTAACCCTTGTTTAACCAGTACAACCGAGTCCCACAGTCCGTCTCTGTCATGTAGCTGTTTCTTCTTGCTCTCTTTCCACCAGCTTCAGGAAGACATGGGGCTGCAAGGCAGTGCAGACAGAGAAAGAGATTGCGGCGTATAATGTGATCCGAGAGCAGCACCGGCTGCTTGGACCTATGACATATGGAGAGTTCAGTGTGTTGGCTCTCTTCATTCTACTTGTGGTCCTGTGGTTCACCCGGGATCCCGGCTTTGTGGCTGGCTGGGCCACACACACGTTCAACTCAGAAGCTGAGTATGGGTTACAAAGCTTGCAAAGCTTTCATTTACTTTGTTGCATTTTCACTAAATCATAACTGTGGCTTATGGATATAGTTTGGATTAAACATGGTACTGAATATAGAATAATTTCCCATTGTTACTA
The DNA here is from genome assembly GCA_037577455.1 of Pangasius macronema. NCBI lineage: Eukaryota > Metazoa > Chordata > Actinopteri > Siluriformes > Pangasiidae > Pangasius > Pangasius macronema. Next base: position 10,807,716 of record CM074958.1, read on the forward strand.
AAACATCAGGTATGTGACAGATGCCACAGTGGCAGTTCTCGTCGCTGTGCTTCTTTTCATTCTGCCATCAACACCACCGATGTTCTGTTGCTGGCCACCCTCTAGTCCTGGTCCAGGTGGGAGACACCTTACTACCACAGAAAATTGAAATTATTAAGTGATGTTCATGTCACTGACTCATAGTATTGGCTTTTTTGTGTCTGGGTATCCCCATGGCAGCTCTGCTTACATGGAAGGTAGCGCAGAGGAAAATGCCCTGGAACATAGTTCTGCTCCTTGGGGGAGGATTTGCGCTGGCCAAAGGGAGTGAGGTAATATTTAACCATATACCATTTTCTCCTCCTACCTAATGTGTACCTTAGCATTCTGCTTTCTAATGAAGGACTCCATATAGTACTATAAAGAGCTTTTCAGTTTGTCTCGCTGGAAGAATCATTAAAAGTTGTATGAAGATTAAAACCTGATTTTTCTTTTAGAAAGATTTCCAAATAGAATCTGTTTAGCTCGAACTGTTAAAAGAACCCTTGAGGAACCCTTTTTCACAAAGAGTAGATCGAATAGATGTGTTTTGTTTGTTCAAAAATCGATGGATTACAGGGTGGGCAAAAATTCTGAATAGCTTGCTCACATACTGTAAGCTGCCATGATCTTAATCTGTAAATATATTTTTCTTATTTTTGAACTGTTGTTGTTGTTCCAGGAATCAGGTCTGTCCAGATGGATGGGTAATCAGTTAACACCTCTGCATAGTATTCCTCCTTCGGCCATTGCCGTTGTCCTCTGTCTCCTGATATCCATTTTCACTGAGTGCACCAGCAATGTGGCCACCGCTACCCTCTTCCTCCCTGTCCTGGCCTCTATGGTAAGGGCAACATGAAAAAAAGTCATGATGAAACACACTCCAGGCTGCAGTTTACTGTAGTAGTAATAGTAGAAGTAGTAGTAGTAGTTGATTGATGTGAGTGTATACTCTGTGAGTGAGTGCCAGTGAAGACAAGCATTGAAGCACTACCCTGGCCCAGATCCCAGTTGTCCATTCATTTTTCACTGCATTTATTTCAGTCCCTTTTAGAGGCCCCTTAGTTTTTAGACAGCCAAGTTCTCAAGCAGCCCAATTCAACTGCCTATCTGTGCTCATAGGCAACCCGATTGTCCTTCTGCCCTCCCCAAACTGCACTACTCGGCTGTTCTTGAGTTAACTTACAAAGCTTTGCAATGAGACTTGGCTGCAATGGGCCAGGAAGGGAGGACATTCAGGCAGGAGGGACATTCATAAATGAATAGAGAGACAGACAGCAGAGAAAGGATTTAGAAAATGAGAGTTAATGAGGAACAAATGCATTTGCATATACCATTTCTGTATCCATATTGATTTCTTACTGATTTTGCTTTACATCCTTTTGTAAAAGTGCTTGAGAAAATATAATTTTCTTTTAAGGCACTACATGTGAATAGAGAAATTTATTTCAAACAGCTGATATAGCAAACAATCTATGCCAGTTTACTGCTGATATTTTTACAAGTACTTTTATATTGGAACGTTTTTAAATTAAATAAATTGGACTTGTTTATGAAAATGAGGCTTCATCTAAAATACACAGTAAGTATGCATAATTAATAAGACCTCAAATCTAGTCTTTATGTTATCAGATTTAATATATTCATTTCACTGAAAAGGTGCTATCAAAAGAATGACATTTACAGATATGTTGTTGGAACATTCTTTCCTTATTTCTTTATTGTTTATTCAAGAAAATACCATGCACTGTTATAAAACATATATTATGACATTTTTCAGCATAACATCTAACATACATCCAAAATGAATCAAGATTTTTGGAATGTTCCCCTGTAATATTCTTCTACTTAGGGTCTGGAATGAACATGCACAATTTCATGAATGTAGGTAATCTAGAAAGAGAGCTTTTTTTCTGAATTTAGAAAACAAATATTATACAAAAAATTGTGATAAAACACGGTTTATAAAGGGATTTGACATATAACATAATGACACTTGAATTAAAAATATATAATATATAAATATATAATATATAAAAAATATATCAGGGAACAAGCTTTTCAGGGATATATAAAATGGCGTTAAGGCCTTCTTCAAAAAGTATCACACGCAGCGTACGTGAGGGAACAAAAACAGTGAAATAAACATTTTTCTCTTGAATTTTGATGTTTTTATTACTACAGTTTCAGAGAAGATACAGTCATGCATATTTTGCAAGCACATACAGAAAACCCTGACCTCCTTAACTCTTTTACACCCAAAAAAAGATCTAAACCATGTCTCAAAAGCTTAAATTACTGTGCGTCAGCTGTTATGTTATGGTTTGCTCCACAGTTGTGCAATAGTTCAGAGGAGCGGCTGCTTTCTTGCAGACATGAGTCAGTTTTGGATGTATCATCTTGAAAGATCCTAGCTTAATTACACACACTAAATAACGGCTCACAGCACAGAAAACCACCACTTAAATTAGAGATCTGAATTAGAGAATTATAGTAGAGGTTTAACCGAATGCCATGCATATAATGTTTCATTTCTGCATTTAAGTCACACTCCATTGGAATGAACCCCCTGTATGTCATGGTGCCCTGCACACTCAGCGCCTCTTTTGCCTTCATGTTACCCGTGGCAACACCTCCCAATGCCATCGTCTTCTCCTATGGCTACCTCAAGGTTTCGGACATGGTGAGAGCTCTCTCTTAGATAATATTCATGCTCATGAAAGCTATAAATACTCTGATTGATTAGTAATCTGTCCACTTTTGAGTTAGGTTATGCGATTATATTAGTGCAATGGATTCCTGATTGCATTTGACCCTTCATTAACAAAATCTATTTATACATTCTTGAATTCAGATATAGTATAGAACAACCAGAACCTTAAATAAATTTAAGGATGATTACTGACCTTGCCCTTGAGCATTATACATTTAATCTTAGATCACATATGGTCTATTATCATGGTGTTGGGTTTACTCCTGTTTTCTTCTAATCCTTTGGTGGTTTTCTTCATTCAAGGCAAAGGCCGGGATAATGATGAACATTATAGGGATCTTCTGCATCACACTGGCGATCAACACCTGGGGAAAGGCAATGTTCCACTTGGACTCTTTCCCTACATGGGCCAACAGCACAGGCTTGTGAAAGCCATGACAGATGCAAGTGAAGAGACACAGCAAACTAATACCAGTACACAAATCATCCACCATGACAGAGCCCAAATGTGAATTTTTTTCATACTCCATCTGTGATGGGCTAACCATGTATTTTTTTCTACAGCTCCTGTTATTAACACAAATGGCCTGATTCACTAAGTAGCATTTATCCATGCTTTCATCTTCATGGGATTGTATATTTCAGAATTCAAAGTCCAAGTCATCAATGCCAGGGTTTGATTAGTGTTTCTATAAATATAATGCGTATTTAAAGTAGATATTAAATGTATATAAACATTTGGAAAGAAAACAGTCATTAAATCTCAGTCTATGTGTCACCAGGGAAGTGCAATTATAACTATGAGTCTTGTGTTTACTAAGTTGAGGATTTTTTTAGACTAAGATTCACGTGCCAGCATTCCCAACACCTCCTGCTGTGGTAATGTTGTAGAAATTCTTATGTTTGTCCCTTTTAGTTTAGTATTATTAATTATATTTATTAACACACAAAAGTGGAGCTTATATTTAGTAAAATTCAGTTTATAATATTTTATTGTTCACACTGTTAAGGAGGATTTAGTACTCTAAGTTTATATTGGTTGCAGTGTAGTTAGAACTCCCAATGAGGATACTTTTTTTCTTGCCAATTTGAATGAACCCAGTGCTCATCATTGCCATCACCATGTTTCCCTAAGCAGCCTAACAATTACGGACACCGTGGATCATGGCATTCTAGCAGTCTGTGTGTTTCTTTCTCAAAACACTGTGTGCTATTTGTATGTGCTGTATGAAATTTTATACCTTTTTATACCTGTACAAATAAAATCTGAAGGGTATTTATTTTGTATAGTAGACCCTACTGAGGTCTCAGCTTAGGGAGAATGTGACCTGTGTTGTCAGCGTCAATAAGTTTGTTAAAAAAAAACAAAAAACGAAAAAAAAACTTTCTAAGTTTATGCCTGATTGAAATTTGATTTTAAGTCTTGTAAGTTTGTGTGCAATTTAAGTTTATTTATTAAAACTTTGGGTTTATTCACAAAAAAAAAAACATTGTAAAATTTAGTCAATTTTAAAAGACAAAAAAATCACTGCAATAAAAACTAGTTTCAGGGATTTGTGACTGGCACTTTAAAGTGATGCACTAAGTCGAGTATGTAAAAGAAATGTGGTATTCCGTTTCTGTTGGAGAACAGATGCAAGTAGAAATGCAAGAACTTTAATAAAAACAGATAGCTTAATTTCTCATTTTGTCTTTTTCCCTATTATTTCCTATTATGTCATGTTTTATCATTCCTCCCATTTTGTTATATTTTACCAACATGTGTACTCAACTCAATCAAAATAATTCACTTTTTAATTAAAAAATGTTTCTAACTGTAGTTCCGGTGAGATGGTTATGACAAATAGTCATTACATTGTCTTAGATTTATTTTAGTGATCTAAATCTTTAGTCAGCTAAATCGTGCGGAGAAAGTGCAGAAACACTGTATATACTATGACCTTTAACAAGAATGCTACTGCACATCCAAACACTTGTTAACTGCCTATTTGTTAAGTATTATGTAACTTTGTGGTGTGGTACTCCTCTTCAGCCAAGTGACTTTATTTTTTTTATGCATTTCTTTACTTCAAACGGANAAAATTTAAAGCTCGGTCAAGCTCATGCTGCCATTATGGCACAGGACAAAAGTGACCAAAGCACAACAGTGGCCAATAACATCAACAATGTGGAAAGTACACTGTGAACTATAAATACTGCTTACCCACTTACAGTATTTAAAGTGGAGCCAGTCATGCACTTTCATGCAATTTGTATTTCTCTTCAACTGTGGTACACCCTTTAATATAGAGAAGAGGTATGTTGGAAGTACTCTGTACACCTGATGTTTTTTCACACCAGTATTTTCACAGAGAGGTTTGGATGCAAATGCAGGTTTTATTGAAAGGTTCAGGGCAAAACAGTGATCGGAAACGTGAGGTGGACAAAGAATCTACAAACAGACTAGGTAAAGCCAAAAAAAAGACAACTAGACAAAACAAAAAAACTAGATATATAACTGTCATGGAATAAAAGCTGAGTAATGTTACTGTTGAAGGTTTGAGTGAGAGTGTCAAAGAACTGAAGACTGTTCAGGCCTTTTATAGGATTGTGTGATAGTGAACAGGTATAACTATTCAAAAGTCAAGAGACTTGTGAACATGGATCATGTGACTGGTCCTGTGACATGGTTTGTAGTTTTTTGTTGTTGTTAGTTGAACGGTCATGGGATGTGTTTCAATGGTTACAGTGGAAACTTTCCAGACTACATTACATGTAACTCCAAAGACAGACTTTGTTATAGGAGTCCATACAGTTTCAAGAATTTATACACGACTTTATATGACTCAGCAGATTCAAAAGCCATGGGTAAAATGTGACATTGGATTAAACTAAGTGATTTGGAGAACTGGATAATGATTACTAGAATAGTGGTCATTTTGATTGAATCTTGTAGATCTGTGATTAACTCTATGCTGAGGTGTGACAAGGGACATTGGTGAATGGGCAGGACTTCTGTTTGACTGCATGTGGAACAGGACCTAACAATTCTCTGAATGTCAGACAGCATGGAATCCCATTACTATACAGGATTGAAGAGTGCCTGGTGACTAATAATGAGTCCCGTCATTTGTCAAATAGTACCTATAACCCTCCATGTAATCTTGTCACTCCTCCTCACCCTACCAAAAGTACACGTTGGGAAATTTCGCAATCTACGTCCTATGTCATGGCCCCACAGAGCCAGAATCTTCCTGCTTCTAGTTACTTCTCGAGTTGGGTAATCTTTAGTGTTATGGAGCCAGGAAGGTATGAAGTGGTAAAATGGAAGTGAGAATAGTATAGGACCCATTTAGTTTTTAGTGGATTAAGGCAAAGCCAAAGAATTTTTGTAGGCCCTTTGCTATTTTGGGCATTGACCAGTCTACCCTGAAATCATCCATGAAAACACCCGCTTTACTGATAATGTACCTTAGAAATGCAGCACTAGGAACATGAAATTTACAAATCACCTATTGACCAAGAGTCTTTGAAGAATGCATTTCACAAGTTAGATGTGCTCATTGAAGGAATGGGAGTAAATTCAAATATTGTTAATGTAAATGATGCAAGTGTGTCATGGGGGTGCATTGGCCAATCCATACAGAATGACTGAGTATTCATAGTGGCCCAAGGCAGTGTTAAACCGTCAGAAGGTAAGTAGTGGGAATGTTAGGCTTAATCCAACATCTGTGAAGACTCTAGTTCCAATCTCTTTTATGTAGCTCATTTGAGTGAGTCAGCTTCAAAGATAAACCTGGATGCTTTAGAAATGTACTCCTCCATAGCTTTTTCTTTTACTGCTGGTATGTGATAAATACAAAATCAAGGTGGGGTCATATCTGATAATTGCTTAATGTCAAAGTCATTGGGCCAATACAAGTGTAGTACATATGCTTTGGTTTTGTTAAAGACATTGTGGTACCAAGAATGTCTGGAGGCTGTTCGATGTTGGGATTGTTTTACTTTTAGTCAATGTAGACTCAATAGTGAATGAGGGATGCTTTATGCATGATTTATAGCACTGTGGTGAAATTTAAGGGGTGTGGGTCTGTAGCTAGGGAAGTTCCAGACCAAAAGGGTACTTAATTGATGATGGTACATGTAAAGGTAGTCCCGATGAAGGACAATCCCCGATGTTTTCCCGATGAAGGGCACTTGTCTCCAAACACATTGGCATAATGCAATGGGTAATGACTCCTTCCCTTACTGGTTGACAAAGCAAGGCTTTACATTGCATAGAATCTATTGGTTGCAGTTCTAGGTTGATGTCTGCATCAGTGAGTTTTACTGGGAGAGGTTTATATAGATGGCAGCTAGCTGTTGTTGCTATTGCCCAACTAATCTTCGTTGGGGTGAAAATACTTGCTGTAATTGTACATGACCCACTGCATCCTTGGTAGAAGAAATCTTCTGTCAGAATCAGGTCAGTTTTATTGAACAGATCAGAGCAGACAGCGCAAAGCAATTATCTGAAAGACTGACTAAATAATAACTTGTTAAATTTATTGTCCAGTATTGTATAATAGAAACAATGCTATTGCAGTATTGTACAATAGAAATAAATATACTGTCATTCCGTAAAACATTTAAAAGGAGATTTATAAATGCTAATATCAGCAATTAGTTCTAGGGGGAATGTGGGAAAATGTTGGTTAGGAAATTTAATGTATTTGTCTAATGTCAAAATCAAAGAATAAATCTCAAAAAAGATTTCATTGGTGGGCTCAAATGACACATCAGACTTTTTATTAGCTGGTGTTGTTGAGATTTTGTGTTATGGCTTAAGTAAACAAATCCAACCTCTGTTTAGCAGACATGTGCACCATAGTAATTATATCCGATGACATCATGGACATAGACATGGCAGAAGCAGTTAAATAATAACAGCTCATACAAAAACCTGAATTTCACAACCATTATAATCTCCTGCTATGTGGTCACACTTGCTACCTGTACACAAAAACCCACAAGACCTTAAGTCTGGTAAGAATGAAGCCATTTCAGAATCAGCATCAAATTAGCACTGACAGCAGAGAGATTGCTGAAATATACACCATCAGCTTTAACGAAGGAGAGGCAGCGCGTGACTGTAAAAAATTCAAGGCCCTACCCTTGACCACAAAATCTCATTTTACTATTGAGTCAATTAAGAGGTCAGACGCCTAACGAATAAGCAGTTAACAAGCGGTTAGATGTGCAGTGGCACTCTGATCACTATGATCATGGGTCTCTGGGAACATGGGCAGATATAATTACAGTGCCTTTCTCTCATTTACTGTTTTTCAAACACCCATTCATTATCCAGCTGAAACAAGAACATGTATGGTGTGTACCCGTTAGGCCTATTTATACATGAAAGTGCGTTTCTAAATTAAAGTAAGCATGGAATTTACTTTGCTGAGATGGCATGACAAGGGATAATTTCAGTGATGAACTCTAGGCAAGAGATTAACCATTTGCTCATCTACTGGTTGAAGGTTCAGCAACTTCAAAAAAAATTGTAATAATATTCAAAAATAAGTGTCTTAATCATAAGCAAATAATATTTGGAGCCATCGTTTCCCAGAGTACTCACTGCTGTAAGAAACAAGGTCCAGCAAAACAAGTCTCTTCTTATATACAGTATTTCCATTAGGTGATTTTTTTTTATCATATCTAATTCCATTAAATCAACAACCCAATTTGTAATGAAATATATTGTTTCTGTTGTTATGCTGAGAGTTGTTGTTACATTGAATTATAATGGGAAGATAACCTATAGGCTAGAAATTTAGACAGAAAACATGATTCATAAGACCAGACCACCTTTTTCCATTGCTCCATGGTCCAGTTCTGATATATATATAGGAAGAGTCTTTAGTATTCAAGTTGAAGGCAGAATGCAAACATTGGACAGTGAAATACTTTATAGCACCACAACTGTGATGATTTTTGGCCAGATCACTGCAGTGATGTTATTCGCAATAACACACTCCCGCTTGTGTTATATTGCCGGCAGTATATATGCACATCTTGTCCAGTTAACAAGACAAAATCCTTTGTGAGTGTGAAGTTCTCTGTCATTAATCTTTCAGTAAGTAGAAACCTTACTGACTGTTACACAACAGTACACTGACACCCAAGACTTATTCCATAAATGTTAAATAAAAGTCTCATCACAGAAAAAAATCAGCATAATTGTTATTTTTTCTCTTTGTTAAATAACATGTTTTTTAAACCAGTTCATTATTAGGCTAAGAATATGTGAAGCCTCCTCCATACATGTTTGTGATGTATTAGAATCAGCACATTAATATAAACCTTGAATGAAGCCTGCCTTGCAACCAGAACTGTTTTCAGAGCTGATGTTATAGAAACGTAATCAACACTTTCCGACCAATTAGATTTGAGAATTCAACTGTGCTGTGGTGTACAGCATATTATTTAATTTTGTGAAGTGTGTCAGGATTGGACCAGACAACCTCATACATATGCAAGTTAAAATAAGCACTTAGGTTTATTGTTTAAAAAACAAGTAGCACAAAACAAAGCCAAAGACAAACAACAAGGTGACTGGCTCAAAAACAATAAACAGAGCAACAACCAAGTAAAAATCTGAAAACCACAGCAAAGTCATGGACAACAAATACAGACCAGAACATGAGTAACAATAACTTAGCAGTGTAAACAGGGAATGGAAGTAAGCAATGAGCATGTTGAACTGAGCAGTATATACACCGATCAGCTATAACATTAAAACCACCTGCCTAATATTGTGTAGGTCCCCCTTGTGCCACCAAAACAGCTCTGACTCGTCGAGGCATGGACGAGACAAGACCTCTGAAGGTGTGCTGTGATATCTGGCACCAAGACGTTAGCAGCAGATCCTTTAAGTCTTGTAAGTTGCGAGGTGGGACCTCCATGGATTGGACTTGTTTGTCCAGCACATCCCACAGAAGCTCGATCTGGATTGGGTTCTGGGGGATTTGGAGGCCAAGTCAACACCGTGAGCTCTTTGTCATGTTCCTCAAACCATTGCTGAACAATTTTTGCAGTGTGCCAGGGCACATTATCCTGCTGAATGAGGCCACTGCCATTAGGGCATACCGTTGCCATGAAGGGGAGTACTTGGTCTGCAACAATGTTTAAGTAGGTGGTACGTGTCAAAGAATGCCAAGATCCAAGGTTTCCCAGCAGAACATTGCCCAGAGCATCACTCCCGGCTTGCTTTCTTCTCATAGTGCATCCTGGTGCCATCTCTTCCCCAGGTAAGTGACGCACATGCACCAGGCTGTCCACATGATGTAAAAGAAAACATGATTCATCAGACCAGACCACCTTCTTCCATTGCTCCATGGTCCAGTTCTGATGCTTATGTGCTCATTGTAGGCGCTTTTGGCAGTGGACAGGGATCAGCATGGATCAGCCCCATACGTAGCAACCTGCGACGCACTATGTGTTCTGACACTTTTCTATCATAGCCAGCATTATCACTTTCAAAAATTTGTGCCACAGGAACTCCTCTGTGGAATCACTCCACATTGGCTAGCCTTAGCTCCCCACGCACATTAATGAGCCTTGGGTGCCCATGACCCTGTCACTGGTTCAACTTCCTTGGACCACTTTTGGTAGGTACTAACCCCTTCCCGTGAACACCCCACAAAACCTGCCATTTTGGAGATGCTCTGATCCAGTCTTCTAGCCATCACAATTTGGCTAGAAATCTTCAGTTGCTGCCTAATATATCTCACCCCTTGACAAGTACCATTGTAATGAGATAATCAATTTATGTCACCTGTCAGTGGTTTTAATGTTATGGCTGATTGGTGTATACAGTCAGGGCCATAAGTATTTAGACAGTGACACAGTTTTCGTAATTTTGCCTCTGTACCACACTGGATTTGAAATGAAGCAATCAAGAGGTCTCTCCATTTTCACAGGGTCAAAAGTAATTGGACAGTTGATTGATAAGCAGTTTTATGGCCAGATGTGGCCTGTTTCCTGGATATTTCATGACAAATTAAGGAGATAAAGGGTCTGGAGTTGATTCCAAGTGTTTAATTTGCATTTGGTAGCTGTTCATGGAAACTCTCAATAAGAGGTCCAAATGCAGGTGTCAATGCAAGTGAAGAAGGCCATCATTAGGCTGAAAAAGCAAAACAGACATATCAGAGACATAGCAGAAATTTTAGGAGTGGCCAAATCAACAATTTGGTACATTGTTAAAAAGAAGGAATGCACTGGCAAGCTTATCATCACCAAAAGGCCTGGAAGGTCAAGGAAGACAACTAAAGTGGATGATCACAGAATTCTTTCCTTGTTGAAGAAACACCCCTTCACAACATCTAGCCAAGTCAAGAACACTCTGGAGGAGGTACCTGTATCAATGTCAAAGTCTACAATCAAGAGACACCTTCATGAATGTAAATACAGATGGTTTACCTCAAGATTTTGAGGTAAACTGTTGAGACAGAAATGCCAGATTAGACTTTGCTAAAAAAATAATTAAAAAAAACTACAAAAAGGCTGACCAGTTCTGATGCAAGATTAACTTGTACCAGAATGATGGGAAGAGAAGTCTATAGAGAAGGAAAGGAAGGGCTCATGATCCAATACATACTACATCATATGTCAAACATGTGGAGGAAGTGTTATGGCATGGGTATGTATTGCTGCCAATAGAACTGGGTCACTGTTGTTTATTCATATTAAGTGTATAGAGCTATACTTTCTGCTCAGATTCAGTCAAGTGCTGCAAAACTGATAGGACGGTGCTTCATAGTATACATGGATAATGACCCAAAACATACCGCAAAAGTAGCCCAAGGCCTTCTTAAGGCCAAGAAATTAAAATAAATTTCTGCTCAGATTCAGTCAAATGCTGCAAAACTGATTGGACGGTGCTTCATAGTACAGATGGATAATGACCCAAAGCATACCACAAAAGCAGCCCAAGGGCTTCTTAAGGGCAAGAAATGTCCGATGACCTCAACGCAATTGAGAATGCCTTTCACCTACTGAAGACAAATTTGAAGGCAGAAAGACCCACAAACAAGCAGGATATGTAGCTGTATTCAGAGTCGAAGAAGTAACCGGTGAACCTGTTTAGAATGCCAATGAGCTTGAGAGATTTGAGCTGGCAGAGACTTGGGAAGTGGGCATGATTTCAAATTGGGGATTGGGGAATTGGGGTTCTTCCAGAACAGGGTGTTTGTGATAAGAAGGATCTTGATACAATTAATATTGAATACAGGATTAAGCTCAGGATTATGGCAATGCATAAAATGAGTTAAGAACATCAAGACTGTGAAAATATAATTCAACCTATAAAATTAAACATTGATGCAGGTGTCTTATTCAATATATGAAGGTTTTTGAACCCAAAGACCCTCAGCAGCTTTTACTGCTGTACCACACACAGCATCCATCATTGTATGGTATGGCAGTTACACACACACACGTGCAAGGCTCTCCAGAGAGTGGTGAGAACAGCAGAACTCATCACAGGCAACAGACTCCTAGCTATAGAGGACATCTACTGGTCACGGTGCCTGAGGAAAGCTCACAAAATCACCTCAGACCTCACTCACCCAGCACAAAGTTTATTCTCTGAACTGCCATCTGGCAAAGATTTTTGGACCATCCAGTCTCCAATAAACTGACTAAAGAACAGTTTTTACCTGCAGTAAAGTGTGTAGGATGAAACACCTTGTTGATGAGAGAGATCACTTATAAAATTGCCAAATCAAGACGTTCTAAGTTTGAAGAGTCTTAACCAAAAAGATTGAGTGCTGTATTACAAGGAAAAGGTTCTTTAACAAAAAAATTAGTTAAGGGGTGTGCACAAACCTGCTTCAGGTCTATCAAATTGAAAGGATTTCCTGCACATAGTCCTCTTCAAATCATTCCACAGGTTTTGTTAGGATGTAGAGCTGGGCTCTGACTGGGCCATTTAAAAGAAACTCATTATCTTCTTCTGACCACATTCCTTTGTTGACTTGGATTTGTGCTTTGGGTTGTTATTGTGCTGGAAAGTGATTTTTTTTCCCTTTTTGTTCAGTTGCCTAACAGAGGCCTGCAAGTTTTGTGCCAAAATAGATTGGTATTTGGAGTTATCCATGATTCCCAAGATGTTGACTAGAGCCCTAGTCCCAGCTGAAGAGCAGCAGCCCCATAGCATGATGCTGCCATCACCACGCTTCACTTCTTTGGCTGATACATTGTCTTGTTTTTGCATGAAACATACCTTACAGAACTATGCTCAAAAAGTTCTACCTTGGTCTCATTATATGATAGCACATTTTGATGCATGGTTTAGGTGATTTACGCTGGGTTGGATGTTTTTTTTTCTTGAGAAAGTGCTTTTGTCTAGCCACCGTATAATATAGCCCAGACATGTGAAAAATATGAAAGATTGTTGTCAAATGCAAGGAGTGACCAGTGCTTGCCAAATATTCCTGCAGCTCCTTTAATGTTGCCATAGGTCACTTGACAGCCTGCCTGATAAGTTTTCATCTTATCTGGAGGAATGTCCTGTTCTTGGTAATGTCACCCTGGTGCCCCATTTTCTCCACTTGTTGATGATGAACCTCACAGTGTTCCATGGTACATCTAATGTTTCTGAATTTCTTTTGTTACCCTCTCCTGATTAATACCTTTCAACAGTGAGATCCTGTATGTGCTTTGTATGAAACTAAGAAAATGTCAGGAAAGTCCTACAGAAACAACTGATCTTTATTTGGGTTTAATCAGAAGCATTTAGTTGCTGACATGTGTATGATAATTACTTTTGAACATGAGTTTCAATGCAGTGTTAAGAGGAGTGTGTAGACTTTTCATATTCACTGCATAGTAAAGCAGCTGTAATGAGGCAGGTCACTGAGACTTTGGCGATACACGTTTGAGCTTTTTGCAACTTGTGAGGAAGCAGCTCCACCATCTGGTCACACAGCTTAGAGACTAACAACTGAGAACTAAGAACTCTCCCTAAAACGTACAGCTATCCTGCCATCTAGTGGTAAGAGCCACATGTTTACACTTTTCACGTCAACTTTTTCTTTCATTCTTTCTTTCCTTTTCCTTTTTCTTTTTTTAAAGGTAATATACAGGCTACTGATCTTAAATCTGTTTTTCTTTGTTTGATTTGCAGATAAACTTTTACCTACTCTAGCCTATAACCCACTCATCCCATGCTGTATTTACTGGTCAATAAAAAGCAGTATGTTCATGCTTATTTTATATCTCTTGTGATTCAGACACAGCTCTTATAGCGCCTATGTAGCCTATTTGTAACTGATAGAAACACAATAATGATATGATGATGATGATGATGATGATGATTATTATTATTATTATTATTATTATTATTATTACTATTATTGTTAAATGTTGCCAGAATGTTCTAGGGATCAATAACGACCATGTCCTTTTTGAATAAAAAGTACAACAAACAAACAAACAAAAAAAGCACCAATTCATGATAATGACCCATGAACTAAGAATATATACAGTACTGTGCAAAACTCTTAGGCACCCTATTTTTTTAGTACAAACTTTGTTATAGATTTTTATTTTATGACTTCTACATTATTGATTCAGTACAAAAACATTTTAAATTTCCAAACATTAGTTTTCCAGCATGAAATTAAATGTTACAGAAAAATGTTTGTATATCAGTAAAGAAAGCAGCAGATTACATAAGAGACCAAATTGTACCTGAGACTACTATTTAAAAAAAAAAAAAAAAAAAAGTGAAGGATGGTCACACCAAATATTGACTTTGTTTCATTTATTACTGTTTACTGCTCTTTATAATATATTTTTTTGAAGTAGAAACGTTTAATTTCCTTATTTTTGAAGGCATCTTTGAAGGCAAGACTTCTGCACAATAATGTAAATTCACAGACTATTACAGGAATTACACAGATGTGGTGAAAATAAGCGGTTGTCGGATATGGTCAGAACAAACTGTTGTATAATAGAATATATCTGAGTATAAATTTCCAGCCTAGAAGTTATCTTCCCATTATAATTCAATGTAACAACAACTCTCAGCATAACAACAGATAGAAGCAACATACTGCATTACAGATTGGGTTGTTGATTTAATGGAATTAGATATAATGAATAAAAAAATTCACCTAATGGAAATACTGTACTGTATATAACAAGAGACTGCTAAATTTTATTTCGCTGGACCTGGTTTCTTACAGCAATGGTAACAAATATTGGTAATAATCGCCACAATATATATTGGTAACAACAGTGGTATATTATTACAAATTTTTTTGAAGTTGCTGGCTGAACCAACTACCAGTTGATATATATATAGGGTTTTTGGGCATCAAAGAAATCCCCATTAGCAGCTATTACAGCTCTACATACTCTAGGCATCCGAGCAGTCAGTTTATTCAAACAC
>CM074958.1:10824017-10842785 GCA_037577455.1 Pangasius macronema
AATATTTTCCCTGGTCTTTAGATTTTGTTCAGGAGTGTACACACACACAAACATATCCTTATACGATTCGGTCCCGGTTCAGTAAGAGAACTATCATTATGAACACGACTGAACACAATTTTATCAAATATTATCAAACAGCTGGCACATTTTGCGTACATCATTTCCACCAGTAAAGCTGTTTCTCCTGCAGCTCTTGGCTGTATTATTAGACAGATCAGATAGATAAGCCTGTGCTCTGCTTTGCTGTTTATTTTCCTGGGGGCGGAGTTCACAAGCGATCTGATAAAGGAATTCACCTCAATACTGCGGTTTCCAACAAGCTGGAAAGATGGCTGAACGTTTGTCCAGCGCTTTCCTCAGGCGTCTTCGCAGTTTCATACCCGTCGAGTTCACAAAAGAAGTGAAAGAGCTGTCAGCTCTGGCTTTGCCTGTGGTTAGTAGTTTGTTTTTTTTATACGACTGAAATGTTAAGTGTTTAGTGTAAGTTTACAGTGAGCGCTGAGTAGCACTGGAGTCTCGTCCATCCTCGTGTCATGCTGCGTTCACGAGGTTCCGGCATTCGTGGTTAAGAGAAGTTCTTCTCGTTAGAAAACACAGCAGATGTTTTGTTTTTTTCTTGTTCATGATTATAATTCAACCTCGAATATTAAACCCATAGCCGTTATGTCTCTTTGTCTTTCATTTATACTATACTAACTTTCTACTTCCTTTATCCCACTAGTTTTTGTCCTACGTTATGGTCTACTTGATCGGTTTTGTCAGTGTTATATTTTGTGGACATTTGGGAAGGACAATCCTGGCCGGGGTGGCATTAGCTGGAGGTGTAAGCACATTTAAACTCTTCCCTCAAGTCAACATTTATCTAGTCATCCAGCATAACTAGTACCAATGACCTCTATAATGCTGGTGGCTTACTTGCAGTTTTCCCAAAACTCTCTTTTTATGTGTTTTTATGTGTACTTATTTACAGATTATCAACGTTTCAGCTGTTTCAGTAGGCTATGGCTTGGCATCAGCCTGTTCCACATTGATATCTCAAGTACACACACACACACACACACACACACACACACACACACACACACACACACACAAACATCACTGAAGCAAAAATAATCAAAAGTCCTCAGGAAGTCAGTAGTTTTGTTTCCTTTTTCTGTATGCATTTGGCTGATAGCCATGACATGGCAATAACTGACTTCTGATATACCTTTGAGAAAAAAAAAAAGGAACAACAGTAATATACATATAATATTTATATCTTAAAAAGTAAGCAACATTTTTGATAACATTGTATAATTTTTGTGAATATAAGTAAATATAATAAAGAATTAATATTAAGCATATTGCACTAGGCGGCACTTAAATCGCAAGGCAGTTTTTTTCAGTGTTTGTCTAATGACAATTATCTCGAGCAACTTTGTTTTTGTAGTCTAATAGTCTTCTTCTTCTTCTTTCGGCTTTTCCCTTCAGGGGTCGCCACAGCGAATCATCGCTCTCCACCTAATAGTCTACAAATATTAATATTCTAGCATTCTAGCAGAACTAAGCCAAAAAAAAACAAACAAAAAAAACCCAAACAAACAAAAAGAAAACCCCTAAAACCTGTTAGAGATTTACTGTACCGTTTAGAGAGACGATCACTGACAATTTTTGTTGGATTCAAACAATAATCAGCACACTTACAGGGATGCCTCAGTTACATACATACTATGTATGATGTGTTTAATTTTTAACCTCCCACCCCAATATGTTTGGTTCCTATTAATTAACCTGTATTGTTTCTGTTAAATGATACCGACACAGACTTTTGGGAGCGGGAACCTTAACCGAGTTGGTGTGATTGTGCAGAGGACGTTTCTTATCTTAATGCTTGCCTGCTTCCCTTGCTGGGCCATTTTAATAAACACAGACTCATTACTGATTGCTGTTAAACAGGATCCTGAGGTGGCCAGGTTGGTTTATTATTATCATATGCATTATAGAATGTACTGTATTTTTATTTCAGTTAAATGTTTGTTTTGTTTTGTTAGCCTGAATACCTGAGTTTCCAGTCACTTATGTTTCTCTGTTTCAGAGTATCTCAGTTATATGTGAAGATTTACATGGCTGCTCTTCCAGTAATTATATATTGTATATGACTTGACAACAATAAAACACTAACATTTAGTATATAATATTCAATATTCACTTCCACTGCGAACCCAGTTCACAAAGAAGAATCATATACTTTTTTTTTTTTCCCTTATAGGGATTATTTACATACATAACTGAGGCGTCATATCTGCAAAATCAAGTAAGTAAATAAGAAAACAAGTTAGTATGGTGTAAAATTTACTTTCAATTAAACATCTCCTTCTAGGGAATCATATGGCCGTTGGTCATCTCTGGAGCTGTAGGCAATGTGATCAATGTCTTGTGCAACTACATTTTCCTTTTTGTTTTGGATCTTGGAATTGTGTAAGTAGAGAAATTCAGTGATGGTTCAAATATACAGTATCTAACTAGAAATGCCTGGCCATAGTATGTGAGAGGGGAAAATGATGGAATATAATTTAACAAAAAAAGGCACTATTAATGTGACTGTTTAATCTACAGTGGCTCGGCAGCAGCCAATGTTGCCTCACAATATGCCATGGCTATTACACTGTTTGTCTACATCTGGTGTAAGGGTCTTCATAAGGACACTTGGCACGGTGAGTTCATGTAATAGAGCCAGATGTTTAGTGGTGATTTTATTGGTAGTGTTTTTTTTTTATATAAAAACTAGTTGTATATGTGAAGATTTGCAAGGCTGCTCTTCCAGTAAGTGTAAATATGAATTTACAATTTTACAAACACTGAAATTCAGGATAGTTGTGCAGTTTAATGTATAAAAACTGTTTACTGTTATTGTTGCACACATAGCGTCTTGCACAGATACCATCTTCAGTCAAGACAGGATGCAGGATATATGCAATATAATTAATTTGCATACACACAAAAATAAACGTTATATATTCACTTTTACAAACGCCTTGATATTGGTAAAAGAGGTGATCTAACACAAATCGCAACTCATACAAACTTTGTTTTTAAAGCATATGTGTATGCCAAACTACATGCAAATACAGACATGACCTTATTTACAAATGGGTTCACTGTGGTAACTCATAAGCCAACGATGTGTACATCCCACTGTGCAGGCCTGTCCATGGATTGTCTACAGGAGTGGGGGGATTTTATGCGGCTGGGCATTCCAGGCATATTAATGCTGGCTGCAGAGTGGTGGAGCTATGAGCTGGGTTCATTTTTGGCAGGTAAAATGTATGCAAAAGCTCTTGTGACAAATGATGATGATTAGCCTTATAAAAAAAATGCCAAGGACATTTATAGGCAACATTTGAATATAAAATTCATCCTGCAGTATTGATAATTTTTTGCTGCCTGTCTCTTGCATGGCAGGTTTGATAAGTGAAGTAGAGCTGGGAGCCCAATCAATTATTTATGAACTGGCAAATATTGCATATATGGTAAATATTTCAAGGATATTCTGATGAAGTAATTCATCTGTGTTATTAATGTATTTCAATCTAAATGTTATTGACCACTGTCATATTGAGCACTGTTGAATATTTATTTATTTATTTATTTTGCCAGTGTCCTATAGGCTTCAGTGTGGCAGGTGGTGTGAGAGTGGGAAATGCTCTGGGTGCTGGAAACACTGAACAGGCCGTGCTGTCTGCCAAGATGTCTATAGCCTGTGCAGGTACTTCTGAGTGCAGCAATATGACTGTCAAAATGTTTATTATAAGCTCCCTGGACAAAAATCTGTCACATCCAACGATAGCAGCACCATATTGTACAACATCAGTAGATGCACATCTGGATTATTAAATCAGATTACTAGTTGTTAGCCAGATTCTTGACTCTGACGTTCCAGGATGAACTTATAGAGTGCACAGGGCCAAATGGGTGTGTGACTGCTTTGATTTTGACTGGCCTTCAAAATCACTACACCTCAATCCCAGAGAAAATTTAGGGAATTATTTAGAACAGCAGGTGAAACATCACAATAGGTATCTACAAACACTGGCTGTACTGTAGTCAATGGAAGACCCAGCTCCTTGAAAAAAAAATAAAAAATCTCATGTACAAGTTCTTTCCCCCACGCCTTAACAGAACCAATCCTGTCAGGTAAGGATGCCACCAACATGGGATTGTCATTGTTGTATTTTGCTTGAACATGGATCACAGTAGGCAACCTCAGAGTCTGACAGTCCTGTCACAACTATTATAATCTGCTAATCAGATTTTTTTTTTTAGCTAATCATGATTAATTGTATTGATTGTTATTAATCATTCAGTTCCACAATCATATGTTTCCATATAAATTTTTATAGTTGGTAAGCATGATGTTCATTTTCAATTAGTTCGCTGATGCAAATAAATTGTGGCACCATAATATTTTAATCATTATTCTCAGTCAGTGCCTATGAGTTTTATGTAACAGTTACATTTAGTGAAGTTATAATTTAGCCTCTTGCACTAAAATGTTTTATAGATTATATACTGTAGATAAGATGTAGTAAATTAGTACAAGGGTTATTTTCCAGAAGGTGTTTAATGCTAAGTTCTTTGTGCTAGAGCATGGGACTCTTGATCTGAGGAACGTGGGTTTAAGCCCCAAGCTGGGCACCACCCCCATGCTGATTGTTCAAATAAAAGAAATATTGGAATAAATTATTATGCACCAGCCATGGAGATGGGTATGCGTAATTGCATAGCAGATTTCTTAAGGCTGTAAACTTAAGATTGATCTTTGTGTGTCAGGCACACTTATTTCAATCCCACTGTTCACTGACAGTGACTCTTTAAGTCTTTGTTAATTATACTGTGCTTTTGAAACAGTCGCTGTCTCAGTGTGCTTGGCAGTTATCATTGGCAGTTGCAAAGATGTCATTTCTTACATCTTCTCAAATGATCAGTGAGTGCACCACACTTAATCTATCATTAATTAACTACGCATTGCAAATTAATTGCTTTTTATTAATGTCATTTTACCCACTTTTTAATTTGAGATATATTTTTATAGATGATCTCAAATCATCAATGAGCTACTATTCATTCATATGTGATCTCAAAATTGTTCTCATTTACTTTCACTGTATCATTTACTTTCACTGTAAGCTATAGAGATTTACTGATATGGCTTAGAGTTTTCTAAAACTGACTCAACTCATTCCTGAACTTTGGTCATGTAATACATGACATATTGGTGTTTATGTGGTTATATGATAAGCATAACATGGGAAATAATTGAACTGTGAGTTGACAAAGTTCCTCTCTCTTCTCACAGACAGATTAGAGAGATAGTCAGTCATGTAATGGTGCTCTATGCCCCTTTCCATCTCCTTGATGCAACAGCAGTGAGTAATGAGCCAACTAGTTAAAGTTTAAACTCCATAGTACACTCAGTAGTAAAATCTGAAGTACACTTAACAGAGAATGGTTCTTATTGTATTATTTAAAACATTTTTGCATTGTCAAATTGGTTAAAGCTGTACATATGGAATTTGATAAGACTGTGTATTTCTTCACTAATCAGGCAGCTGGTGGGAGTATTGTTAGAGCCCTAGGAAAGCAGTTGTTTGGGGCAGCTGGGAACCTGATTGGATATTATGGCATAGGCTTTCCTATTGGAGTGTCTCTGATGTTTGCTGCTAAAATGGGCATATTTGGTAGGAAACTAACTTTTTCTCTCACTCTCTTTTCTTGTATAATTTCTTCACATTCAGTCATGCTTCTCTGGTCTCGTATAGGTCTTTGGATTGGCCTTTTGATTTCTCTGTTCCTGCAGTCACTTTTCTTCATAGTTCTCCTAATAAAGCTAAACTGGGAGAAAACCACAGAGGAGGTGAGTGCTCCAGGAAAAAAATGGTTTGACTTGCATTTATCATTGTACCCCTACTAAATCAGTGATAAGAACACCTTCTTCTGATCACAGGCACAAATAAGAGCTGGAATTCTGGACTACACAGAGGATAGTAAGAATCTGCCTGATATTTGGTCCTGACTGTTTAGTAAACTTAAATTAAGTGTAATAAGAAACAGGCAGAGTTTATCACATTAAGAAAATCTTTTTATTGGCAGATACAGTACAGCAGGCTAACAATGCGGATCTGACTAATGGAGGCCCTCACACTGACACAGAGATGCTGGCGGGGAATCTGCCCAACTTGAATACAACGAGGAGCGCACTACCTTTATGGGTCTTGGTGGTCCGCAGAGGCCTGACTCTATTGGCTATGTTCATTATTCTGGGTGTAGGGATTGCTTTAAGTGTAATACTGAAGTGGTAGTAATGTGCTCAGTTGGCCTAAAGCCATGTTAGAGAGTTAATAGTCACAGGAAGTTTACTGTATGGACATTCATTCTGTCACTGACTTCAGGCAAAAGGTTACATGAAGGTATAATGTTCTATACAGCAGGTTTACAGTCTCTTGTTATATGTTTCAAGAGTTACAGAAATGCATATTAATAAATTATTTTAAGTGACAATATTAGTTCCTTGTCTATGCAGTTCATTCCATTACTCATATAGATGTGTAATTAAAACAAATATTAATTAGCCTATCTCTGTTATTTTGTTTAGATAGAAAGATAATAACCAATTTTGCTGTATTACTTACAATTCATTGTATTTCTACCTCATGTCAATTGATAACATTCTCACAATTCACCAGTAAGTTGTCTATATTCCTTTACCTGGTAGTTTAAATGGCACTAAGATCAATACACTATAATGGTAATACACTACATAAGATCAATACCAAATGAAAACACATTGACTATTATCCAGCAAGGATCCATCAGTCTCAAAAAGTGAACATTTGTGTGGCAATGGGAGAAGATAAAGTCGAGTTCTCGAAGTCCAAAGTGCTATTGGTGATGGAAGCCACCTCAGGCAGAGGCAGGATGAAATGGACAGTCATCCCTGTACTGAGGATAAGGACAGCAGTCAGAGCAGTCAGCCCTCTCCTGATGATGAGCTGAGAGGTGGAGAGTTGATTTTTTTTGCTCATTCCTCCTTCCTGAGTCACTCCCAATCTCTTCTGTGAGGTGGAGAGTTGATTTTCTTTTCTTATTCCTCCTTCCTGAGTCTCTTTCAAACTCTCCTGAGCCACTGAAGTACTTCCTTCTTCATCTGCATCTTGAGAGCTAACGGCTATATAGCCGTTCTGATTCTGAAGCTGATTTACAGTGATTAATATATTATTTGTTGTGCTTGGTAATATTTAACCAGAAATGCTAAAGAGAAACTCACCTCTAAATTACTGAGTGCAAGGAAAAAGCTATCGGAGAGCCGGTGACTGGATCTGAACTCTGGATGCCTTATGCCTTTGCTCTTTCCTCTTCCAGCACGCTCAACAGCCTTACAGAAGCATAGGTGCTTGGTATTAAATCATGAAATCGGCCTCATTGTGACCATAAACACAACTTCATGTCAGGACATACCTCTTCTGTTATCTTCTTCCAGTTTAATTTGAAGATGATGACAATGAAAAAGATTGATAGCAAGAAGACAGCAATAAAAAGGCCCCACCAAAAGCCTGTTAACAAAGAAAACGGATTGGCTTTCTATAATATTTTTGACTACAAATGCAGAACAGCTTTGCTAATACTAGGATTATTCATATACAATTGTTTTGAAAAGTACAAACCAGCAACATCTAACTTGGCTGGAAAGGTCAGAGCGATACTTAGTGGAAGTCCAATACAATAATATCCAATTAGATTAGCGATGGCTGCAATACGCTGCTGCCCAGTGCCCAGGACTATGCCCATGCCAACACACTGAGGAAATAAGAGTCAAAATCTCACATCCAGTAAACACAACCATTGCTGATACAGACACTGAAATATCATCTTGCCATGCCAAAATGTCAGAACTGTTTAAACAGGCAATTAACAGACAGTTACCATGATCTATTATGCACACTGTAATGTGTCAGGAGAAGGGATGAAGATTGTATAGTATAGTGTAGCTTTGTAGAGTAGAGTATAGTACAATGGATCTCAAAGTTGGGTCTGGGGACACTCAGGGGTCCATGATGATGATGATGATGATGATGATGATGATGATGATTATTGTTATTATTATTATTATTTAGTTACTAAAATGGAATATCACAGCCCACCATTATCAAAGTTAGTTTTTTTCTTATTGAGCTATTGTAGTAATTACAGTGTTATTGGGTTCTCAATAACTCAAAATGGTTAGCCTATGAATAATATCGACTTGGACTTGTGTTCTGATGGTGTAAAGTGCAGGAATAGAAACTTATATGGATCTAAAATATACAAAATATTACTGTACACATTTAAATAATGTTCATGAAATAATTCTGTACTGCGGGGGTCTGTGGAGTTTCTTTCACAGTTCAAATGGTCCCTGGCTACAAAACTCTGAAAACCCCTGGTATAGTATAGTATAATTATAGTATAGTGTAGTATCATAGAGTAAATGATGTTCTTCTTCTTTTGGCTGCTCCTGTTTTTATGCCAGATGCCCTTCCTGACACAGTCCAGGCTTGGAGACGGCACTGGGAGTGCACTGATTTGTGCAACCGCAGCCACTGGGGTTGGTTCCCTGGCCACAAATCGAACCTGGGCCGAGGACTAACCACTAATCCTCCAGGGACCCAGAGTAGAGTAGAGTAGAGTAGAATTACAAAAACTCACCAACAGTCCACTAAAGAATTGAAGGGGGCAGTAGATGCTCATGAGTTCAGAAACTAACTCTGCTATGGTCCTGAAAGTGAAGGCCAAATGTCAGAAGGCAATTTTTATGTTTTATGAATAACATTCTCCTTTGATTAATGTTGACAAAAAATAAGCAACTCAAATATTAAAATGTTCAAGTGATAACCAGATCACGAGTACTTACTCATCTGAAGTGAACAAAAATCCACTGACTGTTTTTGTGGCCCCAAGCACCACACCCTGAATGATTGCCAATACAGCTAAAAATGGAGTCAAATCAATTAAGTGCATTTGGTCAAGCTAAAATGCTTTAAAACACAAATTGTGAGTACTGCTTATATATGAAATATATAAGCTGTGTATATGAAATAAGTTATGTGTAGTGTTGTTACCTGCACAGATGAGAGAAACTTTGCTAGTGAGGATGGCTCCAGCTGTGTCTCCAGCTCCTAGTGCATTACCCACACGCACACAAGCTGCACCTTGTAAACCAGCGGGGATCTGCATGTATATCACACACACATACACATAACATGTGCACAAAACTTGCATGCTGTAAGAAATGTAGTTCCTTTAATCCACAGTTTTGCTCAAGAAGTAGGACATGCATGGATTATGGTTAAGTTTGGAAAAAGTAATAAGAAATTATGTCTAAGTGAAAGTATAGATAATGTGTCAAAAGCATACTCAATTAAATATGGAAGTATGGAAATGTACTCTAGTCAAAACCAAAAAGCTGCTACTTTTAAATGTACTCAAGTATTAAAAAGTAGAAAGAAAATGTTTTGAACTGATGAAATTCAGTTAATCTTTTGGTTTCACATTAAACGTAACTGTAAAAAAGTAAAACTATCCTGCTAAGATGATTTTCAAGTAATTTCACCAGAAAATCATTCAGTCTCTGTAGGGTTGATGATTATATGCATGACTAAAACTATGTAGTTTTATAATTAATCATAAGTAAAATATCATGTAAATAAATAGTATTTGCCAACTATAATTTGACTTGCTGGCTAATAAATTAATAAAAATAGCCTTCCAAGGCTATTGCGTAGTATAGCATACAGAAACACTTTACTGGGGTAGGGCTTATCCTCAAGTTAGACACTTTTCCATCTACGAATGCACATGGATAGCTACATGAATTGGCACAATTCATAATCGTTTGTTTTTTCTACATTGAAAAACTTGATTGAATGCTGAACTGAATGCTTGGATGCTGAAGCCACTAACGGATATGTATAGCATACAGTCATTGGCTGGATGAGAGAAGATGATTTATATTGAATAATTTGAAGGTCTAAATAAAAATGTCCAGAGTAAAAAGTAAGTTTTGTTCTTGGAAATGTAACTTAGTAAGAGTAAAAGTATTTTATTTCAATAATATAATATTCACGTAAAGAATAAATATCTACCATAAGATCCTTATATAAGTAGCAAAGTGTTTCCCATGACTGATTATGGTACACAGTTGCTTCATGTGCTTTAGAATGAATCATCCTCATTAATATGTTAAGAGAGATTGTTACCATGTAGTTTATATAAGCCAACATTATAACCACATGTTGAGCAGCCAAGTTGACTTCTCCCAGCATTCCTGTGAGAAAGTGCACAGTAAGTTATGCTTCTATAGTAACCTTCCACTTAATAAAAATTGTTCAGAGAGGTTACCTGCTAAGAATCCTCCAATTTCATAGATCCACCATTCAAAGCATAACATTAATGTACTAGGAATAGCCAGCTTCATGTAGTTGCCCCACTCCTGCAGTGACTCTGAGGACCAGCCTGAATTTAAAAGCAGGGGAAAGCTGCTTAATGACACTGTAGTGTTTCAGTGCTATCTAACTGAACACAGACAGAGGGCACATTAAACTCAGCATTAACTGGTGAAATGAATTGTAATGTGCAAAGGAACATGCTCACCTCCCCACGTCTTAACATGGAGTTTCTTAAAGCGGATGTAAGCAAACAAACTGAAACAGGAAAAGATCTGAGCCAAACAATTGGCTGCTGCAGATCCACTGAAATACAATCATAAAAATACACAGACAAATACACACACAATACACACACAAAAAATCAGAAATCCCATTGTCTTTTCAGGAGTGGACTTTGAATGCATGAATGAATGAATGAATGAATGAATGAATGAATGAATGAATGAATGGAAAGTACTCACTGTACTCCAAAATCCCACCAAAATAGCAGAATGTAGTGATTCAGCACATTCACAACATTGGCCACCACAGATGCATACATCTGAGGTACAATCACACCCTGGACAGAGATATATTCAAGGCATTACTACAGATATGGGACACAGATACACAGATAGACAGATACATAGATACAGACCATTTACAGAGCAGTTCACTCCATCCAACAAACCTGGTTTTGGAGGTAAGACACCTGCAGCTGGTACAGAAATAAAGCCTGTAAACATGAAACATAAAGCCAAAATGAGGATAGACCTACACATGTATGTGTTTTATAATGTACATAAGTAAAGTTGGCCTTACTGGAAGAGCAGGAAGGTATGCCTCAACATAAATCTGGGCTACCCTAAAAAACAACAGTCATTACTGTGTTACATTAAGGAACACAGGAAGCCCAACTTCCCCTAATATTTCCTTAAAAATGCAGCAAATGTTTAGTGTCTATATTCATCAATCTTGGTCAAATTCAATATTTTTTAGTGAATCAAATGATCAAATATCTCACTGCAATATCTCGCTGTTCATTCATTTAATGCAAACTCTTTTTGGAGAACAGCGCAGTGATGACACAGCTCTAACAGACAGCTACTGAAGCTTGTGCGTGGAATGAAACATTAACGTGACATTTTGAGTCCTGCCTGGATGCACGGATACACTGGGAGTTAATGGACTGTGGGCAGGTGTGTTTTGCACAGAAAAAAAAAAAAACATTTCAAAATTTATTGGACAGTGCACTCTCAAAGGGGCGGAACCTTGTAACCTCCTGCCAATCTCTAAACCTAAACATATATGCCCTAACTGGAATCCCAAGGAGCCTGTAGTAGTGTTGTAAATTTGTAAACAAACTGTAAGTTTAAAGTTCTGTTTGATTATTTGCATTCATTTCTGAAATTTCTTGTTTATAAGTCTAGTTAGCTAGCCGTCACTTCCTTCTTCAGCTAGCAGTTTTAGGACAAAATGGCAGACTAATGCTAATGTTGACCTGATTTTGGACGAGTACTATAACTAAGAGTAAGAATATACTCCTCTCTGACTTTTAATTTGTTCTCCCGTCTGGTTGTAGGTTCACAGGGAGTCAGGGAGAGAAAAAAAAGCCTGTCTTGGTATATTACGATTGATTATATATAAGACTATGCTAATAACACCATACTTACGCTGGGTAGGGTTTGATGTGGTTTGACATGTTGTGCATTCTGAGATGCTTTTCTGCTCACCACTATTGTACAGAGTGGTTGTCTGAGCTGTAGCCTTTCTGTCAGCTTGAAGCAGTCTGGCCATTCTCTGTTGAACTCTCTCATCAACAAGGCGTTTCCTACCGCAGAACTGCCTCTGACTGGATATTTTTCTTTACTGCACCTTTCTGAGTAAACTCTAGAGGGTGTTGAGCATGAAAATCCCAGGAGTTTAGCTGTTATAGAAATACTCAAATCAGCCACACTGGCACCGACAATCATGCCACGGTCAAAATCACTGAGATGCCATTTTTACCCCAATCTGATGGTTGATGTGAACATCGCCGAAGCTGCTGGCCTGTATCTGAATGATTTTATGCATTGCACTGCTGCCACATGATTGGCTGATTAGATAAATGCATGTATAAGTAATTGTACAGCTGTTTCTGTTAACATGCTTAATGAGTGTATATATAAACACGCCATAAAAAAGTTGTGCTTCCCCTATGAGGTGTATAAAATTCCTCATTTGAACCTGTTATAACCAAATTTAAATTATGCCTGACCTGGCTACGTCAGGGTCTTGTCCAACCAGGAGCAGGAGAGACTGGGTGTTAATAAGCACACCCCAGCAGGGAAGAGAGAAGAGCAGCAAGATCAGAATGCTCCTTTGCAGGATTACTCCTACATGTAACAGGTTCTTACTGCCAAATGTCTGCATACAAGAGCACGTAGAAACAGAAGCTTAATTACTGATTAAAGGAAACATTTTCGTGACAAGCTTCATTGCCTGTATGGCTACTACTTTGCCATCAAATGAGTCCAGATTTTACTGCTATCATGGATCTAATCAGTAATCTGCTAGGTTTCTTGAAGTAGGTCAAAATCAGTTGAATTTCTCCATGCCTAATACATAGCAGCCTTTAGTTCTAGAGTAGTAAAGTACAATACTATTCAAACACTGACTATAAATAAGAATTCCATGATTTTAAATATTGACAATGAAAGAGACAATTTTATTTACCTACCTGTGAAACCAGTGTATCACAGGCCAAAGTTAGCCCTAATCCAGTTGCTGCAGAAGTTACATTTATTGTCTGAAAACACAGTAAATGGATTTTTACTTATCATGAATGTGCAGGAAGAGTGTTTTAATAATGAATTCTGACAAGTTCTGCAAAAACATTGACTCCAAGTGGGATACAGTGGGCGACTCACAGCTGAAGCCATGGCATAGCCTGCCAGTACAGTGTTCCCCAGGCGGCCACAGAACATTGTGACCACGAAGAAAAGAAGGAAATTCAAGAACCGGCACACAAGCTGGGGAAATAAACATACCCAACAGAGATGAAAGACTCAACAGAGCTGCGAGGGCAACAAACAACTGTCCAGAGTTTAAAAGAAAATGTAACAATGTGTAATAATAGCACAGTATTGCACTTGATCTTTTTTTCCTATATGATTCCTTTATATTTATGTTATACTCTGCTATGGTGACTTGCAAAATCAGAATTATATAGCACTGCCTATGTTTACAGTCATGTTAATATTAACATAAATTTACAGAAGTTTAACATAAATAAATATTTACAGTTTATTTTGATTTGATTTAATTTGAATGTATTAATTTCTGTAAAGCTGCTTTGTGACAATGTCCAATGTTAAAAGTGCTATACAAATAAAATTGAATTGAAAATTGAATTGAATTAATATTACAAGATAGAATAGTAGAGTAGTTTCTGAATGTGAATCTGAATGTGTCATAAAGATAAATTCTCTATATTTAGGCAAACCACAGAAAAATGTACAAAATAATGCACCCATTAAAAGGTCGGGAATAATTGTTGATACCAAAATATCATTCTGCATCTTATTTTTTCTCCATACAAACATTGTGTGCTGGGAATCAATGAGAGAACAAGCTCACGCAAGAACGATAACACTTTCTCTTGCGTATGTGTGAGATAGAAGTCACTCACCAGGGGCCCAGTCATCCTCAAGATGTGGTAGATCTCCTCTCTGTAAGCCAGCGGGAGGCAGCGCCTCACACAACGACAGCAGAAGAGTTTGGCACTGGGCTCCATTGAAGGAGCTTCAGCTCTGGGGTTAGATCCATCCATGATCTACTCAGATGTCCTCACTAAATCCAAACTCACCAAAGGCAACAGTGTCTCAGCTGCAGCTGTGCATTCCTCTGACTTCTAGGACAAGGTTTCACAACCCTTAAAGGCTCACTGATTAAGTGAGATGCAGAAAGTGGTGAGCTTTGATTCAATCAGCAATGAGGAACACATGTTTGTACATAGTAGTGGCTAGAACTTGCATTTTGAATACAATTGATCAGTTCTTTGTCAAAAAACTATGCTTTCAAAATGTATTTTATGTGAATGATGCCTAATCATCAATTGCTATTGCATATAATATTTTTTTAATTAGCTCCAGTGAAGCTTGGGTTCTTCCCCTGTCTTTATTATTATTATTATTATTATTATTATTATTATTGGTAGTAGTAGTAGTAGTAGTATATAATATTCAGTAATTTCCAATCTGTCTACTAAAATCACCTCTAAATAATATGCATCTTTAGAAATCTCAGATAGATAGCTACATTATTCAACGTCTAGTCCTTCATACTTAAGCTGCACACTTAATCCTTTTCCTAGTGAAACATCTGATTTTGTCATTGTCATCTTGGGATTTTACAACCGTTACAGTTCACATCACACCTTCCAGGCAATTTGTTAAATATTCACTTTATAAATGCAAAAAGTACAAAACATGTTTTAGCATTTACCGTTAAGGAATGTTTCAGGAGTGTACTCACAGCATGGACTCTTTTCCCCGCAGCATGCGTATCACCCAAACATTGGACAAACGCGGCTTTTTACAAAGGAAAGCACCACCACAACACAATGTGCAGCATTGTTAAGTCAAACATTTAATGTCCACTTTTAAAATGAGTGAACTGGGTTATCCAGACCAGTAATGAACCTCAAAGAAAAGGAGGAAACCCAGGAACTGATGCATGAGCTTGAGAAACAAAGAGAGCAGAGATAAAAGCCACGAATCTTGATTTCCTTTGTGTTATACAAATAACTGTATGAACTACTGAACACACTAAAACAAATTTAGAAATATTCACAAGTCAACTAAGTAAAACTGCTTAAAACCACTGTAATGTTCAGTCTATTATGTATAATTTGACATCAAATTTAGCTTAAACATGGTCTCTAATTTATCTTTTCCAAACATTATATCACTACAGCTTTTACCTTGAAAGTACACTTTAGATGGTGAACGTTTCAACAATATCTATAGTTCCTGAACTGAAATAAGTTTTTCTTTTGCATGATTCTCAGTCAGTCAAAGTTACAGCATGTTAAATTCCATTTACCACCAATTCCAATCCCAAAGATAGCAACACAATAAATTCCTAAAAGCAAACATTATTTATTAATTTTGCTTGCATTTCATATGTAATAAATATGACTGCAATTTATATGGTGACCAAAAAACTATCTATCATCATACTAGCCTTTATTTACATGATCATATAAAGTGACAATGTATTTTTATAAGAATCTAGCCATCAGTGCAGATATGTGCATATTATATTTCAGTGCAAGAAAGCAACTGAAAGAAAGTGAATGCTCCATGCCAGAAAAATGCAAGAAAAGTGCAATCGTGGCATGGAAAGTGTTGCGAATTGTATGCAGCTGGAGGAATTAGGTATTTTCAGGAACTGTAACCTCTGGTAAATAATTTTGAATTTATTAGGTTTATTTAGGTTTATTTTTGTTTAGAAGTGTTTGGCCACACCGACCATAATTCCATCTGTTAATGTTAACAGTAGGCTCTCTGTGTCATTACCCATTAGCCTGTACAGTCAATAATTTCCATTTAGCAGCAGCAACATTTTGATGTTATTTTTTTGTAATATATAACACTGGTATGACAAATATAAGCAAATATTTAGGATGTGAAACACAATATACAGGGTGTCTCAAAAGTCTCCATACATAGGGTACTATGCATGCCACATGGGTTGTGCCTTAGTCAGTAGACATTCATGGACGTCCACTTCTCAGTTAGTCCACAACACTTCCAGTCTTTACAAATTTGTTAAAAAGTTTGGCAACAGTGTCGAGTGTGATGTGCTTGCCATGTTTCCTGTTAAACTCCATTGCAACCAGCCATGAGAATGATTTCAATATGTTCTTCTTTTGATATATTCATAATATAATTATTTAAGTATGAAAACATTTTGTAATACATTTTGCTACAAAGTGTTAATTTCCCCTATGTATGGAGATTTTAGGACACCCTGTACACTAACAAACCAGAAAGATAAAACTGGATGCATTGAGCATAAAATTGCTGAACCATTAGGTGTGTAACAATAGCACCAATAATAATTATCCCTAATATTATCTGTCTTGAGAGACAAATACAAGCAAATACTGAAGCAAGAGTGAATAAGCAGTAACATCAAAAGACGTAAAAGACTGCTAACATCTTTCTCTGTTTATATGAGAGTACACAGACAGAAGGAAAAATGATTATATGAGGTTTTTCACCACAGCTCCAGTCCTTCAGATGATATGATAGAGGTTTCTATACAACAGGTTTGAACTGGAGTCAATTAAAAAAAAACTTCACTGTCAAAAAAACCCCCCAAAAAACAACACTTGTGTTTTTCACTAAATCCACACTCACTGCAGGAGACAGTCTTTCTGACACAGCTGTGCAGTCAGAGGTCACCATGGCAAAGTATTATTTCCGCATTCCTAATGGTTTATCAATTAGATCCATGTAACCTCTCCTGAGGATTTGAAAGGAAAGTCTCTGAGATTTTAGAGCTCATTAGAATAGAATGAATGCATACTTCCTCCCAAATGAACATTCTATGCATATAAACAATGCGCAATGTTTTACAATACCATAAACTGTAGTAGATGTCACAAGAGAAATACGTAACAGTATATGAAAGAAGACAGGAACAAAAGTTTCCACTCTTAGCTATTAACAAGGTAAGATTTGTAGAATTTTTTGTTAGGAAGATCCACTTTCATTGGGTTGTGCCATACATAGGTGGCAAATGAAAGGAACAACTTCAATGCACCCTGTTGTCTCTGGAACTGTAATGGAGAGATGAACACCATTCCTCTAAAGGATCATTTGTCTACTGTTGTTTTGATTATGGTGACAGAGAACGATGTCTAAGAAGTTGCTCCAATATCTCCTGTAGAATTTCAGTTGGGTGAAGGCCATATCGTATCTGGTGATGGTGAAGGCCTTACCATATCAATGATCTACATCATTTTCCTCCTAATCATTTAGTAAGCCCTTGTAACCTTTAGATGGAGATGCTGCCATCCTGAAAGAGACCATGCCAATCAGGATAGAAATGTTTCTCCATAGAACACATACTGAAGAGTGACAAATTAAAGGAAAAACCAACATAGAGTGTGTTAGTAAGGTGTTGGCCCAGCACAAGCTGCCAGAACAATTTCAATGTGCCTTGCCATATATTCTACAGGTTCCTGGAACAGTTGGTGTTTTGATGATAATGGTGCAGAGTGCTGTCTAATACACTGGTCCAAATTCTCACTTAGATTAAGTGAAAATTAATATATCACTAGAAAAAGTGCAAAGTTCAAGTGATCCAGTCTCCAGTAGAAGACCTTAAATGATTCATCTTCAGTTTTCACAAAGAAAGGTATACGTGATGTACACTATATTGCCAAAAGTTTGTGGACACCTGACTAATCACACCCTTGTGTGCTTTTTGAACATCCTATTCCAGATTTAGTTCCCCTTTGCTGTTATAATAGGCTCCATTCTTCTGAGAAGGCTTTCCACAAGATTTCGGCACATGGCTGTGGAGATTTGTTCATTCAGCCACAAAAGTATTAGTGAGGTCAGGCACTGATGTCAGGTGAGGAGGCCTAAGGTGCAGTCAGCATTCAAGTTCATCTCAAAGGTGTTCAGTGGGGTTGAGGTCAGGGCTCTGTGCAGTGTAAGCCAACCGGCATCTTCCACTCCAACTTTGGCAACCATGTGTTCATGGAGCTCTCTTTGTGCACAGGGGGACTGTCATGCTGGAACATGTTTGAGCTCAATCCCTCAAACATTTTATTTTAAAATTTTAATGCTATAGCTTACAAAGACATTTTATACAATTGTGTGATTAGACTTTGTGGCAACAGTTTGTGGAAGGCCCACATATGAGTGTGAGCATGTCTTGACAGACATCTTCAACAACTCCCTGAACCAGGCTGTTGTCCCCACATGCTTCAAAACTACCACAATTATACCAGTTCCTAAGAAGCCATTCCCATCCAGCTTTAATGACTACCGTCC
The DNA here is from genome assembly GCA_037577455.1 of Pangasius macronema. Taxonomy (NCBI): domain Eukaryota; kingdom Metazoa; phylum Chordata; class Actinopteri; order Siluriformes; family Pangasiidae; genus Pangasius; species Pangasius macronema. The sequence continues at coordinate 10,842,517 of CM074958.1, forward strand.
TGTTGCTCTGACCCCCATTGTCATGAAGTGCTTTGAGCAGATAGTCATGCAACACATCAAAGCCATCATCACCCCCCTCTTGACCCCTTCCAGTTCGCATATCAGGCCAACCAGTCCATCGATGATGCAATCTCCACCGCTCTCCACTCAGCTCTCTCTCACTTGGAAACAAAAGACGCTTATGTGAGAATGCTGTTTCTAGATTTCAGTTCGGCATTTAACGCCATCATCCAACAGCAGTTAATACAGAAACTGGACCGGCTCAGCAT
>CM074958.1:10850726-10879895 GCA_037577455.1 Pangasius macronema
TCGTCACTCCCAAAGAGAACCTCAACATCTTCAGCTCTGCTACCTCTAGCTCTGACTCCTGCCTCTTCCTCAGTGACCAAATAGTACTACTTGCTGGAAATCTCCTACTTCATTAGTATTAGGTTCTGTCGTACATTAACTTGTTAAAACATTAACTCAATTAACATACTTGTTACAACAACAGTTAAATAACAGATCCCTCTATTGTTTTACAGGTTTTACCAGAGACAGCTTAGTGGAATTTCCCTGGATTGTAAAGAGGTCCTACTCGTTCATGTAATTATTACTGTAGCCCATTATACATCTCTTTTTTAAAACAATTATTTTACTATTGTAGTAATCCTACCTTGATGGATTAAATTTAAATGTTGCATTTATCACTATGAGAGAGTTTTAAACACACCAAGAGCCTACAGTTCAAACCCTCCTATGTTTCTCTCATGAGTAATCTCATTATAAATATGGATAAATATAATATTCATTCATGTTAACAGAAGGGCAATATCATGGGCTCGTTTCATACTTCAAGTCACTAAGACATCTTGAAAATATGTTGGACATTTATTTATATAGAAGCCAACATTAATTTCTCTTCTACATCTACTTATTTAAATATCAGATTCCCCCTGGTTATATATTCTTCTATGTAATATTAGTGCAATAATGCCAGGTGTTTCTCTGCATGTTCCTGGTTTGTATTGTAAATATACAATACGAAAAAATACAGTTCATTTATGACTGAGCTACATTTGGATCGAATGCTTCAAAGTAAAATGACTTGCTTTCTTTTTTTTTTAGTCCAAAACAAAGAACTCAGTTTTGCTGATTTGTCATAAAACAAATATAAAGTAAATGCACTAAACTGATGAAGTAAACCGTACAGATAATTGAAGTGTGGAGCAGTCCAAAATTAAAATAATATATCCGGCTGGCTAAGGAGACGGTGCTTACAGCAGTGTCTAAACTGCACAGTAGATGGCACTCAAACAGCACATTCTGTAAAAAAAAACAAATACTATGCAAAGCAGCATTTTATCTTATATTACACCATTATATTACTGCCAACACTGTTAGACTATCCTTTGAGCTGTAGTGACTAACTTAATTTGCCAACCCTGAGTACAGCCCATTGTGCAAAATCTGTCTTTTTAGTTGTAGATCGTAGACTTTTCAAAATGATCTGAATTGAAATCATTTTATCTTTCTAGAAGACCTCTATAATCTGCCAGGTGCTAACAGTCATATGCTAGCTGATGTTTAATTAGGTAAATATTCAACTATATCTTAATTCTACTATACTCCACTCCATCATTCTACTTTCTCTCTTGTCTGTGCTGTATCGAATTTTTCTGTTTATTTTTCATTAATACTCACCTGACCACATCCACAGCACCTGCCCGCACTTTAGGGTCACTGCCCATGATGGAGACGCTAGCAGCAAAGGACCCATCGATGCTAAACACCACACACTCCATTCCCCGTGGCAGCACAGTCAGGAAAGCTTCTGCACTCGTCTGGTCTCCCCTGAAGGTCAAAGCAGAGAGATAAGTCAAGAGAAAAAATTGGGTGATTGGGATAAATGGTCACGAAAACCATTGTACCACCTCTTGTAGAGTTACTCTGCATTCACCCTGAACCAAACAGTTTAGAAATCTGCTCATTCAAAGCAAAGCCTACACGAACAGCCTTAAATGAACAGTCTCAATTTGGCAATTTATGCCAATTATATGAATAAAACAGCCATCAACTATTAATCATTGAAACAAAAATAATCTTTAGGGTACTTGGGAAAATAGGCACATAGCATGAACTTACTTCACAATCATTTTAATAGGATAAACTCCCACAGGCAGCTTTTTGCTGTCAGGGATAGTGTAGGACACTCTGCCATTGCTGTTGGTGACCTCAGTGTCAAACTGAACCCAGCGCCCTGACTGAGGCTGTGTCATTAAATATATGTCCACCTACAGAGATAAGAGGTAGAAAAAAAGAGACAGAAATATTAGACTAAGTCAAACTATAAGTCACATGTGTTTTTGACTGATGAGGCTGATGAAAGGTGCTCTCACCTTCTCTCCTGTCAGAGTAACCATGTCCAGAGGGCCGTACATAAAGCGACCAACCAGAGTCTGCGGCCCTTCCTCAGTCGCAATGACATCATTCACTCTGTGGTTGGCAGTGACATTCTGTAAATGAGAAAAAGAGCTTACACATTTCTTATTTCATTCCTTTATTCAGTGGAATATAATATGATGTCGCAAAATGTTCTTGCAGTGCAGGGTCCTTCCAAAAGAGGGTGTCACCTCTCCACGCAGTCTCCTGTATTAACACCACACTCCAACAATAAGTCTCATTTTCAGTGAAACTGAACAACTGCAGGGAACAACTGAGGCAGCCAGACTGCAAGCATAAAGCAACCAGAATACTAACATTAAACATTACTAACAACTAACATATGAGGGCTCTTTATTTTCCTTTTTTTTTCTTTTCCTTCACTTTTCAGCAATTTTATTTCACTGGGCACACACACACACACAGCTCTGTGCTGCTCAGCTCTCTCTCTCGTAGCTCTTCTCTCTCCTCCTTTTATCCTTGCTCAATGAAATAAAGAACACTCGTTAACAAAAATCCCCCACAGGTTTAGGTCCTTAACACTCACTCTTCCCAGTTCCACCCTCCATTCACAAACCGGCGCTCGACCCCGGCCCCGCCTCCACAAGTTCATACCGGAAACAGCTTCAAACTTGAGCAAAGCAGTGCAATGGAGCCTACTGCAAATGTATGGCGGGACATAACCGATCATAAACCAAGGCCTGTCTGACTTAAACTGTCTTGACTTTTACTGAAATTGAACATTTTAACACTACTACACACTTAATAAAAACTTAAATCCTAATAATACATCAGACCAGAGAAGAGGTTTTTTAAATTCATATAAAAAACAGCAATATCTAAACTCTACAAAATCACAAGTATAAGCTTCATCTAAAATAACAACATGGATATAAATTGATCAAGTTACAATGTAAGCTAAAGATAACATGGCCAATGTCTCAAACTAGCTTCTTTAAATCATGATAAGATCAGATAAGATGTACCTTTATTGATCCCCTGTAGGGGAAATTCAAGATACACATGGCCTAGCTGATAATCTAAGTCAACATACTTAGTCACAAATCCAAATCCAAATCTGAAATCCAACTACAAATTACCGAACCACACACGAGCTACCGAATATTAAAAACATTATCTAGTTAGTTTCATGTTTAATGTAAGGATTCTTATATCCAAATGCTGCCCAGTGTGCTGGCATTTACATAAAAATCTTCATAGATGATATGATTTCTATTTATGTCAATGGGAAAAATCTGAACCAAGAGGGTGAAATGAAAATATGTCAAGCCCAAAGCAGCATGTAGGTTTCACATATCTATGCACAGCCACTCTGTGACATAGTGTGAGCAATCATTTGAAAAGATGCAGTGGCTGGTTTTACATCTTGTGAAGGAAGCACATACTAGCTTTTACCTTCCTCAGTCCGTAGTCTCCACATGATAGTGGAGAACCAATTACTGGGTGAGGATGAGCAGATGATCAAATCAGAAAAAAATGCCATGAGCATATAGCCATATTCAAGATAAACATTAGCATGATATTCTCCTCATCTTTAACAGAACTGAAGCAGCTGGTAATATATATTAGCTGTAATTCATTATAAGCTGGAAAAAACATCCTGTTTTAAGATTTATTTATTTAGGCACATTATATATTTATGTCGGCAGTTGCATCACACCTGGGTTTAGTCAGAGAAACTGGTGTACCACTCACCCTAAGCTTAACATGTGTACGTCTCCGTAGCCATTTCTCTCTGGGGCTAGAAGGGGAAAAGGAGGTGCAGTCTGAGCTGTCTGCCTCCTGAGCCTTCACACAGTCACAATGCATCACCTGCCAATCACACAAACAATATTATTTAATATATTAAATAATATTACTCTACATAGCACCAAAGGAATGAAGTCCTGAGACTATAAATTAGAAAATAACTTGACTAAGAATGAAGTTTACAGTGTTAAAATCCTCTTTCCATTATTCATCATTCTTTCATTCTTTCTAGATCCAGCCTACTGTATCCTAGGAACACAAGGTGCAATGCAGTTTTACACCATAAATGGGAACTTTTGTTTTAGGTATATTCAAACAGTAAGCGTGAAGCTATTAAACAAGTAATGTACAACTAGCAGGCCAACATACATAGCAATTACATAAATCTGCATTCTCGTGAAGTTTACAACAGTTCAAAACGATGAAATAATGAAATATTAGAGGACAAAATAGAGGGATGTTTGTGCCATAATACAGAGAGGAATGATCTTAGAGTTGTGTATTACCTGTCTGAGCAGAAAAGCCACCACATCAGTAGATTCCCAGTAAGAGGCATGGAACAGGTGAGGCAGAGCCACAGTGGGGAATGCAGTCAATACATCCGGACAGTAAAGTGCATAGTCCAGCCGTTTAGAGCCCCACCAAGTACTGGAGACTGAAACACACACAGACATATGCACAAATAATAAAAGTTTTTAAACGTAAATGTAAATGTATTTCATCTGTAGCTTAACCTTTAAAGTATGACTGATAGAATAGCAGTTCTGAGTGGGTGTGGGTGAGTTTAGCTTGTGTAATAGAGTGTGCCTACACACTCACTGTTGGCAATGATGCAGCTGAGCTTGCTCTCCCAGCAGCCGGATGCTTGACTGTCTGTGCTGGTCAGACTTGCCCTGCGGCCTCTGCCAAAAACCTGCTTCACTGTTCCCTCTGTGTCATTTACCCTCAGAGAGAATGGGAGCACAGTTTCTTCATCCAGGAACACATCAGAGTGGCCATGTATGTCGTCAGCTTGTAGGGGAGAAATGTGAAAAGGCAGCATGGTGAGCAATGGTTCACTTAAAATGAATCACTGCTCCACAAAGGTAGAAACAATTTATATGCTTATTCACTACCCAATGGCAAATCTCTCTAATAGACTTGGATAATTAATAACATTCTAGCAGGTCTCAGCATAATCCAGATTAGGGTTCTTTTTCGTTTTATTTGTTGATTGGATGCTTTGCATTAACACACATTGATGACCAAGTGAAAAAAATTATTAAAAATTCAACCACTTAACCACTTTCTGTAAATAGAAACAATGACCTTATTCAGTTAACCTGATTTCCTAGGTATCCACTAGCCCTACTTCTGCGTGTGTACAGAAAAAGTGATTTCAAACCCTTCAACAAGCTTTCTAATGTAAGCAGTCAGCTTTTACGCTTCACTGAATTTTCTGAATTAATGTGTCCCTTTACCTGCCTGCCTCCACTACACAGCCTGTTATTTGTCACAGAGCCAAACTACCAATTATTACAACAACTAGCTCTTCTTATTAGCATGCCTAGTGACACAGAGGTGATGTAGAAAGCAGATTGCTATATGTGTAAATTCTAAGCAGGACCAAGTTATCACAGGCCCATAAGTTTGCATTGTTTTCCAGCCCTCATACTGTCTCAAAAGTCAAGTCAAGTCAAGTCAAATCAAGTAGTTTTATTGTCATTGTGGAATTGTGGAATACGTGCACAGATAAATGGCACTTTAATGTGTGTCACTGCCAAATTCACACACAATGCAATACACCAGCCTGAGACTCTCAGTTTCCAAATTCAGCCACTGTCATGATCCCTCATTACTCTCACATTTGCATTGTGTCTACATAGCTAATTTACTTGGTGCTTGCTGCAAAGCCTTAATATGTTCTAGTAAATTTAAGCCATTATTCTCTGGCCTGTTTACTTGTGTATTCCTGTGTTCTGACCTTGGACTGCGTAACAATACTCAGGCTCTGAATTACCCCTTGTAAAAGGCACAGATGTGCTTGATACAGTGGTCCGTAAGTGCAAAACACGTTATCAACCAAAAAAAGGCAACAGACTCAGAAAATATAACAGCAAAAAACAAACAGAAAGAACTATTAAAACATTTCTCAACATAAAACCACATTATGTTATGCCTGTTTGTTGCTGCATCACATTTGTGCAAATGAAAGGAAATCCTACATTCTATATATCCCTCTTTAAGACTCTAGCCCCTGTATCACAGAAACTACTGGTTGTAACACTCCCGAAATGGATGTAGAAGGCAGCTAAGCTAGTTTAGTCTCTGAGATCATCAGCTGGGACAGGTATGGTCAGAAGAGATGCTAATAGGGTGCCACTGCTTGCATAATATATTTATCTTTTATCAGGTATATACTCCTGCATCCCCTGTGTTAATGACTCTGCAAAATCAATTTGGCCTATTCATAATAGCTCACATTACCAAAATACAACCCCAAAAATAGATCATTGTAATAACCCTGCAGAATAACCGAGGTTGATTGTCTTCAAACCAGAGTGTAAATTTATATGTGCAACTCAAATTTTATTTTGGGTTTTTACTTCCCTCTCTTTTTGTTCATGTGATTCTTGGAATCACCTGAAATTTGATTAGTGCCTCATACCCTGATGACAGTACAAATACAGCTTTTATCGGCCAGTTCCAAATGATTTCATTTGAGAATACCATCTGATGGCTAAATATAAACACTTCATTTGAATTTTTCTTTGGTATTGGCTAGTTTTGGGTCTGGCTTTGAAGTGACATTGAGCTGCAGCGTCACAAAAATTTGGAAGATTTTGTGATCCTGCTACTGATGAGATGCGATCACAAATGGTCACTGCAGATTTCTTCGACACACATGAAAATACCCGGTATGAACAGCTATGAACAGATGGATGTTAAGACCGAGTCTGAACAGGGCCATAGACACTAGTATCCTTATGTACACTGTTTTCTAGCCTCCACACTTCTGTTTTGTCTTTTGTTTCTGGCTGTGTCTAAACACTGTGAAAGAATGTCAGAGACTAACAGATGAAGTATAATGGGAGAGAAAAAGAGGACATGGGAGAGAAAAGAAAGACAGGCGGATTGTGTTGGAGAGACATAGCTAGCCAGCTAAAAGGAGTTAAACAAAGGACCTGGGTCTCCAGTCTCTGAACACTGAAGAGAGAGCTTAGAGATCATAAAAAAAAGCCTGATTGTTTATGCTTATAATATAATCCAGATCAGGTGAAACGCAGTCATATAAAGGCAATTTGGTAGAGCTGCGACAAGTAGAAGAGGGGGAACAATGAGAGACAGAATACTGAGACACTCAAGTAATGTAATGGTCCGAGAACGTTACAAAAAAAAGACCCCTGAACACCTGTCTGTCAACCATACTTTCCATCTTCATGTTATAATTTATACATGTAGAATAAATAATTTGCCTTTGAAATTAACCCCCAAACAAAATCAGAATGCATACCCAGAACCCCATTAACAAACAAACAGGCCAGCTATTCCTGGATATTACACACATTAATCACATTTACAGACCTGCAGAGCGGATCTGTGATGACTATAATGATGAAACTACCTTACCCATGGGGCAGCTCGGGAACCACACAATGTGGCTACAGTAATTAATTACCGCATTAAACCAGAATGTGTCTGAGCATGTCTACTGATATCTGTCCTCAACCCATTTTTTTTTCCTTTACGGTCAATGGGGTGTTAAGTTGCATAATTGTAAGTCAGTAATTTATTTTCTTGAAGGCTGTAAGTCACACCCCTCCAATCACAATTAAAAATACTGATCTCAGGTTCATTTTCATATCTTTAGTTGGTCACATACAATTACTTATGGAAGATATAGTAAATAACACATTTTATGCAAAAAATTGGTCTAAAAATATATGTCTCAGTGACTTTTCTGTAAGGATGATGCATTTTCTGGAAGCTACATAACTGACTGTCTCTCCATTGTTGCGAACATACTCAAAGGCTGCAAATGACTTCATTTATACTTATATTTATTTGCCGTTAGCTAGGACAGCAAAATGCAGCTTGCAAGCTAGCAAATAAAACATCCTGTCAGAGACTCTTTAAACAGGAAGGGGTTCTTAGATCCTGTACCATAGGGCGGTCAGTAGTGGCCCAATATATCAAGGCTCAGTCTATTTTCCTCACCAATGAGGATGGAACGACCATCGCCTTGCGGGTAGCGCTGGTATCGTGGAACAGGGAATGGAGGCAGCCGGTGAAAGAGAGTATGGAGAAGGGGCTCCAGTCTGGAGGCTGACGGGTCAGAGGGGTAGAACAGGTTGAAGATCTGAGAGCAGGCAGGCTGCAGCTGATTCACTGCCACAAAGAGGTGTGAAAAAATTGCATATAATTACAGTTTTCCTAACAAACAGTTTGTTTTCTATAGAAGAATTCAGAGAAACTGAAGGCTAGCCACTCTAATGTGGTGACAGTACTGCAATTCACTCTATTAGAAGAGCTGGACTGGCTGCCAGGTGTAAGCTAACGGTACATAGAGAGGACAATGTGCCACAGCCTGTATGGTGCTTTAGTACGACACACTCACCTTCAACCAAAGGAAGAACAGTGCGTCTCATGGCTAACACTAGTCCAAGTGGGCAGCCTAGCAGGAAACATTCGGACACTTCGAAGTCAAAACGGCCTGGATTCAACATTGGACTGCTTCCTCCAGGGCTTAGGTCTATTCCATCCTGGACCTGACTACACACACACACACACACACACACACACACACACACACACAATATTAATGCACGTATAAATCAGCTCTAAGGAATGTGTTTTTATGGCTACGGTATTTACCAAAGATAAGCAACACAGACTGATAGTCTGATAATAACATAATAAGATTTGCATACAAAAATCACATACACTGGAAGGTTGTAATGAAAACAATAAAAGGGTGGGTGTCTGCAACAGGCATTAAACCTGAACAAAATCTATATCATCCGTAATATCAAGAAGCCTCAGTCATCATATGTGTAGAAATAGGATCTGTGACTTCTGCTTTCCCAGCAGTGGGATGTGAGATGGAGGTGCCACGGATCAACAGTTTGTTTAAGGAATTTATATTAAAAATTGGATATCACAGATATTATTGTAATGAGATGTTAAGTCTTTCAATATCCAAACCCCTCACAATCAAAGCTCCATATACAGTTTTGGAGATGGTTTCAAAAATCGGTGGCTAATCCAATCTTATGCTTATGTGTCACACTTCTGGCATCCACTGCCATGTGCCTAGCTACTGCAAGGAATCCCTAAGAGCAGCATTAGTCTACGTCACAGAGAAATTCAGGCAACTGCCGGAAATTTCAAAACAGCAGTAAATACATATACTGCATGTTTATACTAGCACGGGCGGTATAAGGCTGCGGAAGGCAGATGAGCCACATAATGACAGGGTGAAGAAGACTGACACACTCACTGAGACCATGGCCAAGTTCCAGCTACACACATACGCACAGGCTTATCAGGCTAAACTGATACATGCAGTTGATTTAAAAGCTTCTATAAAATTGTGAGAAAATGTAACACAAAAGCACGTATTCTTAACTTGTATTACCTTACCTGTGACAAGAATGTGCCATAATTCTGATGAAACCATGAGAATTTGTTGTGTTTGATACTTACTTGCTGAGAACTGGATGTTGCTGGCTCTTGGAGGAGTCAATAGCACACGAATCACTCTGTTTGCGAGTGAGCCGTTTCCTCCTCACACGACTCCCATCAGGCGCTGAGATGTCAGTGTTGCTTTTGCTGAGGCGCTTACTAGAGCGCAGACCCAAGTTGGCCTCTTCTAGAAGCGCTGGGTTATTCTGTGTAGGATGGGAGCATACAATATAGTACAGATACAAAAGAATCACCATTACAAGCAACACTTTCACCTAAGCGCAAAAAAATCCAATTCCTTTTAAATAGCGAAATGCATTTCAAGAGCAATGTAATACAGTCACTAAAAGAGTCATATTAGGAGATGGTGCTTCTGAGGACCAAAATCAAAACTGGATTAAAAGGGAACTTATACTGAAACCAGAAAATGATAACCAATCTCCTGAGATAATGGACAGACAAGAGGGGATTGAGATAACTCTGGAGTAGCTCTAAGTAAAACTTACAGCCAGGACCCAGCCTCACGCTACACAGTAGTTTTAGCATGAAATACATACCCTTAGGCTCTCCATACTGTTGTGTCTCCCTCTGTGACTAGGATCGTCATGTTGTGGGCTGTTGCTGAAACAGAGTGCATCAAAACACAGCACGCCACCCACACAGTCACCCAACAGACACACCTGGTCAACAGCACATGCACACGTGCACACACACACAAACACACAAGTCAGAACCTACAGCAAAAGCAGTGTGCTGTAAAACAAAGCTCCACAGTAGGAGATCTTAGTGGTGGCCACAGCTCAACAGGATTGTCAATAATCTTAATTACAGCAACAAAACAACTGTTGTGGCTTCTTAATTACTTATTTGTCATGCATTAACTGTGCTCGGATTTCAGTTGGATTTGGGAGTCAGTGATAAACACATTGGAAAATTCAGAGCCTAATCTCAGATACATATATTTTTCTTTCTTGGGCAGGAGGTTAAGTTGTTAGTCATGCAGCATCCCAATGTTTTGGTGCACTCAGGTGAAGCGCACTGAATATAAACATAAGCAAAGTGCACTTCCTCTAGAAATCACTTGTGCATTGTAATTTAAGGATCATGTGTTACTGCAAGCTAATCATGGGAGCTAAGGAACCAGGACAAATGAGCAGAGAGAGAGTCCTCTCCCACTGTGGAATGACTCATCGGTGGATGACTCACACACCCCCACCAACTTCTCCTCATTACTACTGTGATGACGGTTGCCTTTTAATGCTGTACTAATACCAGCTTAGAACAGCTTCTCAGTAACAAAGCCCTAACTAGGCTATTGAGACACATAATAAAAGCTAGTAAAATAAAATAGTAAAAAAAAAAAAAAATGCTGGGAAAAAGCTAAGCCTGTTTTCTGATCCACAGTAGACCAACCTGGCCAGTGAAGCCTTGTCCTTCTGGGGACTGCAGGAAGCTGTGGTAGGCCTGATTGGCTTGGGCGATAACTATTGCCACAGCATCCTGATAGTGTGGTGCTGCAATAGCGAGGAGGGGAAGTGCTGCCAGTGGAAGGTGATCCACACTGCTCGACACACAGCTCTCATCATAACTGTAAGGGTTCAGGCTGTGACAGAAACAGAGAGACAGGTCATGTAGACAAAACAAAGAAAACTGTTACAAATCTTGCAAATGCATCCTTGATTATGAGATGCCAGCCTTGGACTAACACAGATAACATTATTTTTGTCTTTTTATCCAAACTCAATCTGGTGGGGAAAAAATTGAAAGCTTTTCTTGTTCAGAGAGATAGAGAGATGACGTTAGAGACAGTGTCAAAGGCAGGGACTGGGTCTCCTCCAAGCCTAGGCCCTTTATGCCCTTTAAAGTCATGTCAAACACATGTGTGACACATTCTCTCTCTCTCCTTTCTTATTAAATCTTGTTTAAAGGATGTGTAAGTATGAGATACGAAGTACATGTTCTCTGTGATGCTTCTTTGTGTTCTCTGTGAAGCGTATCATTGGTCCGTATATTTGATTTGGAACAGTTTTTACACCAGATGCCTTCTGATGCAACCCTCCTCAATTTTATCTGGGTTTGCTTCCCTGGCTTGGAATCAAACCCGGGCTGTAGCGGTGACAGCGCCAAGGCCTAACCACTGGTCCTCCTGGGACCTTTAACACTTAATATGACATTCCAATATATAGAAGACTATGCATTGTCACTATATATAATTATTATTACATAAAATTACTCCCCAGTTTTGATGCTTTGTGGCAAAAAAAATCTAGAGTTCTAGAAAGATTTAAATTTTAGCTACACCATGAGAACAGCTCTGCTCTCATCAGTGCAATAAATGACTGAGCATGACAATCACAAAATCACCAGAAAAAGCTTCACACATTAAGTCTGTCAATCCTAACTTATTCGTTTTTGGTAGTTTTTATTGAATCTGAAATTTCGCAAGCCTCCCTTGTTTGAGTCAAGTCAGGGTAACGTGCAACTCAAGTATGACTCAAGTCCCATTCTGTAACTTAAGTCCTGATTGTTACTTCCAAGTTCACATTTTAGTATTGCATTATACAGTTTTGACATTGTAGGTTTTATATTCCAGGAGAATTAGGCTTCTTGGCTCAGTGATTAATTAATAACAAAATGTGATACACACAATTTTGCTCTCTCTTAACTGCCAGCTGCAGCTGAGATCTCTATGCAGTTGTACGGCTCAGCGGAAGGAAGGATAGAAGAAACTGTCTAAGTCTATTCATCAGCCCTAGCTTTGAAGGAGGCGTGCAGCTAGAATCATGTGTAAGCAGGGTCACCTTTCTGATGTAAATTAAATAGCTGAAGATCAGCCTTCACTCACAGTGTTCATTAGCTTTAATTTTTACCTTTCACAATACAGCCCTCAAAGTTCTACTCCTTAAACATTTCCAAAAGTCTTCACATTACTCTTTGGTATCATCTCACTAAGCAAGTGGATTACAAGATTGAGTCCTGAGGATGCCACAGCCATCCATGAGAGCCAAGGGAGCAAAACTGTCTGAACTCTCAGGTTGGGAGTTTCCTCTGCCAATCACAGCAACACTAGCCAATCATGGGTATCTGCAGGCAACATGTATGTGGAAAAGGGCATGTACTGCCCTGTGACACAGCATGAGTAACAGTCGAGATGCATTTGGTTGGCTTCACATGTCTTAGAGGAAGCATGTGTTAGTCTTCACCTACTCCAGTTTTTAGCTGTTGTATGATAGGAGAGAGCTGGCTGGTCAGTGGGAATTGGAAGGTGACCAAATTGGGGAGGAAACTCTGGAGTTGAAGGAGTCTGGAGTGAAGCTTGAGCTTTTAAGCAGCCAGTAAATTTAGATTTTTCAGCAGTGCTATTTTTCAGGCACTCATTTAAACTCTCAGTGAGAGGAATGATCAGTTTTCCCTACATTAAGTCAGTGGCGGGACATGGGCAAAGTACAGTTAATGATATTGTGTGAACAGTACATTACACATAGCACCAGAGCCTTAAGAGTAAAAAATGTTGTCCGTCAAACAAGAAATCCTTAAGGAAAGCAGCCACAACAGAGATGGCTCAAACTTCTCTGACATCCCTGAATTTTTTTTTTTTAAAGAATATGTTAGAAGAATGAGGCAAGGGTGCTCTCATTTGAGCCAGGTATTCTCAGCTGAACAATATGGATTCCCCTACTGCTCCTTTTAGGACTAGAAAATATGACAAGAGAGATGAAGCACATCTATCAGCTAAGACACCAAGATGACAAAGAAACAATGAACCCACAAGAAATGCATTCATTTGCAATTTCATTTTATGAGAAACTATCAGTCAGAGGCTTGTGATAACTTTGTAGCTGCTGAGCTCCTCTCAGAGGAGGACAGATGGGATTTATAAAGCCCATTGACTTTCAGGGAGACAACAAGAGCTGTGCGAAAACAGAACAACTGCAAGTCACCTGTGCTGGACGGCTTTCAGCACAATTCTGAAAATGTTTCTGGAACCTAATTGGCTCTGACCTGTATGACATCTTGTCTGTGAGTATTGATCAATAAACTCAGGAGACCTTGGCTTCTTTGTTTTGGCATCCTGTATCTGTGTTGATTTTAAAATATTATCTAAAGGGTTGATCTATATATCAACCATAATACATGATGACCAGATGACCCTAAATGAACAATTTTTTTTCTTTTTATTATTTATGCAACTATCAACAACATAATCACAGACTAACACAAAAGGCAATACTACATGTGTACAAACAAAGAGAAAAAAAAAGAAGAAACATAAAATATTGTGTACTTATAAAAAATTATATAGGAAAATCATATAACTGATTTTGAAAATAACTTATGAAAGGCCTCCACATAACAGCGCACTTAACAGCCAGAGCCCCTCAAATTCACCAACAATACCAAAGATGGCTGTTAGAGGGGTTGGACTTACATTTTTATTAAATATCTTAGAATACAACTCAAACATCAGTGACCAGAAAACAGTTTGGGACAAAACCAAAACATATGGGCAGGTGTAGCAAGGGATTGCTTGCATCTAAATGAACTAGTTTTGATAACTTGTATGCCATCATCTTGAGCCTTATACCCTCACTAGGGAAACAAATTCACAGGTTTGTAGCTCCAGGTTTTCCAGACGGGGCTCTAGTTAAACTAGCAGCTTATGTGAATGACTTGGCTGTTCTATCATAAACACAGATAACATAATAAATCTATCCAAACTATCAAAAAGCTCAGTCTGCCCACATTAATGAGGCAAATCGTTTTGGGGACTGGCGAAAACAGGACCTTATCAGCTTCTGTAACAATGTAATTGGACCAAGGATGGTTTTAGAATGATCAGAGTCCTCTTTGGATTGATGAATACATGAAGAAGCACTAAGAAGCCTACGCAGACCGTGTTATAAGACAGCTACAGAGATGGAAGTGGATCTTCCCAAAGCTATCTTACAGAGGAAAGACCTGTGTTGTTTATAACATAACAGCCTCAATGCTCTAGTATAAATGTACAATTCTGGACACCCCAGAAGCCTTGCTTATGCATATTCAAGTCTTTTGTCAAGTTTGTCGTGACAGTCACCACAGGCTTCCTCCAGGAGTTTTATATCTTTCAGCAGCATTTGTGTCTTGTAGACACTTGTCTCTGTATTAGGTTGGTTGTGTCCATTGTGATACAAAATCTGATTGATTTACTATCTGTACGACAACAAGGGGTCTCATTTATTAACTTTGCATATGCATAGGTTTGTGCGTAAACAATTAATGCGCACATTTCTATGCATAGAATAGGTTTATTAAGCTTTGCTTGTGCATGAGAATGTGTGTAAATTTCCACACACTCCAGATCATGCATATGCAGGAACCCCTAGAGGTAGAAAATTGTACTAGTGGTTAATCTAAGTAAGAGGTGCTTCTATCCCACTTACTGTCATATCATCATATCACCATAATTGATATAATATTTACATGATTCTGGTGCTCACAACAAGGTGAAGACAGGTGACACAGATGGAAAGTAAAATCATGCAAAAGGCACATCTAAAGATTGACTGGGATGATGCCTTGTTTGAAGATTTGTCTCTTGCATCTTTGTGGAGGGAGAAACATGGGTATTAGAGACCACTGGAATCTATGTTGAGAGTAATCAGTCGATTTTGTTTGTTCAGTGCAATTTTAATTAATCTCTATTCTAGCGCTTTTAGCCACGGGTACTTCACAAAGAGATATGTGTGGCATTTCCCAACCACCTATGAGTCGAATAATCTGCATTCATGATGCTTACAATGCAATACATTATATTTCCAAACCCGGCGGAAGAAAATGACGAATTTACACACCATTGCAGAGTTTATACAAGTAATTGGGGCAATAGAATGCACATACATATGCATGAAATCTTTTTTAAAAATCATATTTATTTATTAGACAAACAACTTGTAAAAGTGCCAAATATAAAATTTCTGTTTTGCTCTACTTTGTGCAACAGTATATCTACTTCTGTAGCACCACGGGTGCCTTCTCAGGCAAATACACGACCACCTGCAAGGGCTTTTTTATAACGCAGCGCTGTCATGCCGGTAATCAGCGTAAGCATGCAGCACCTAGCCGTGCCTCTTCATAAACCCACCGATTGCCTCACTCCGCGTGGAGACACAGTTCTGTGCCAGCCAGCAGAATGGTGGCATGCTGCTCTGTTTAGATGATATTGAGATGTATGTTCAGAAAAGTAAATATTGAGGTTTGTGTTCAGAAAAGTAAATATTGAGGTTTGTGTTCAGAAAAGTAAATATTGAGGTTTGTGTTCAGAAAAGTGAATATTGAGGTTTGTGTTCAGAAAAGTAAATATTGAGGTTTATGATCAGAAAAGTGAATACTGAGGTTTATGATAAGAAAAGAGAATATTGAGGTTTATGTTCAGAAAAGAGAATACTGAGGTTCAGGGCTGGATATATTTAATATTAAGGAAAGATTTATTTACTTCAAGTTCAGCCAAATGACCGGGCCATTTTGTGTTATTTGCCCACCACGCTGCGGTGCTTTTGCGTTAAGCCGTAGGCTCTGAGTTTCCCAAGCCTGTACCCTTCACAGTATCTAGTTCGCGCCCCGCTCGAGGTGCTCATTTTTCAGGCTGAGCCATTTGGCAGGCTGTCTATCACATCAGCACTACACAGTATCATATAAGCACTACGACCGGTGACCAGTCTGTGTCCGCACTTGGTTCCACTCCACACCATATATTGTCCTCTTAGACAAGCGGGCCCAGCACGACGCTATTATACATCCGAGACCGATAACAACTTAATTGTCAGTGAAGTTCATCTTCTTAGACCTTTTGACATGCTCCATGTTTGTAACAAGCAGCCCCTTGAGCAGGCTACTGGGCTTTTTAAAGGGAAATTGTTTACCATATGAAGCAAATGAATGTGGCCGTACACAAGCACAACGATTCTTAATGTGTGGAATTTATCAACATCCATTATGTACAACTGTGTATACGCAAGTGTGATAAATATCAATTTTCTTGTGCGTAGTGGTAGTTCTTATGCACAAATGTAGAACTTGTTCTACAGAAGCTTGATAAATGAGACCTCAGGTTAATAGATCATCATTTAGTCACTCAGATGCACTAGGTAGGGTACGTTCTATATTTGTGTTGTGTTGCCTGTACAATTAAGTAATTATGCAAACAGTTGGTGGTAGAGGTACGGTAGCAACTTGGCACTGTTTTGCTTTGCTGGAAGAAATATACACGATTAATCTGCTATTGAAATATGGAATATGTACATGCTGGAGTATGGTATCATAATGACACCAGCACAGATGCCCAAAGTATTTACAGCATTGACTCTTTCCCTAAAGAACATCATTATCCTCTGACTGCATGTCTGCCACCTGCAAAGGCTGCTAAACTGGAAAGAAAAGAAAACCCATAAAAGAGAAATATAGACTAATGAGAAAATGTAGACTAATGAGGCAACCAAAGTATTGAGCTTAAATTGATTTTCTTTTTTACACTCCTGCAGCAACTCCTTCTACAATATTTGCCCTCATTAACACCATGGTCATATAACGGTCAGTCCTGGAGAGATGCATTTTGTAGCCTCTGTGCCTTGAAAGACAAAACCTTCAAAGCTTTGGCAGCATGCTGAGCTCCCTGCTTGGATGCTCCACAGGTAATATCTGTCAGTTCTCAAAATAGCCAAGCTTTAGCTGCGGTTGAGCAAGGCAATCAATATCCCCCTTTTAGATGGGCCAAAACCTGTTGTAGGCTTATTAGGTCTACCCATTATCATGACTATCTCATTAATGGACAACAAACAAAAGTGACATTAAACCTTAATCCACTATCCACAGCATATACTCCAGATAGCACACATATGTTAGCATGTCATGCACATTTATGTCTCAGCAACTTCACAACAACCTTGTTAATCAGGAACATGTCAGCACATCGTGTTTTTTTATCATCACTTAATTGACATAACCTTTTAGAGGCATCATTAAGCCAGATAGCACTTGACTGACTCCCATCAGAAACTGACATCTTCCTAATTAGCAAACAAGCTGCATGTGATATGTGTTGCTCATGTTGTGCTTACATCGGAAGGATAAGTGTGAGCTCAAGAACATTCTGCTTCCTCTCTAAGAACTGAGATTGTTGCATGTCACAGATTATCCATTACTTCTCCACGGGGTTCAGTCTTCTGCTGAGCATCGGTTAGGGAAAACCCATGTGGATACTTATTTGCATTAATTAACAGCTTTATTTTCTTTTCCTTGTGATTCTTCCATAAAAGTTCCTCTAACTGGAAAGAAGAAAGCTGAGTGTAAGACTGCAATAAATAAGAGTGTCTGCCTGAAAAGTGGGTTTTGAGTCAAGGTTGACACTGCCACTACTTTCACACCAGGAAACTGGATAAGTTGGACACTGAATTATTTAATTATCATAGTTACAAAGGAAGGTGAACCCCTCCAGCAACACAATTCCATTTATGTAATTGGGGGACATCTCAGACCAAAGTTCTTTATTAAACTTAAGATGCATCAGGCACATGACCTCATTTACATTTGATGTTGCAGGTTCATCTACATTAAATGTGTATCTTTTTACATGTAATATTGGCAGTAATTGTTGGTGAAGATGGTACATACATCCAGTTGCCCATTTATTACACCTATGTTGTAGCAGATTGTGTCTCCTATACCTTTCAGAACAGCATTTATTTGTGTTGGCATGTATTCTAAAATATGCTTTTTGCAGCAATGTTCTACCATTTTGAAATGACTGTGTTTTGCAGAACTTTCAGTTTTACACCTGTACAGTTTGGCCACAAAGAGCCACAAACGATTTTTCACCTCATCCCAAAGATGCTCAGTCAGGTTCAGATCTGGTAAGGTCAATGATTTAAAAAAATCATTGCTGGTGGTTCATCTGAATGTAAATAAACTGCACCAATGAAGGTATGAATTCGGTTAGCAACAATATTCACCATGCATGCATCATGCATTTCAAACTTTGTCCAATGGATATCAACTGTACTAATGTGTATTAGGAAAGCATTCTGCACATGATCACACTGCCAGGAATCCAGGAACCTGGATTCAGACCACTGTGCCCCCTGGAAACATGCCTTGTTCTTCACTGACATTACCTAACCCAATCATCAGTTGCTGTAATCCATTAAAGGTAATGCATTCTGGCATGACACTTCAATTTGTCATAGCAACACTTAATACCAATGTCCATAGTGACCCTGATCAGAATAAAGCACTTGAGTGCACAAGAATGAACAGATGAACATATCTAACATGCACGCTAATGTATGTACATCACAAAGCACTGGTAGTTTTCTGTACTTTGCACTATTTTTGGTAATGACAACCTTCAAATGGTTGTGCATTAAAATCCCCATAATACCGCTAAAATTGCCATGTCTATCGTGGCACATTTAAAGTCATTTCATTTCATGTCTATTCATAAGCTTAATTTCATACATTTTTCATATGTTCAGTAAGCACTTTATCCTGCTCAGGGTTACTACAGATGGGAGCCTATCCTGGGAACAATGGGCTCAAGGCTGTCAATTCATCACAGAGCAAAGAACAAGCAATAATAAATGTTTCATCACTTTCATTTTCAAAAGATATAATGTTTCCTTACAATATTCTTAAAGTACTCGACAGGATTTTTATTCCAACCATTAAGGTCTCAAACTATAACAAATGGAAACATGACAGCACAATTAATGTGGGGGAAAGGAATAAAGTTCTCAAGAACTGCACTACAGAATACAAAGATGCTCAGAAAGACCGTTGTCATCTTAGGCAGAGACATGAATTAAAAACTGGCAATAACAATCATTTTAACTATAAGTGTTTCATTGTTCTACCCAATTATGTATGAATTTGTATATACTTCCTATGCCTATGCCTGCATAATAATAGAGCACACATGCACACTGTACATTGTGCTCTGAAGACTTCTGTGGCTTTTCACCCTCCGTTATTAGCCTCCAGCAGAAAGATAGTTACATGGGACATTAAATTAGCCTGCTAATAGGAAGCTTGGGTTTTCTATTCCATTGACTCAAAAAAGCACCCCCACTTATGCATGCCTTCATTCATCCACATTAACATGGGAAGAAAGTGTTCATTTTTTGTTTATCTATGTCTATGTGTTGACTTGGTATCTAATGATTAGAAGGTCTAGAGAACCTTATTTTCAGTATTTCATGCTGCATGCATTATGCAGGCAAACAGACAATGAGTTACTGAAGCCAATTCCTTGGCATCTATTCAGTCTTCTCCTTAAGTCTGTTCGCAAGGGTAAATAATGACAGTCATAAGCCAGAAGGAGAAAAAAAAGTGTGATCATATATTTAAAAAAAAAAAAAAAAAAAAAAGCTTGCCTGATCCCCTGATGTTAGAGGAAACAAATCAGTTTCTGGAGTTTTGAGAGATGTTATTCATTAGTAAGGCAATTTCTCCCTTAGTATTGTCATTAGTCGGCTTTGCTTTGAAGTATTACTTCCACTGTTTACTTGTCATAGACTATGAGTCAGTAACAACCAAGGGAGGTAATGAATGGCATCATAGTGAGTACATCAAATGGCTCATAGAACTACTTTATAAGCATACTTTAAATCTTTTTTTTTTTTTTTTTTTTAAAGACACACAAAAAGGAAGGCAGTAGTAAAATACGACTGAAGAATTCTCTTTAATCTCTACATAAAGAAAAATTGTGTTCATAGCTTTCTATGAATACTGGATGTGTCTTCAAGGTTCTACAGTATGCAGAGATTAAAAAGAATTCATTAGCAGTTATATTATCTCTGTTTAATGACTGACTAATGCCTTGTGTCCCTGCACATGTTTTTTTTACATGATTGTTTTGGTTGTATTTGCCCTTCATTCAGCATACATTCCAATTGTTATTTCTGGAGAAATCTGTTACTACTTGTACTGTGACAAATTTGGTGGAGGCTGAGGAAAGTCTGCAGAATAGCTTACTAGAAATAGACTGGGAAATGCTATGTGCATTACAAGGGGAGGACACAGTTTCCATAAAGACAGTGTGTCACATAAAAGACCTACCTGCTAAAAGAAGGACCAGTAAAAGAAGGACCTGCTAAACATGAAAATGGGGGCCTTGAGGATAGGAAAAAAAAGATCAGATGTGTGAGGTTGTTAATAAAGAAGAAAATCTGCAGGGGGAAGGATAATTATATGGACAAGAACAGTAGAACAATGTGAAGGAGGTGTAGCGTGAAATGAAGGCCATCACTGGTACAAACAGGCTGCAAAGAAATTAGTTCTATTCTGCCATCTTGCCACTTTACCTGCCACGCATACCTGTATGTGGACAATACTCTGACCTACATAGAGCCTTTTTTACATCTGGATGAAGTCATAATAAGGACTGTATTTTTTTTTCTTCAATGCCTTTAATACTATCCTGACTTCGTCCTGGATCAACACCTCTTTCCTGTCCTGTCCTATCCTGGATCATTACTCATTAAGCTTCCAAAACAATACTAGATTATCTCCCACACTTATAAAGTAGCTTGTGTAATTTAATGTAATTTCACAAACCTCATAAATGATACCCTCATTGCTTTTCATGTATAGTTTAATATTTAATATCAAAAGTATCAACCATTCTCTATGTAATTATTATTGGGAATAGAGTTCAACTTATCAGTGGAGTGTTCAATGAGGTGTTTCTAATCAATTATTCCAATCATCTGTATGGCATGAATCAATCAGCCAAATGAGCAAATGTAAACTTTTTCCAATCAGTTTTATTTACACATCTGCACATTTCTGCCAATAAGCATAACATGAATGTCTGAGAGAATGAGAAATTTTTCCTCTATTCACCAATGGATTTCATATAAAGTTGCACTACACGTATTTGTATAGAATCGTTTCTTCCATTGGGTGATGTTAAAAATGCATACAGAATGCCATAAAAGATTCACTTAAACCAGCCAAATAATATAATTAAGTTAAAATCCATGAATTCCAGCAAATGTTGAACTATTTAAATTCTTTAATATGAAATCCTTTTTCATGACTCTACATCAATCTCAGTGACTCACTTGGAAACCAGTGAAAAGGCCTCTGCACATACAGCAGGACAGGGCACCAGCTTTAATAGTATCTGGTGTGTGGCAGCCTCAAAGTGCGCCTGTGCCACTTTCTCCAGCACTGAGGTCAGAGTGGCCACATCTGCAGCCTTTGCCCCCAGGTCACCACTGGCCAGGTCCAGAATGTTCCCCCCGTGCACCACCANGAGAATTGGCTTAGATCAACAAATAAAAGCGACAACAGGGCTGTATTTTTTAAGAGCTGTAAAAAAGTGTAGTTGTGGAGATATTTCAACCTTTAAAGGAAAACAGATCTGTGTACATTGATGTAAATGTGTTCTGCAAATACATTTTTGTGCAGGAAGAATTGGCCTTTATTTTTTAGTGTTAACACAGAGTCATATGCTGAATTTTCTGAGACTGGAGCACTGTTGGAGTGCATCCCTGTGCCTGTATTTTACACTAGTGATGCAACTGGAAAGTCCCTTTCATGCCATTTGAGTGTGGTCTATCATAAAAGTGTGCTTCCACAACAACAAACTGAACCACAGTTCACTTGGACAAGGGCAGAAACCTCCGAATATTGGTAGATGGGGGTTTAGTAGTTTGGTTCATAACTGAGTACTGTATTAGAGGTGTGTTCACATCTCTTAAAGCAAGCCCAAACTAAAGAAAAATAGTGATGGAAAGTGCAAGTGGTGGAAGGACAAGAGGGCTGGTGTTCTTAACTGAGTTAACAGACAATTTATAATAACATTCAGTACAAGTGAATTTAATTAAGATCAATGTCAATGAACATTATTATCATAATGCAGATATCATGAAGTAAAAAGGTATACAGAATAGCAAAAGGCCTTTTGGCTCATGTGCAGATTAACAGTCAACATATACTACAAGCCAAAAGTATAGAAGCAAGCAAGTGATTTAAAGTTTCAAAATTGCATTGCAGGTACCTCAATTTAATTTTAAAAGCAAAAAAAAAAAAAGCAAAAATAATAAGAATAAACTGATATACATCATTGCTGCAGAAATTCTGCTTATATTTCTGTCCATTATGTCTGTCTATATTCGTTTTCATGTTTACTTTCACAACATTACTGTTGCTTCCAAATATTTGGCTTGTAGTGTACAACATATGCTGACTGAGCATGCAGTCACAACAGCAAAATAAATACAGAAATAATCTGTAGAAACATATCTGATGCATTTCTGATACTATTGGAGATAGTTTTACCTCAAGGCTATCTAGTCCATCAATGCTTCTCTGATGGACGCACCTGGGCTGGTCAACACGGCACAGGCTCTCTGAACAGCATGCCAGAGGGAGAGGAGAGGAGAGAGAGAGAGAGAGAGAGAGAGAGAGAGAGAGAGAGAGAGAGAGAGAGAGAGAATAAAAGATCCATTACAGGTCCCTTCACACAGATGTACAGGTAACACTGAAATCAGTAGGAAGGTGCATAAAAGCATAAATCCAGTGTTACGCTTCTCCAAAACAAAACAACACAATCAGTAAATACATTCTGACACAGGAAAAAAACATCTCAGGTATGTGTACAAGAGGAGTGAGTTTACAGGATGAGTGAGTGCACAGTTTGGCTCTCCATCTAGTGTGCTGTCAGTGTCTCTGAGCCAAAACCATTACAGTTCACCTTCTTGTCCTGTATCTGTTCATCTGAAATTTCTAAGCTGTCTACTACTGTCTCATAACTCACTTTGGACAGTCTCATAACTGTCGCATACCTGACTTTGGACAGCCTACTCACTTTGCACAGTTGTCCAAAGAGGCATTGAGAAAACACTTTTGTAGTATAGACTGTGTGTCATTTCTCAGTTCTCTGTCCATCTCATGTTCTCAGTGCCCATAGCTATTCCTCTGGCTAATTCAGGGTGATAGCATGGTAAAAGTGTGGAGGCTAATAGATCTGCTAACTGACCAATGATTTTAAATCCTGGCCTGGCCTCCATTCTTATCACAAAATGAAAGCCAAGGAAAGAGGGTGCGAGGATGTATGAAAGAAACTGATGGTAACATTTTTGTTGTTGTTTATTCACTTTCAAATGGCAGTGTAACTGCGGAGATGGAGCGGGCACTCTCATACCAAAAAGACTCAAATAAAATAATTACATTCATTCAGTAATTTTTCAATACAATTAAAGAACATCACAAAGAAAATGCTTAATAGGCAGAACATAGCTGCCCATACAGATTAGCGATTAGTGCAGGACACAGTCAGCTGTGCCCAAAGCATAGTAAGTTTAAAAAAAAAAAAAAAAAAACCTAGAGCCATTAGAGCCAGGAGGTGTAGGTTTACAGGATGAGTGTACAGGATGAGTGAGTGCACAATTTGGTTCCCAATCTAGTGTGCTGTCAGTGTCTCTGAGCCAAAACCATTACAATTCACCCTCTTGTCCTGTATCTGTTTATCTGAAATTTCCACACTGTCTACTACTGTGTCATAACACTCTTTGGACAGTCTTCTCACTTTGGACAGCTGTCCAATAAAGCTGTGAGAAAACATTTTTGTAGTCTAGACCGAGTGCCATTTCTCAGTTTACTAGTGCAATAGTTTTCTTACAATCATGAGTCTTGTTTTGTTCAAGGACCTGACCGCTCCATGACCCTGCCATCTCTCGTAAGTCATCCGACACAGACTTGTGGAAAAGTCAGAGGACACCCCAAGACTGTCAGCCTGAGTATTCGTGCTGAGGGCTTTACACTGAGTCATTAATAAATCAGTAAAAAGTATGCAACGCACTGCAAACAAGCAACGTGAAACACAGCAGTGAGGGAAACACTGACACTGAGCTGACCTCAATCAAGCTTTGAAGAGTGGAGCAAAAGATTGTGGAGTTTCTGGAGCAGCAGGCACCGCTCAACTTAAGGAGGACTGACCTTGAAGTGGCTCTGCAGGTCCCACTCGGCTTGCACAGCCTGTTCTCTGGGCTCCAGCTGGGGTCTAAGAACTGAGGCCGCAAAACAGTGTTACCATGAGGCCATGCCGCAGAATACAGCTTTGGAATACGACTGTATGATAAATAAGTTCTGGTCACAGTTAATTTCACCTAAATGCCCAACTTCAAATGCCAACGCTACCATACCCAGCCTGGTTCTTCTCCACCACCACTGAGGTTCTAAGCTTTCCTGTCTCATCATCACCCTCACCACAGCCACTGGACACCCATGACACCATCGGCGACTCTACTTTTTGGAAGCTGTATTGAACATAATTTTGATATTCAACACTTTCTTACAAGTAAAGTCTCGAAAGGACTAAAGGGTCATTTCAAGTCACTCCTTAAATAGTATTGTCATACATGTTGGCACAAATGTCAATTGACAAATGTCAATCTCTGATTGACAATCCTAAATGCAAGATAGTAATCTACTTTCTGTTTTTAACAATAGCATAGAGGCCATCAACCCCTTGTCTGTCCTCAATACCTGGCTACAAAAATTGTGTGCCACCAAAGACAGGACTCATATTGAAAACTGTGAAACCTTCTGGAGATAGCCTACTTTTCTAAGCAAGGTGGACTTCACCCAAGTCAGTACCGATCCTCCAGAGTAGCATCAGACTTTCTTAAATGATGTTGTTGACTATCCACAGCAAGGTGCTGTGAATGCTAGCACAGTCAAAAAATTGTGATCTGACCACAGCATGCATATTGGTGCCAGACAGGCTGAGCTGAGTATTTCAGAAACGGCTGATCTCCTGGAATTTTCACACACAATAGTCTCTAGAGTTTATACAGAATGGTGCAAAAACCAAACAAAAACAATCCTGTGAGTGATTTGAGCAGAAATACCTTGTTGATGAGAGAGGTCAGAGGAGCACGTTCAGAATTGTTCGAGCTGACAGGAAGGCTATGATAACTCAAATCACCAAAGAACTCACAATGGTAACTCAAAAGCATCTCAGAACTCATAACACATTGAACCATGAGGCAGATGGGCTACAACAGCAGAAGACCACATCGGGTTCCAAGAACAGGAATCCAAGGCTGTACAAACCAAAGTCAAATAGTGGATAGCGGTCAAGTGTTCCTGATTCCAGATACTAAAAATTGTCAGTGTCTGATACAATTTTGTTGTTCAGTTGAGTGGAACAACTATAACTGCAAAAAACAAAACACAACAACTCTTGACTCATGAAAGAAACTAACATGCACTCCTAAAGTATATTTTTTGTATTTACTTGAGGAAAAAACAGCACTAATAGTACTCTTACAAGTACAATTCATTCAGTAAGTTACATGTAACAGAGTAAATGTATGAATATATACCTCTGATAAACAGGAGTATACATGTAAGTACAAGACATTTTTTAAATGCAACACAAATGCAACACAAATTCTCAGCAATTAAGTTCTATCTATCTATCTATCTATCTATCTATCTATCTATCTATCCATCCATCCATCCATCCATCCATCCATCCATCCNTATCTATCTATCTATCTATCTATCTATCTATCTATCTATCTATCTATCTATCTATCTATCTATCTATCTATCTAGGTGGAAGAAAGAGAGAAAGCTGCATTAATTGCTCCACACAACATAACACTGAGCAGATACATTTATTTCTATTTCCAACTCTAGCACTTTCATACAGTACACATTAGCAAACGCAACTTTTTCTTTATTTGGATTTTGTGGTTAGGTATAATGAGCTCATCTGCGTCTATTTCCCTCGCATTACATCACAGTCCACTCAGGAGTGGAAAAATGCAGCACTGCTTCTGGAATAGTGGAAATTCAGTAACCAAACAATCAAGAATACCTCCAAAAAAGCACAGCCTTACTAGTATGTTTAAACCCCCCACTCCATGACCCCCAACTCCCACATTTTCTTTGTTGCATTGTAGCTTCGTCTCACTGCTCTACGCACTCTGCATTAAAATGGTAGCACTGGAAAGAGAAGAAAAATTAATTCATTGGGATATGTGAAGGAAAGCAGCTTATAATAAAACTGACTTGTGGAAGCTAGTATTAGTACAAATACAAGTGAACATTGTGTGTGTCTGTGTGTGTGTGGCCAGAGCCTTGGATGGCCAGAGTGGATAAAGTCTTTGATACTGCCTGGAAGCAGCAGGAGGGCATTTTACTTTCTACAAAATCCTTCTGGATTAATTAGTTTTCTGTTCTAATTTATTGATTCCCAGCATGTGCGCTAATCCAACTCTGACCTGCTGGAAACAGAATGGGTGTTCGTTTTCTATAGTGCTACTGACAGGGTTTGTTTTAATTAGAAGCTCTAGATTCTCTGGCGCTCCTATCGTATTATAACACCCATGTGCAAAAAAAGCTATCTTAGTAGCTTGAATACATTAGGGACAAAACATTGACATAAAGGACTGATTAAACATGGCAAGTTGGAGATAGAAAGTCTGTTCACTGGTTTATGTTAGATCCTTTACAGTACCAGCAGAGACAAGCTCTTGCCCGTAGGAACCGGACCAGTGAAGACAAGCTAAAGAGGAAAAGGAGTGTTTCTTACACACAGTTCAGCCAGAAACACTGAAGCTGCAGCACTGATGTAATAGTTAATGGGCACAAATCTTAACCCACACTATTCTATGTATAATCCAGATGAACAACTGAACATGACTTTTGAAGGATAAACACTGAAAATGTTATTATATGAAAGAGTTATTCATAAGGCTACTGAGACACTGTTGACCTGGCTGTCAGCATCATAAAGGCAAATTTACATCAAATGGGCTCTTGCATTAGAGTCTGTGATATGATACTTTCACAGAGGCTGGAGTGGGCAGACATATATGAAGCTCACGGGACAACAAAAGCGCCACATTTTCAGTAATATTCAATACAACTTTTTTAGTACAAAAAAGTCTTAAACTAGAATGGACACAATCAGATATTTCAAGTTTGCATATTAGGCCCATTTTAGTTGGTCGTCGTTGAGACATGTTTTCCGGTGGAACTGATTGTACCCTCTTGTGTCACAATAGGTAGGTAGGTAGGTATAACACATCCATTAATCTTCAGAATTGCTTTGTGAGCAGTAGTGACATCAAAAACAGTTGAAATGACACCTCTATCCTCAAGTATATATTCTCTGTCTCACAAAACAGATATGCTTCCAATTTAACTAATGTTTCAATCCACCTGACCATCACACCTACATTGTCGGACATTCCATTACAAAAACCACAGGCATTAATATGGAGATACACTAGATTTTGGAGCATAGCTGTGGGGATTTGTGCACTCTCAGCAATAAGAGCTTTAGTGAGGTCAGGCACTGGATGAGAATTTCTGGCTCACAATCCAAGTTCCAATTCCTCCCAAAGGGGTTCAGTAGGGTTGAGGTCAGGGCTTTGTGCAGGCCACTGAAGTTCCTACACAACTTGTCAAACCATGTCTTTATGAATCTTGCTTTGTGCACAGGAGCACAGTCATGTTAAAGTAGGTAAGGGCCTTCCACATACCATTGCCACAATACACTTGTCTAAAATGTCTTTGTATGCTGTAGCATTAACAGTACCCTTCATTAGAAGTAAGAGACTTCACCCAAACCCTGAAAAACAGCCCAGACCACTATGCATTCTGTTAGGTAGCATTCTCCTGGCATCCACAAAGCCCAGATTAATCCATCAGACTGCCAGATAGTGAAGTGTGATTCATGGCTCCAGAGAACACGTTTCCACTGCTCCAGAGTCCAGGGGTGGAGTGCTTTACACCACTCCAGCCGATGCTCTGCATTGCGTATAGTGACCGTAGGCTTGTGTGCAGCTGCTCAGCCATGGAAACACATTTCATGAAGCTCCTGACGAACAGTTGAGCTTGTGCTGATGTTGCTTCCAGAGGCAGTCTGGAAATCTGTAGTGAGTGATGTAACAGAGGATAAGTGGTTTTTATGCACTATGTGCTTCAGCACTTGGCAGCCACGTTTTGCGAGTTTGCTTGGTCCACAACTTTGTGGCTGAGCTATTGCTGCTCCTAGATAATTCTATTTCACAATCATGGCACTTACATTTGACCGAGGCAGATCTAGCAGGGCACAAATTTCACAAACTGACATATGGCAAAGGTGGCATCCTATGACAGTGCTATGTTTAATGTCACTGAGCTCTTCAGTACAACCCATTCTACTGCCAATGCTTGTTTATAGAGATTGCATGGTTATATGTTTGATTTTATGCACCTCTTAGCAAGTGGTGTGCCTTAATTTTCTCATACATTTGACATTATTTGCCATTATGTGTTTAAGGAAGAAACAAACTGACAAACTGCCCCATGACCCCGGCCACCAGAGGGCACCCTGGGACTCACTTCCAAGTCTTTTTTTTGTTGTCTGTAATCACTTCCTGTGTTTGTGCACACCTGTTTTGTGTTCCTCTGATTAGTTACCTATATAAGTTCTGCGCTTTCCCTCCTTAGTTGCTGAGAACAGAAAAATTTGCGCTTGCATCTGCATCCTGGCCTACCTCAGCTTTGTAACATTATTCACTCTATAGATTTACAAGTATTATTTTTCTACTTTGGTCTAATACTTTAACATGCTCAACA
>CM074958.1:10888277-10905695 GCA_037577455.1 Pangasius macronema
ACAGCTCTTCTCTTGGGACCCTGTCATACGCTTTCTCCAAGTCTACGAACACACAGTGCAACTCCCTCTGACCATCCCTATACTTCTCCATGCTGCTGTACTGAGTGACACCTTACAAAAAAGAAGACCAAAGAAATGAAACTGCGAGTGAAAAAGAAATGGCAAGAGAAAGACAGAGAGCCAGAGATGGAAAAGTAGACTGGAAAACTGAATTAAGTATGACATTGGAGGAATATGACACTAACCTCGGGCATCAAAAAACTCATCATCAGAGCTGTCCATGGATTCTTGGGTGATGTTATGCATACACCAGTGGGATGCGCTGTGCTTGCGTAAAGTCACTACAGGGCAGAAAACAGAGAAATGATTAAGTGTCCAAGCAAATAACTAGGAGGACTGTATCGTTAACATACAGCACTAACATGACTAGCATGAATCTGCCTAATTTTATGGTGGGTCGGACATATAATGAAGACTGGAATAGTGCATTCAATAGAAAGCAAAAATATCTAATTAAAATGTAAGAAATATTAACAGAATTGTATATCATATGAATACACTAGGCATAAAGTCTATAGGACACCAAATTATTATTTTTGAATGGCTTCAGAAAATTAGGGTCAGGGCATACATCAAAGGTCCCTAGTGTTTTGATCCACTCAAATCAGTGTTAATAGCTTAATTAAAACAATAACAATGGGCTCAATTTTCATGCAGGCGTAAGTTTAATTTGCTTATATAATGCTTGTGTTTTGTTAATTTACTTGGTCAGAAGCCTTTTTTTTTACCATTTGAGCTCAGTTGCTATTTCCATTCATCAGATATAAAAGTGCCTACACTGGTGTGGGTGGAACAGCACAACAGGGGGTGTGACATTCAAAATCTGCCAGCACTGTTGTGTTTTACAACCTGGTCTGGTCTGAAAATGCACTTGCGTCATTGCCTATGCGGACCCACTCTTAGCCCGGACACAATGACAAAACTGACTTGAAAATGTTGTCTAATATCAGTTGTCTAATGGCATTTTTTTTGTGCACCACCATGTCATGCAGTTCATTATATTAGAAAATAGAAAATAGATATCACTACTAGTCTTGTGTGATATAAGGATTCAATTATCTCTACACGACAAGACACTGTCACAATAAACAAAGACATTTATGATTATATTATACTATCAGACCAGCCAACCTTTACGCATTTTGTATAGGCGCTCCTACATTTAACATCGGAGTATGCTAGAGCAGTCTTTTTCTCCCCAATAAAAATGGAGTCGAGCCAACTGACATGTGAATCTGAAATGATTTGCACGGGTATATTAAACTCTTCAGTATTAACTGACACATCCTAGAAGCCCTTTCCCCCAAACCTCATTTCCCACGGCCTCATTTCCTGTCAAATGTTTTGATAAATGGAGAATGTAAATGAGTATGTAAATGTAAATAAATGTATTTGTAAATAAATGAGTGTAAATATGTAAATAAATGAGTTCATTAAATAAGGAATAACATGTAACAAACCATGCTGTTATATGAAAATAATGCATGCCAGGGGAGTGTGATGCAGCATGATGTCCCGAAGTGCCTTATTTTCTAATATCAGCAGGGTCTGGAGCATTTTAACGGTTTAAAGTTAGATTTAATGCTGTGGAACACCAGAAGGACAAGTCAGTTCCAGTTCTCACCTACATTATAGTTAGCTGAGCTGGGAAACTCCGTTAAAAAGCACTTCCAACTCAGACTACTGCCAAAAATGTTAAATAAATATTTCCTAAAAAAAAAAAAAAAAAGTGTCACTACGTTATGCACTTTACTTTGTTAAACACAAGCTGTTTATCAATCTGTTTATTAATAGTCTTAAATTATGTGGAGCATCTGCCATACAAGTCCTTATGTGTGGGCTGTAACTATAGAAACAATAACATTTCAGAATAACGAATTAATATAAACCTATCAGTCATGTTACAGCTACTGTCCGAGCTGGGCTGTTATATGAAAATAATGCACACCTTCTGACCGTGCTGTGGAACGTGAAATAAAATCTATCAATGGCAAAGTCACCATTTGACAAAGTCAGGCTACATGACTTCTAAGACTTTGTTTAAAATTATATAAAAAAATATTCCCACACATCAAAAATCTATCCGGAAATAAAAATGAACATGTATAATAATAAGAATGCAGTGTATGCATTTTTAAAAATTGTGTGTGGGGTTTGAAATATCCATTTACATATGCAGAAAATGTGTCTCTTAAATGTTGGCCTCAAACAACATAGAAAGGTCTCTGAGGGGGTGGGTGAGGGGTTCGGACTCACTCAAATCAGTGTTAATAGCTTTATAATCTAATGCCATGCAACCCCAATAGTTTTAATTTTAAAAAATGACTATAAATAAAGCAATTGTCATTTTAATTCTAGGTCTAGTTAGGAAGGACATCTGGTGGGTTATGTGCTAATTTTCTCACAGCAGTATTAACTCATCTTTCATGTTGTACGAGAGCAAATGAGGAATTGAGAAATGACTGAGTCACTGAGCCAGTAACTAAGTGTAGATCACTGACCTATTTAATAAACAGTTTACTTTTGTTTTTCAATTAACACATCCAGTTCAGCTTATTACTTACTGAGATAGGCTGTCAGCATTTTTAACAGTTGTCATATGGCCTACGATATCAACTCTCCTGCACTCATCTCCCAAAAACAGGCACTGACACAGTACTTTCTACTTTCCACTGGAGGAAATTTAATACTATTCCACGTGTCATATCACAGATCTCTGTGGACTCCATCACCCAACAACCATCGCGCCCTACAAACATGGCCGTCTCAGTCACCGAGCTTCTGAATGAACACACCTGAGTTCAATCAGCCACTCACACAAGCACCCTTTAAAAGGAGACTCTCATTCATTCATTCATTCATATTTTGTGAAGTATACGCTCAGCTCTGTCTTTGTACTACTAACTATACCAAGCCTTTTGATCCTATATTGCCTATTGTTACTGGCCTGATCTGTTTTCACGTTTTTGCCTTTGTCCTGCTTAGTTTGTCCTGTTTGCTGATAGCCTGACCTTTTTGCCTGTTTTTTTTTTTTTTACCCTGACTTTGCCTTAAGACTTGGAACTGCTTGTCTGTGTTTTTCTCATTAAATATCAGCTCAGTCTGCATTTGCATTCGTTTGTATCTTTATTTTGTGACACCTTGCACACAAAAAATCCTTAGTTGCAAGAAATTCATGTCCATTTAAAAGGAACATCTCCAAGAACCTGAAAAGACCTTCCTTACGTTGCTCTGCAAATTGGACTTTAACAAAGACATTGCACAAAAATGTTGGTACTTAAGCAGCCGCCCCTCAAAATAAAGGGGAGGTAGTGATATTTTAAACCATCCATGATATCAGCGATGTATGTGTTGATTATATGAGTGTGAGACAAATTTGTATTGTTTATTGCAAATAGGTGTCACAAATGTGTATCAAACAATGGACCAGTAATAAATGTTTACTTTTGCAACCACAAATGTAATGTATTGTTTCTCTAATTTATGTCGCAGTCTTAAAGTTTTCATTTGACTTACCTTCGTAGTTGTATATGACAACCTTCAGAAAACAGTAATGCAGATACAGAGAATGTAATACACTACAGTTTGCAGTATTAAGAATATAAAGAAAGGCCAATTAAATGGTGCTAAGGCATTTTTTGTTTTCTTTTTAATAAACACAAGAAACAAATTGCCTGATTTCACTTGCAATATAAAGGTTTCTCACTTACAATATAGCAAGTCAGGAGGTCAGACCTAACACAGGAAAAAGGGGTTCATGCTGAGTTTAATTGAACTTCCGTTGAACCATTGAAAGCATGAGCAATAGAAAACAAAAGGGGCAAGCTGTGCTCCCGTCTCTCTGGAATAAATAACTAAAATGAGAGCATGCTATTATAAAATAGCAGTGACACTGGCTGTGCGCTTTTTCTCTTTGCTCCATTTCAGACTGCCCGCCCATCCCGTAGGAGCTCAGCACTCAGCACTACTGAACATGTCTTGCACCATAAGAGAAATATCAAACAGCCTAAACTTTGAATGATGGCAATGAGAGAACGATGGTAATATGTAAATTGTTAAAACTGGATGAAGTTTTTCCACTCAAAAAAGTAAAAGGGTAAAATTAGCACAGGTTCTCTGAAAACAGTAAAATATGTTAAATACTAGCTTAATAATTTAGATTTAGACTGCTTTAAATGGTAAGTGCAGGCTCCTGATTTAGTACCATTAAGATAATGAGATAGAAAGATAAACACAATCCATTTGAGTCTTTTCATTTCACTCATATCTGGAGGTCTGATCTCCTAGAAGGGAGGACCATCAGAGATGACAATCAGCTATTCTGATAAACTACCACTGTCTCCAAAAACAAAAAAAAAATCTCATGCACACCTTGAAATATGTCACCATTATGATTGTGTTTCCCCACAGCATATGTGCACTGCGGCTGGTAAACACTCCCATCTGGCAGTTCTCTGCCTGAAGTGGCACTCTCAACAGTGAAACGCTGCATATGGCCCTCTAACCCTGAAAACACTGATATGCTAATAAAATGTTCAAGTGCGCTTACCCTGAAAAGACAAAAACACTGCTGCACTGCATTCTTTAGTTAGTCACTATTTTTGGAAAAGCATGCAAAGGAACTAGGACAAGTTATATAAACTGCCATACATAGGCAGCATGCAGAATAAACTGGGGTTGGGGGGGTGGAATGTTGAGCAACAAGAGTATAGACAGCAGCCAAGCTGGGAAGTAAAAACAACAGCTATGAATTTCATTACATGGTCAGAGCACTGAAGGAATTCAAATTGAGCTACTTTAAAGGCATTTGGGCACTTAGTCAGTAAACTAAAAAAAAAACTGTCACACTGCTTTTGATCAAGCTTGAATTGGGGTAAAAAAGTAAAATGCATGAATGCACAATTGCAAAGCTGTCATAAGAGGTATGACATAAAAGTACAACAAGATTTCTCTCTTTGTTGTCTCATTTAATAAATGGTTTTAAATTTTTAGGTTTTTGCATAGTTCACTTAATATTTCCCTATAAAGCAGTGGTTCTCAAACCAGTCCTCAGGGCTCTATGCTTGTGCTGTGTGAGTTAGGATAGAGCAAAAATATAGACCCTCTGGGGCCCTGAAGACTGGTTTGAGATCCACCGCTATGAAGAACCTGGCAGCTGCTGTGCCCACACACTGAAGTCTGCTTTTTTGGAAGTGTATCCATCAAAGTTTGCTTGTCAATTATTGTTTTTTCCTATTTGTGACTCAACTGTTTAAGCGTGATGCACAATCTTCCAGAAATTATCTCACCACATTATCTCACCACATTACTGTGATGTGGGCAGTAGATAATATAATTTTAACCTTTCATCTACTCACAGTACAGTTGGCCACCCAATTTGAAATATAAATAAAAATATAAATATTACAGTTTTAACAGAATTATCAGTGTTACTGTTGCTCTGTGTGATCCTCATCCCACTGTTTCTATACTGGGTGAGACAATGATTTGTCTAAGAGGTTTCCTTCACTTTATGTTTAGTTACTAGCCCGTAGTATATGGTACTGTATAGAGTAGATATAGAGTAGATTGCGTAAGAGATTGGATGCTTGAACTCTTCAAATTGTCTGAGTAAATACAAATACTATTGCCTAACCTTTTCTGTTATTTTTGCTGATTTTGTCTCATATTTAACTTTTCTTTCTTCATATTGTTAGTCTTTAATACCTGCATTTTAACTGTCCGTGAACTGCTGTGATAAGTGAATTTCCCCATTGTATGATCAATAAAGTTTATCTTATCTTATCTTATCTTATCTTATCTTATCTTATCTTATCTTATCTTATCTAACCACCATGGTTAATACAAATGATCTGGATACATTTTTGTGCTCCCTCCTGCTAATCAGACAAGTGAGACAGACCCAATCAGCCCAGTGGTGGCATTAGAGCGCAAGTGTATACATTTTGGTCCATATCTCAAGAACCATGAATCCTACAAACAAAATTCTTTTTCCACTGATTCCTTGGGCTCTCCCGAACAAAAAAGCCTTTACCATTTAGCTCCAGCCAAAATTTTGGGGGTGTGGTCATACACAGGGGACTGAGCTAAGGTCACATAACTGTTTCTCAAGAACCGAAATGAAATTTGGTGTGGTGCATCTATGTGCTAATCTGCAAGGGGATTTTTGATGATGACCTAATTAATTTTAAAAAATATGTCCGTCACTGGCCAATTGGCTTTCAGCAGGCATTTGACAGGGTTAACATTGAGCTGTCATGTAGTAGGTAGTGACCCACTGGTAACACAAAAACAAGCATATCTTTTGTTTAGTATGATTCTATTGATGCAACTATAGAAAATGTCTTATAGGACAATTTTTGACCACACCAAATCAAATTTATTATAATTTGCATAATTAAATCCTACTTTTGAGAACTAGCCATAGAATTTTTGGCCAATCTTCACAATATTGAAATGACTTGGGGGAGTGTGATCCCCAATAATGATCAAAAACACTGACATTTATAAACAATATGGCCACCACATGCCAATCAATTCTAATTTTACTTTTTACTCTATAATTTTAATTTTATTTTAATTTTATAATTTTACTCAAATAGCAGTAATTCATGATTACTCACAAGGATTTGAACCAAACTGGAAATAAGTGTTCAGTGCAAGGTTCTGAATGATTGAAACCAGCAAAACTGAACTGCTGTTCATCCCAGGCGATTCATCCCCATCTCATCCCCCATTCTCTGATCTCGCCTCTGGTTACTGCACACAATCTTGGGGTAACCACGGACAATCAACAGTATCTGACACACTCATGTCGATTTCTCCTTTATAACGTAGAAGAATTCGTCCATTTCTTGCCACACAGGCCACACAGGTGCATGTTCAGTCCCTTGTCATTTCTAGACTGGACTACTGCAACTCACTCCTGGTAGGTCTGCTTCTGAGCGCCATTCGTCCTATGCAACTGATCCAGAATGTAGCTGCACGATTGGTTTTCAACCTTCCTATGTTCTCCCACACCACCCCATTGCTATGCTCCCTCCACTGGCTTCCTGGTACACTGGTACAAGAAAGGCATGCATCGAGACTCTTCTCTGTTCTGGCACCAAGGTGGTGGAATGAACTTCCCCTAGATGTCCAAACAGCTGAGTCACTGGCAGNAGAATGTATTTTTGATAGACTTCAAAGCACTTTTGTAAGTCGCTCTGGATAAGGGCATCTGCCAAATGCCATAAATGGAAATGTAAATGGTTGTGGCATGGTCATACATAGGGGTGGAGTTCCAAATAGCTGTTTCTCAAGAACCGTAAGTTCCATCAAGCTGAAATTTGGTAGGGTGCATCTATGTGCTAACATATAAATGGATTTTACATGATCTCTCATTACTGAAAAAGCTTGGCCACCATCGGCCAATCAAGATTTAGCAGGCATTTGACAAGGTTTCCATTAAGCTATGGCCATAGCTAAACCTAAATGGCATTTTCAGGGAGGGACCTACTAGTACATGATGCAGGCTCACTCAAATTGGCCACTGGAAAGCGCTATTTATATTCACGGGGGTTGGGGTTAAGTTCAAATTGCTGTTTCTCAGGAGCCGAACGTCCAAATGATACGAAATATGGTTAGCTGCTAATCTGTAACTCAATTTTTAATCATCACTGAATTAAATAAAAAATATGTCTGCCTTCAGTCAATCAGTTTTCATCAGGCATTTTACACAACTAGCATGGATATATCATCACAAAACTTATAAGTATGTTCATCTATGGTCTCTTTATTGTTCTATTTTTCTTGGCAAGAACTAGCCTCTAGGGATGCTATTTGCAAGGACTGCATGGACCCTGCAGATCACTGATTGCAGCTATATATCTTTTTGGTGAGTTTATACACTGAGTGGATAGTGTAGAGCACCATGCTGCAAGATTCATGTCTGTGCAGCTGGTATTTGAAACCGAAAATGGGCACCAGCCAGCTATGCTCACTGCCTTAGCATTGACCACCTAAAAGACGCAGCATCTGACTAGCAACTCCTTGATGGAGTACCAGGATGCTGTGTCTTCAGCAGCAACTGGGAGATTTCCACTGGATAATGACCTAGAAGCTGGATCACTGTGTTCAACCTCCAGCCTCACTGATGTCTGAATATGCATCTGAATTGGTCCCTGCTAGCTCTCAGACACTGCTGACAGGCTCTGAATTAGTCTTGCCAGCCACTCTTAAAACAGGAGTGCCCAAGTTAGATTAGATGGTGCTAGGCAACCCACAACACCAATTGTGTGGGTTTTTTTTTTGTCACATAACACATAGCACCTCAGACCATGGAAGAAAGAGACAAGGGGCTCCCATGTGTAAGCTGTCTCAATGGGTAATCATCACCATGGTCTACAGACAAACTGGACACCCATCCCCCATGACATGCCACTCCATGAGGAGCACCCGGTGATCCTCAGCACCCTTGGGGGTTATCCGGTTATTTACAGAACTATAGTTACACAGGGAGCTAGCTTTCATTGTTACATTCTCATGCATCAGTCATGAATGGCTGTGTGATTGCGTTTTCCTTGTCTTATCCTTTCTTGCTTACCATCTCCTGCTCACAAAAGACTGCAGGGTAGCAGCGAGCATGGACCTGCTGTCTGTTATTGCCTCTCACAGAAGTCTATTTTTAGCTCAGTGCTTCATCCAAATGGTTGTGCAAATTAGGCAGAGCACAAACATTTCAGAGAGAAATGAAAATGTACTGTTTTATTTAAATACTGCTTTGGTTCAAAAAGACATGATAAAATATGATGCCATTAATATTTCATACAATAAAGGCTTCCCCGATAGCTATAAATGTGTTAAACACTTTGCTGATTATATGAAATGAAATTATTTATCTGCTCTAATTGGTTTTTCTCAAGATTACTTCAGCTAAGATGTATTACAGCCTTAATTTATAATATAGATATCTACACAATACTATTTTATATACTACTATATAATATTCATTATGATACCATATTACAATCGCATGGGACTGAAGGATCATAATGGGTGCCTTTTGACATTGAGTCTGGCAGAAGTGAGAAAGATTTTTTTTTTTTTTAACAAAGGCTTTACTCTTTTAACCTAGGCAAGTTGGACATGTGAGAAGTCATTCACATCACCATAGCAACAATAGAAAAAAGCAAACGAACAGCAGGTTATGTTTAATCCCCCTATTGATGCCCTGTCGAAGTTAGTTGTCGCAGTTTAAGCTGTTTGAGTCTATTAACACATTCTTTATTCTACGATAGCCTAACACCACACTGAAAGTTATGATCATATTACTGAATAACACCAAAATCTTTTAGATGAATTATAGTTAATTAATTAATTAATTAATTTAATTAATGCATTTATTGGCAAACCATGCTGCTCTTAAAATTAATACTCTATACAACACTAATAATGAGATTCCCCATAAGGGATCATGGAAATCTGCTCAATATTCCACATTTTCATGGGTGCAGAGTATTTCACTACAACAGTCATGCATTGGCAATAAACAAATCTACTGTATACAGTATAATGATATCAACAATAGTAAGATTCAGTGATCTACTTACTACTGACTATATGTGCAGCTTCAGTTCTTTGTATAAACCTGAGCAGAGTATTACCAGGTTTTTACTTATCACACAAGCTTCTGCTTGGATGTTTTATACGAAAGTGTATATGTTCAGTAAGAAAACATCATTTCTAAACAGCACGGATGTGCACTCACCCATGTGTCCCATTAAGTATGTTCTTTGATGTGTGTTTTATACTTGAATACATTACAACAGATGCAATAAAGAATGACTGGCAGAGAAACGATGGGCTCTAATTTAGTGTTGGAAATCCTGTTACTGCCTTTGTAAATAAAAAACAAGCCAGTCTCCGCACTATTATCTCCTCACATATCCTTCAGTTTAAATATACCACATCAATCTGTTATAAAACAGCAATGTTGGTACATTGCTTATTAATGGGGGGTGATGAGGGGAGAGAAATGGGAAGAGTCCTGTAATGAAATGGACTGAGGATGTGGGATGTGAGAAGCTTTAAATTCCATGTCCTGGTGTCTTTGTCAGGCTGTTAGCAAATACTTCTCTATTTCTTAGAGCAGCAGATAAAATGCTAAATAAATGCTATATAGTAGTTAAAGGTAACTATGAATTTAAATGTTATACTCAAAGGGTTGCTATGAAAGATCACTAAGGCATTATTTTAGTTCCAGTGGTCGAAAGTATAATATTTAAATTCATGAGCAGGATTCCATTTGCTGTTACACAGCTTACTTTGCTCTCATACAAAAATACTTGTGCACACTGAAAATTATCCTGCTCAGGCATAGATTTTTTTTGGTAACACTCAAAACTGTATGCATACACTAAGAATTATACTGGTCTCATGCAACCTGCCAGCCTGCCAACTCTCAAATTTTCAGTGTAACAACACTGCAGGAAATCATCAACCAGTCAGAATGAAACGTCCAATGAAACTGCTCCTTTAAAGTCTCATTGGCAGAGGTAACACTGCGCACAAACAACCTAATGGTTTATTATTTAGGCTTATTTATTAATTTAAATGAGTAAGGCTGTAACAATTAGTTGACAAAACCAACTGTCAGCTTAAAAATTCTTCATCATGGATTTTTATAGTTCATGTGTTCTTTATTTAACCACCAACAAAAATGATTTTATAATGTAATTTTTCTTTTTCATAACAGTACGCTGATTATGCATTTCAGGAATAAGAGAAATAGACTAACCAGTTGACTTTAGATTACATAATGGTTCATGGTAATGGTAAAAGCTTTTAAAAATTCCACTCACACAAGTAATACCATGTGTGAACAGCACAGCAATTTCATAGTTAATATCATGGTCTGTGCAATGGTAAGACAATGCAGGCTACTGATTTAGTACAATTTAGAGAGATGAAACATGATTCAATTGAATCTTCAAATTATTTGTCAAATATATTATGTGTAACTTTAAATTAGTTATTGTCATTAAAACAGGGACACTAATGGCCTGTTAGATTATTAGTCAGTTAGGCCTGTCAACAGATTATGCAATTATAAATAATCCTTTGCTGCAGCCCTAATGTAAACATCTCATTACAGGATTTGTATACAACATATTATTTCGCTTGTTTTTTGTTAGAAAAGTAATAATACAATATAATGCAAATATAATAATATAATTAAAGTTAGTTACACAGCTGCTACACAGGAATATCCGTGTCTGGTTTAAGGTATTCCCCAATAGAGGTGTGATTATAAATTTAATCGTAACAGACACATTAATGATGGTCCAACACACTCTGAACTCTATCACGGTTTCAACAGCAGTCTGAAAGTGAAAGGTTGATCCTGAATTGACCCGTCTGTAGCAAGTGAACCAAAGGTTGTGTATTATGAGTCTCAAGGCAGCAGATGAGAGCAGATGCTAGCTGATAAACAGAGCTGTGAGGAGCGAAATGAGCCAAAGCACAGAGCAACAGTAGGTTATTATTAACAGCAAACAAAAAGAGAATATAAACACTGAATATGATACACAAAACATTTTAACTAGTTATTTACTGTATTTAATCGTTTAAATGTATTTCACAGAGACTCTCCATTCTCTGTGCTTAGGTGCTTTCTGTGATTTTAGATGCACTTGGCAAAGGCTTTTTTTCAATACTGTATTTCTGGCCCTAAACCCTGTTGTACTAAACCCGGACAGAGAGGACAAGAAACTCTCAGAATGAGAGTATAAAAATGTACACAAGCCAAAAAAAAAAAAAGATTTGTGTGTGTGTGTGTGTGTGTGTGTGTGTGTGTGTGTGTGTGTGTGTGTGTGCGTGCACATTCCAAACGAGAGCATAGAAAATCTACATGAACAAATGAATTCTGAGAAATCTTACAAGTTTGTAAATCTGTATGAAAGCAGAATAAATCCTTAAAATAAATGCTCTTGACTTTTGGGACTAAAATAATGCTATGAAACCTTACACTGGCTGTAGTGCAGATGCTGCTACATCATACTGTACACAGTAGCAATGATTATCAATGTCTGTCAACTACCAGCTGTCATAAACTATTACAACACTGTCCATCTGCTCTGATAGTATACAGGACATGTAAAGCAAACGTGCCATGTACCAATTGACAAGTATTTTTAAAATCGTCATGTCTCTTGTGTATTGTTCATATCCTATTGTGCATAGATTATATAAGTAAAACAAGAGCAGGTTTAACTTCAAAATAAGGCCTGTTCTTTTGGAAACTGAATCCAACCTTCAAACTAAGGCGTGCTTGACATTGTTCTTTGCAGTGGTTACTAATATAAAGAGAAATGAGAGAAATGGTTTAAGCAAAACAAGAACAACTGTCAAAACCACCTGAGAGACAATGCCAACTCATGTAAGTGCAACTGTGCGTAATTCTGAATTAAGAGTAAACCATGCGTACTTTTATTCTGTGGAAGAAAATAATTCATCAATTCGAGCCGTTCCGAAACTATGTACCAGATCTAAGTTTGTAAACAGATATACTGATATAAAAGCAGGTTAAAGCGTTGAGCACGTGATTAGTATTGACCGCGCGCGATTCCGAGCGCTTACAGCACGCATTCCTGCACATCAGCGAGCAAAGTGCCGTGAGAGGTGCGGTGACTGTCTCTACCTGTTAATGAACTAAAGCATGACACAATGACAACACCGAGGCTGTGCATGAGGGGGAAAATGCAACTGGAACTCACCTTTGCCTTTTGTCTCCTTAGCCATTTCGGAGGTGTGTGTGTGTGTGTGTGTGTGTGTGTGTTTCCCCGCCGTCCACAAGACAGAAGAGTGTCAGTTAGTTTGGACGGCGCGCACGTCTCAGTGCAGCGGGTGAAGCAGCTGTCAGAGACACGCGCCACCTCAAACCTCCACACACTAATTTCTGCTTCAGGATGCTCCGCGCATTCTGCCTGTAGGGAGTCCGAGTCCTGAAAGGTAAAACACGGCTTCTGCTGAACACACACGCGCGCACACACACACACACACGCGCGCGCGCGCGCGCTGGGGTTTGTACTTGTGCAGTCTTTTGCGCCGACCCTCTCCAGCGCGCGCGCGCGTGTGCGTGTGCGCGTGCGTGTGTGTTGCGCCTTATGTTCGACTGCCTCCAGCGGCGCAGGCGACTGCTCGTCGTTTTTCATCCTGTGACGCTTCTAAAATTCAAATCGCATCATGTCAAGACACAATCTTCCTTCTTTGAGGGCAGTTCAGGATACAGGATACAGGATTTCATGAGCTGTTTCATGCACTGTCCATACAAATAATTAACTCACGTGAGTGTCTGGACAGAGAAGAATCCAGACTGTGGCGTCCATAGAGGGCATTCCTATGATCTCCAGTAGAGCTCATATGCATGGACAAGCAGGAAATGCATGTTATTGTTTTCTGCTGCTTTTAACTGGATTCAAGATGATATAGCTAGTTTGGTATTATTGGAGAGATGGTTATAGCTTAGACAGTAAGGTCAAAGAGCATAGATAAGTAATGTATGCTATTGATTCCTGCTGCAGGTGGCATCAAGTGGGTAGCATTGCCACTCCAGGGTCCTGGGTTCGATCCTGAGTTTGGGTTACTGTCTGTGCAGAGTTTCACATGCTCTCCCTGTGTTCGTGTAGGTTTCTTCCAACTGTCCAAAAACATGCAGGTAGGCAGATTGGCTATGCTAGATTGCCCCTTGGTGTGAATGAGTGTATGAGTGG
Source organism: Pangasius macronema (assembly GCA_037577455.1). Taxonomy (NCBI): domain Eukaryota; kingdom Metazoa; phylum Chordata; class Actinopteri; order Siluriformes; family Pangasiidae; genus Pangasius; species Pangasius macronema. Next base: position 10,902,089 of record CM074958.1, read on the forward strand.
GTGTCTTCCCATCTGGAGTGTTCTCCTTCCTTGTGCCCAGCATTGCCAAGATTGTCTCCAGATCCATCATGACCCTGCTCAGAATAAAGCACTTTACTGAAGTTGAATGATGAATGAATGATTTCTGCTGCTTCTACCTGGAATCAAGTTGGTAAAGTGAGTTTGGGATTATTTGGCAAGGCAGTTATAGCATACACACCGCTGTGCCATGCCCTCATGCTTTACATAACTCCAGTACACCGAATATCACATTGGCTTGTGTGCTGGTACAGACAACAGCATGGCGGCTTGTATGGTGGTGCTGTAATGGAACAGCGCCTGCAGTCTGCCAAAATCCTCCTGCTGGGGTCTTTTTGCACTTTCCTAAAATCACAGGTGATTCTGGAGACTCCAGATAAAAAAATGCATGGCTCCATTTGAATCAGCGCTGTCCATTACCATTATGTTACCAGGAAATTTGCATTAAATAATAATACATAATGATTTTTAATTTATTCATCTTTAGAAACTGCTTTGTCCTGCATAGGGTCGTAGAGGATCCTGAACCTATTCAGGAAACACTGGGAAAAAAAGAGGGAATTCACCCTGTAAGGGACACCAGTTCACCAAACATCCTGAATGAATTCAAAAGAATTTTATAAAATGTTAAATTTAGATTACATTACATTGACAATACATTAAGTGATCTATGAAACCCAAAGACTCTTGTTAATGGAGTCTTAAAAATGAAATCAATTTGGATTGCAGCAAAGAAAAAAGCAGAAAATTATTGTGTTTGCTTATGAAGGCTAGACGCATATACTTTTTAAGAATGTGGTTGTAACAGGGAGATGCCAGGGCTAAAATTCATCACAGAGCCAGGCCATAAATTATAGCATGTTATAGCCTATTAATTTTGCATTCAACATCTAATGGTTAGCTTTCCTGATCAATTACAAAGGTGGAGCTGTGTTTAGTAGCAAAGAGCTGGCTCAGGGTCAAATTAAAGACCAAACTTTTTATGGCAGGCATTCCATTGATAAGTGCATATATAAATGCCTACATAAAAGAAGATAATATTTCAAATATACACTCATCCATCCATCCATCCATCCATTTTCTGTGCTGCTTATCCTACATAGAGTTGTGGGGAGCCTGGAGCATATCCCAGGGGACTTGGGGCACAATGCAGGGGACGTGGTGCCAATTCATCGCAGGGCACAGTCACACACATACTCTGGACAATTTGGAAATGCCAATCAGACTACTACACGTCTTTGGACTGGGAGAGGAAACCAGAGTAGCCAGAGGAAACCCCTAAAGCACAGGGAAAACATGCAGACTCCACACACACTGGACAGGAATCAAACCCCAAACCCTGGAGATGCAAACGTACTAACCACTAAGCCACCATGCTCCCAATATTCACTCATATACAACATATTTAACCCCTACCCCATTCCGCAGTGAAAAGGGATCAGCTGAGCACTTGATGGTGTGCATTTGGTAGTGTACATTTATGTACTTGGTTGTGTGTATGTGTGTGTGTGTTTCAAAAATAATCAGTGTATTTGTCCTGCAGCCAAAGCAGTGACAGGGGAAAATCTAGATACAGTCAAGACTATTTTCTAAATCTCCTCTCACACAGAGGAAGAGCAGACAAATTCTACTCTGGGATTGTTTTGAGCTGATCTGTGAGATTGTTTTTACAAATTGGGAAAGTGTGTTTAAATTTAATCAAACTCAGTTACTCTCAGTGGACTGCCAAGACAATGGATTTGCTTATTGCATCAGATTCTGTTCACAATGCTGATGATGTGGCGGGTGTACTAGAGAGTACACCACTCATTCCCTCCTAAATTGGGCTAATACACTATATGGACAAAATTATGTGGACACCTGACAATCACACCCATATGTGGATTTTCACCAAACTGTTGCGGCATGTCTTTGTATTCTGTAGCGTTACAAATTCCCTTCACTGGAACTAAGGGCCCAAACATGTTCCAGCATGACAATTCCCCAGTGCACAAAGCAAGGTCCATGAAGACATGGTTTGCCATGGTTGGTGTGGACGAGCCTGAATGGCCTGCGCAGATCTCTGAGCTCAACCCCACTGAGCACCTTTGGAATGCAAACTTCATGCTAAGCCTCCTCACCCAACATCAGTGCCCGACCTCACTAATGCTCTTGTGGCTGAAGGGGCAAATCCGCACATCCATTCTCCAAAATCTAGTTGAAACCCTTCTGAGAAGAGTGGAGATCATTATAACAGCAAAGGGAAGACTGGAATGGAACGTTCAAAAAACACATGTGAGTGTTATGGTCAGGTGTCCACAAACCTTAGGCAGTATTTACACGTAAAGTTTCAGTGTTAGTGGTGCATTTTAGCCTCCAGGATGTAGACTCCTGATGGTTGTGGCACAAGCAGGATAGCAGTGGAAGATATAAGCAATCTGCAGTGCTAACTTTGCTGACTTTGAAGCAACTTAAATTTGAACAGATTCCAGTGAAAATAATATAAACTGTAAAAATAAAAAATATTCTACCTATTAGAGAAATTTTCTATTAGAGAAAGATCCTTATAAGGATCTTACCTTTCAGCTGTAGCCCAAACATTGAAGCTGCCCACCTAGCACAGTTAGATACTGTGGATCTTTCTTAATGTCAAGTCTAAGGGCGATTTGGTGTTGTAGGCATGTACTTAAAGTGCTCCTGTGCTGTTTTACAGTCTTCAAGGCAGCCAGAGGTTGGGCTAAAGATGTTCATTTAAAATACACTGAATTGGCAAAGCTGACCAAAGCTTTGTCCTCAGAATAACATTGAAAATACCACACTACCATTAACATGCAACTTACACTAACATACAACTAACACTGCAAATTCACCACTAAGAAATACATACAAAACCATGAAAACACACATACTGACAAGCCTTAGCAAAACCTAACACAGGTGACCTAAATGCCATTGACAGAATAGAGCCTAGAGCCGAAAATAACTTTCCCCCTTCTTCTATTTCTCTCTTTCTTTTCCAAACAAGCTCCTGCAGTCATTACTGGGCATGTGACTCTACTATGCTACAGAGGATTTAAGAGCTGACAGGCGTGCAGTAGGAGTGTAGATCAATCTCATGCTAGCAGGATGAACATGAATAACAAAGGGGTCTGCTTACTGAACCTGAAGTCACAAGATATGACACAGTGGGACCATTTCTGATTTTCACCTAACTGGTGGCTTGTAACAGAAAAGTGTAGTGAGAGTATATTGGAAAAAGACTCTGGAAAAAACTGGGAAGATTCTGTTCTTTTTGAGAGCCATGGCCAGGAGCAAAATTATAGCCTACTTTCACTGAGAGTACAGTGTGTGAGAGACTACAGGGAGTCCAAGAGAATCTTCTAGAAGAAAAATAGGCAACAGGACAGTCTTAAAATCAAACACAAAGACAGAATAGTGACCTTCTAAGATCAAGCACTCTTTCATCTGTGAAGATAATCAACTCCTCTTCCCAAATTTGTATATATACAGTTAGATCCGTAAGTATTTGGACATATACACCACCACAATGGATTTGAAATAAAACAATCAAGATGTGATCGAAGTGTAGACTTTCAGCTTTATTTTAAGA
>CM074958.1:10939023-10956828 GCA_037577455.1 Pangasius macronema
AAGGCCAAAGAGGAGGTATATGGAGGTAATAAATGAGGATATGAAGCTAGTGGGTGCAAGTGTTGAGGATGCAGAAAGATACGGATAGGTGGAGAGTGATGATTCGCTGTGCCGACCCATGAAGGGAAAAGCCGAAAGAAGAAGAAGAATGGCCGTTCTTTCATGAAAATTCCTTCTCAAATCTGCAAACAAATATGGATGACTTTGTTCTACCATNGCAGTACTTTCATACAATTAATTGTTTTAACAGATACATGCTAACATGGCTGGCTGATGGACTAAATTCCTGTTTGAACTCACTGAACATCCAGTATGTACAAATAACATAATTTGATTGGCTGCTGAGTATGACAATCTACAATTATACCCAAATTCATTTTTTAATAGGTTCCTGGGTCCTCCTGAGAGAATGGAATGGAGGTCAAGAATATATGGACCAACAAAGATATAAAGAACAAGTTTCTAAAAAACAACGTATCTTCTTTTATGTAAACTCGGTAAAAACGAATCTTCGAATCTTCTACGTAAGATGGAGCTGAATGAGATTCCTAAGGAAGATGGCTTTCTGGCGCAGTGGGTCATGCACCAGCCCCTCTGAGAAAAAGATCATCCCCTGTGGGAAGTTGTGCTGGGAAAGCCATGACACCACTCTCTGTTTCTGCATGTCTGGACGCCCAGTGATGTAGATGATCAGATATCCCAGGTCCTGCCAGTGTCTAAATACAGTAGAAAGCATCAGCATTCACTCTCCTTGTGCTCATTACATTAATATTGATTTACAGTATCAGTATAATCTGAATTTAATCAGTACTGAAATCAGAAGCTCCACGTGCTGTCTATTTGCCCTATCCTTTGCTCTTCTACTTCATTCCCACACGAATTGCTCACCTGACCACATCCACTGCACCTGCCCGCATTTTAGGGTCGCTGCCCATGATGGAGACGCTAGCAGCAAAAGACCCATCAATGCTAAATACTACACACTCCATTCCCTGTGGCAGCACAGTCAGGAAAGCCTCTGCACTCGTCTGGTCTCCTCTGCAGGGCAAGTTATAGAGGTAAGAAAGAAAAGGTGAGAGAAAAACTGTTGTTGATGTTTAGTACACATTGTATCGAGGGCCCTAAAAACTAATTTACCATATAATGGACAGTTATTTCGCAGCCACCCTGAAGTAAAAAGTATAGAAATTCACTTATTCAAACCAAAGCCTACACAGAAAGCCTTAAAGGAATGGTCCCAATTGTATGCAGGATGCAACATGAATAAATGAATAAGTAAATAAAAGTAAATCAAAAACTAAATATATAAAATCACAGACTGATGTCGTTATTTTCAGGGTACTTGGGAAAATAGACACTTGGCTTTGACATACCTAACAACCATTTTAATAGGATAAACTCCCGCAGGGAATTTTTTGCTGTCGGGGATAGTGTAGGACACTCTGCCACTGCTGTTGGTGATTTTGGTGTCAAAGGGAACCCAACATCCTGAGTGCGGTTCAGTCATCACATACACATCCACCTGAGGGAGAAAAAGACAGAAAGAAAACTATACACAAACCTCAAAAGTGATTTCAGGAGTTCAGGCTAATAAACATTCCTCTCCTCTCATACCTTTTCTCCTGTCAGAGTCACCATGTCCAGAGGGCCGTACATAAAGCGACCAACCAGAGTTTGCGGCCCTTCCTCAGTCGCAATGACATCGTTCACTCTGTGGTTGGCAGTAATGTTCTGAGGAAGCAAAAACATCATTTATAGTTTCCAGCATTTTTTTTTATTGGGAAATTTGTTACAATAGTAGAGAGGAGCAAGAAGCTATTAGACTGATGCTTAAATACGCAGTCCAAAAGTGGTTGTCTTGTCTCCATTCAGTCTTCTATATTCCATATTAATAGTCCTCTCTTCAAATCTCAACCTAAGCCACTGTGGGTCTGCAGACCTGCCTAAACCACTGTGGGTCTGCAATAACTGTCATAAAGAATGGACTGCTTTTTATTGGTATGAGGTTTTATTGTGGTAGGAGAAAAGTGTGATCATTTTTTCCTCATTCCTATGAGATGTTGCAGGTTTACTTAACATGTGTATAGTTAATGGTATAACATGTAACAGTACATTTACATAACAGTACATGTGCATGGTAAAATATGTAACAGTATTAGGATTTGTGTTAGTCCTGCAGATATAATCTATGGTGGATTGAATTAGAGGTGGACATAGTTATTAGTTATTATTATTAGACTGGATTTTTAATCCTACTCCCATCTCCTCCTGCAAGAATTCTGACCTATCTCACCATTCCAGCAGACGCTCTTCACCAATTCTGCCCACTGTCATATTTTCTTTTTTGGTTTACACTTAATGAACCTAGTTGATTCTGTTTCTCAAAATGTAAACAAATTAGTAATTTAAACAACACTGACCCAGAACAAAATAAAATTAAAGACTTCCTCTTACTTACTTGTACCATTTACGAAACACATCACGTTACTCTCTTCGGTTATGCGAGGTGGTAAAATGCATGTGGCCTTTCTTTGTCCCCTGAACATCATACTTGGACTGCCGACTCCCATCTGCATGATAGTAAAAACAAATACCAGCTCCCAAGGCTTTTTGTTGGATCCCATGAGATTCCAGTCCTGTTAGACACCTCTAGTTTGAAGTATCTAGTATGCAGTATGATAAAGGAGGTTCTGGAGAGGGGCCAGGGGTCAGTGCCCCAGTGGCAACAAGCTTGGCTCACCTGCGGCCCCCCCTACTTGCAGACTGATTCGACTCTAATATATATATTACATACACGGCCGATTAATTTTTATGATCATACAGTGGCAAATTCAGATCTGTTAAGGTGGTGGACCGAGTCTGCTGTCTGGATTAGAATACAGATATTTTCACTTACATATGTTGGAAAGAAGTGGAACGAGGCACAAATGGCAATAAAAAAATAACAAGTAAGACAGTGATGGTGGAAAAAATATAAAGATGAGCTAAATGTCTTAAAACTACCCTGTCTTTCCCAGTATACTAATTTAGTTGTGTAATTCTAACACAGGCATGTACAGTAACCTTATTCAGAATATCACATTTCTATAACGTTGTGTATAACATTATCTAGCTAGATCAGAAAACACGTCGTGGCAGTAGCATGACACAGAGGTTTGTACAGTCTGTAGCTCAAAATGAAGAGAAAAAATGAGTATTGTGTGCTTATTCCCAAAAAGGACAATTATGCAGTCATGATGTGGGGAGAGAGCTGATGAGTCAGGAGAGTGAGAGCAGGATTGAATTGTCAGGTGGAGAGTCTGGAGAGTGAGGGGTACAGTAGAGCAGGAAGAGATGGGTGGAGATCCTGAAAGGGAGGCTGAGGGTGATGTAGAAGCTGAGTGTAAGACACAGACATAAAAGCAGTGTACACCCACAAGTACAGCATCATCAGGTTTGTGATGCAGAATGACTTCTGTTCGTCCTTTTCATATGAACCCTGATTGCTGAAAAGGTATAGAACTGCCACTGGATGTTCTGACCTGCTAGATTAATTAATGTGTAAATTTTCTTATAACCCTGAAAGAAACTCCATTATACCTTCAGTAATTATCTACTTGCAGAATTAAGCTTAAAAGAAGATACCTGAACAAAGTAAACCAGATTAATGAGATGAATGTTAAAATGACAGCATTGAATAGATTCATGCTCTCGTTGTTAGCTGCTCTATCGATCATTAGCCCTCCTGATTGAGTAGATTTGTTTTTAATGAGGCAGTTAAACATTTTTAGACTTTCAGGGAATTGCATTAATTAAGTCTCTCAATAACTAATGATCAGCAGAGACTGTAAAAACATGCCACATAAAGTGGCAAAGTTTAAAACTGTCATATTTATGTACGTAGATGTGCATTTGGAACACACACACACTATTCAGTATGTTTTAGCAATCCATCGGTAAGGCATAACAATGACCATGTGCTATGACCATGTACTGTATGTGTGTATTGTGCATAACTCACCCTTAACTTAACATATGTGCATCTTCGTAGCCATTTCTCTCTGGGGCTAGACGGGGAAAAGCAGGTGGGATCTAAGCTGTCTGCATCCTGAGCCTTCACACAGTCACGCTGCATCACCTGTCAATCATACAAACACACATTGGCAAACAATGAGTACACTAGGTAGGAATCTAGTCTCTCAGCATTTGCACTACAGGAAGTTTTTTTTAATGCAATGCAATAGCACCCAATTATAGCCTGAAACAATATCACAAAAATAACTGTTGCCTTTTCTCAGACAGTTGACAAAATCCCTCAGCTCAAAAGCAAACCCTGTTTCACTATTCTACTTGTCTCCTCAGCAAATAGAGGCTTGCTTCATTACTTCTGTTCATAGTCAGGATAATGTAAAGCTTTGTCTGATTATATGAATTTTTGAGAAGGATCTACTCTGCTTCTCAGCCTTATTTTCACATCAACCTAACCTATATAGTGCCAAATGAGAAATATGTGACATGTGAAACATATAAAAAGGAATGCTAGGTGTTGAGGCCTGAATGCAGACTTTAGGTTTAATGAAACCATTCACAATGTTTTATGTTTGCAAGTTCATAAATGTATTTGGAGACATAATGCCACACTGTGTGAAGGCTAGAACTGCTACTCTGGAGCAGTAAGAAGCTTTTATTCCCATTACTATACATCCTAATCCTGTTATGTACGAGCGTGCGTCAAATGAAAACCTTAATAATGCGATGTAAATTTGAGAAATAGTACATTACATTTGTAGCTGCAAAAGTAAAAATGTACTACTGCCCATTGTTCTTAATAGTCTACTGCTACCTTAAACCTGTTATACTTTTGTCATACCTATTTGTAGTAAACAATGCAAAAAAAGGTTTTATTTGCCTCACCATTGTACAAAGAACCTTAAATCTCATTTAACTGACTTGGCCTCTTTGAATTTGTGTTATATAAGTATAATTCCTCTATAATACTCAAAGAAAAGCTCTTAGAGTTATGTATTACCTGTCTGAGTAGAAAGGCCACAACATCAGTAGATTCCCAGTAAGAGGCATGGAACAGTTGAGGCAGAGCCACAGTGGGGAATGCAGTCAATATATCAGGACAATAAAGTGCATAGTCCAGCCGTTTAGAGCCCCACCAGCTACTGGAGACTGAAACACACACACAATAGGTCTACATTATGGTCTTGCCTCACAATGAAGAATCATTGTTAATGCATAATTATGCATAAAAAGCATTTCATTATATCACTAAATAGAAGCCACAAATGTCTCACTAAAGCTGTTCTACCTAATGTGAATCAATGTCACACAGTGTATGCCTTTTAAAATCATGTTCTTTGATGACAGCTCACACTGCACATTTTAATCACTCAGTCTGTAAAACCTGAGGTTAGGAGAATGGCAGTGCCTTGTTGCTGCAGCTCAATCGACCCAGCCAATCTGATCTCTTTGCACCGTTCTGTGACATTTGTTATTATTGTTGCCACATGCAGACACACCAATTTCAGTTCATGGCTTTTAACACTTAGTCTGTGAGACTGCTCATGCTAAAACCAGCTGACCAAAAATTTCATTTATTCCTTCATCTGCAGTGAATGCTTAATGCTTGGCAGGGTGGCAGTGGAGCCCAGGAACTGGAGCCCGTCCAATACCACTCATTCACAACTAGGCGATGTGGACATAGAGAGTTAGGATTGAACACCAGACCCTGGAACTGTGAGAACTCATCACTACCTGCTGGTCCACCATGCTGGCAAACCACAAATGTATCTAGTCATCTGACAAGTCTATTAGAGCTTGTTTGGGAGGCTCCTGAGTGGCGCAACAGAAAATTCACTTTATGATTGAGAGCTTGAATCCCAACAATGCCACAGCCATCTGTGGCCGGGAGCCAACAGAGCAAAATTGGCCGTGCTGTCTGGGTAGGAGATGATGGCACACTCTAGTGACACTGGCCAATTTATCAGTGTCTATGAGATACAGTTGGCTGGCTTCTCAGAGGAAGCATGTGTTAGCCTTTACCCTCCTTGGTTGGTAGATGACGTATGATATAGGAGAGTTAGCTGGTGGATGGGAATTGACAGATGACCATATTGGGGAAAAAATGCAGAAAAATTTAAATATTTTTTTTAATATAATTTTTAACATAAAATAAAGACTGTTTGGGCAATTAATCAAGCCCACACTCTCATGTCAAACAACAGCTGATACAGCTCAAATTCAGCCTGACTGTGAAGACTGATTATTAATGACCAAACCTGCTTTAAATCTCACAGTGTATGTCTGGCATGATAAAACACAGCAGTTCTGAGTGGGTGTGGAGGAGTTTAGATTGATTAATAGAGTGTGCCTGCCTACACACTCACTGTTGGCAATGGTGAGGCTCAGCTTGTTCTCCCTGCAGCCGGAGGGCTCGCTGTCATCATCAACCTCCTGCTTCATTGCCTTCTCTGCTTCATCCACACAGGAGGAGAATGCAGCACGGCCTCCATCCAGAAACACATCAGGGTGGCTATGGATCTCATCAACTGAAAGGAAGCAAAAAAAGTGCACTCTAAGTGAATCTGTAAATTCTCGTGGGGGAGAAATTATACATGGTTTCACTGTATTTCAAAGAAATGGCAATTATCACTAACTGAAATTGCATTCATAGATAAAGTCACGCACAATCACACTTGTTTTGTATCGGTTATTACAAGCTCTGCCAGCCACAAAATTTGCTTCCACATAACAAATTTTATTTCTCTCTGGTTAAGTTAATTAGTTCACTGTCTAAAGTAACAAGTTACAATAGCATTGTTGTGGATTGGGCTAAACTCATCAGCAAATAATAATGCCTGCTGTGTTGAAGTAGGATTGTTCCACAGCACCACCCACTTTTGTGTACTCATCATTATATACGATGACAGTCGATGGAGTTATTGTCTACACAAATGGTCTTTTTCACCAGTGCTCTAATCTAGATGTTTACCCTGTATTACTGTTTGAACTACCTCCACTTGAGCTAATTTCTTACATGTAAGCAGGTAATAGATGACTTGGTTAGTTTGTCCCTTGATGCCATATGCTCCATTTTGGAGCATTTGTTCATTTACAATAGAACATATTCATTAGTTGACTATTCATAACAGTGTCGAGATATATTATTAGAATATTAGCAAACAGACTATTTGCCTATAATACATATCAATGTACTGTACACTTCTATCAGATCATTGTGCTTCAGACCTCTATGGTTACATCAGCAGGTGTACAGTAAAGTTTAAAAACATTTTAAAAAAAAGTTTAAAAAACCCAAAGTTATTGGGTTACTGTAATAATCCAAGTTATTGGATTGGGATTAAACATATTCGATTCAAGTGACCAGTCAAACAGGCTATTAAACATACATGTACACCGATCAGCCTTAACATTAAAATGGGATATATTAATCAGCAAGTGAACAGTCGGTTCTCGAAGTTAATGTGTTGGAAGCAGGAAAAACGGGCAAGTGTAAGGATCTGATCGACTTTGACAAGGGCCAAATTCTGAGAGATAGATGACTGGGTCAGAGCATTTCCAAGACGGCAGGTCTTGTGGGGTGTTCCCGGTATGCTGAGGTTAGTACCTACCAAAAGTGGTCCATGGAAGGTCAACTGGTGTACCTGCTGCAGGGTCATGGGTGTCCAAGGCTCACTGATGCATGTGAGGAGCGAAGGCTAGCCTAACTGGTCCAATCCCACAGAAGAGCTACTGTAGCACAAGTTGCTGTGGTCTCTTTCAGCAGTATAATGCACCCTGCCACACTGCAAAACTTGTTCAGGAATGGTTTGAAGAGTTCAAGGTGTTGACTTGGCCTCAAAATGCTGCATATCTCAATCCAATCGAGCACCTGTGGGATGACCTTTTCAAACAAGTCCAATCCATGGAGGCCCCACCTCACAAATTACACTTAAAGGATCTGCTGCTAATGTCTTGGTGCCAGATACCACAGCACACCTTCAGAGGTCTTGTGGAGTCCATGCCTCAATGGGTCAGAGCTGTTTTGGTGGCACAAGGGGGATTTACACAATATTAGGCAGGTGTTTTTAATGTTATGGCTGATCGGTATACGTAATCAATAATAGACTGATGAGTAGTGATTTTCCAACACTAACAGAATTAAAAAATTGCAGACCCCACTTTGAGAATGATGACTATAGAGGCTTGTTCTTATTGTATCCTTGTTTTTCCAGCATTCATGTTATGTACATATCACATATAACATTCTGTTTTAATTGATTTGGGTCTAATGTTTCCAAATCCAAACTATAGTGTGAACTATATACTTACACTGAACAAAACATGATTTTGTTCTAATTGTACAAATAAGATTTTTTTTTAAATAGCTCAACATTTTTTTATTTAAATAGTTCAACAGAAACAGTCTGCTATGAAGCCAAACATTCTCTTGCTCATTGCAAATTTGGCATACCTGGATGGAGACAAATGTAACCTTAAATGCTGTTTAAGAAACATCTGTCCCTATCAGATTGCAAGTTTTATTACACTCTATTTGTATTATATTTTTTATCTTCTAAAGCATGAATTTTTAAGGGACACAGCAGCTATTGCTAGAGCACTTACAGGAATACTGCTTATTTATTTTTTTCACAGAAAGTTAATTACTGTAATATTTTACAGTTGATTTTTAACATTGTGTTTCATAACTGATAATACAATTTAAAGATTATATGCTTATTCACACCATAGTAGCACATTTTAACAATAAGATAGCAGTGGTGCTAATTGTATAGAGTGACTAGCATTGTTTTTTGTTTTTTCATTTGATCTGCAGATTGGTTGTGTTTTGCATTAACACAGGGATGACGAAATAAAAAAAATAGTTGCATGTTTTGAGGGAATGTTGTGTTATGAAACCTTTCACTCAGTCAGAAATAGAAAACATTCTGATCCACTTATTCCCTTATATAACTACAACATCTTGCTGGATCTGTGAAACTCAATTTTTCTAATCCAAGACAAACACTCTTTTTTTTATTGAGTGTTAGCTATATCTATAACTTCTGCCTCTATATGTATGCCTTCTTCATATGGTGAAATGGAGCCAAACCATATTTGGTTTCATTATATTAAGGCCCTTGGTATAGTATCCCAATAAGCAAAGCTAAGTTACATTCACTACACACATCTACGTGTCCATGTGTGCAGTCAATCACAGTGACTAAAAGCGGCAGAGGTTCACCTTTCCGGTCCTATGCCCTTTCAACAATTGGCTCTTTTGCCATTTCTCATTTACCAGTCCAGTGCATTTGTGGACAGCAAGACCCTGGATGCTTATAAGAAGAGCGATTTGGAGCAGGTGACAGAAGAGAGGGATGAAGGAATTTCCATTATTACAAACCTGAGAGCAGCGTTAGGGAGGTGAGATTCATATAGCATGAAAGATGGAGGAGATGTAGAGAGCAGATGGCTGCAGGTGTGAATTTTAAATAGGGTGAGCCTTATCAGAGCAGTTTAACAAAGGCACCCAGTTCCAGCTCTGTTCCTATCTGTGAACAGCATCAAGAAGCAGGCAGCACTGGTGAGCCAAACACCATGGCTAAAATCCAACATGGCTGAATTAAATCAGCAAAATAAAATAGGCAAACAGGAAAAAGACACGTAGCCCACACACATTTATGAACAATACACCCCTAAGTGGTTTATCTTTGCTTTACTCTAAACACTATCTCTATCTCTAAACGCTGACTCTGAAACAATTAAAGATACAAAGGGAGATAAAACAGGCAAAAAAGGAAAAGGATAGAGATAAACACAGAAAGACTGTGGTATATAGTCACAACCAGCAGGGTGCTCCTTTCTTAGAACACTGGACATAAATTTTAATGACCAGATTTAAAAAAAAAGAAAAAAAAATTCTGTGCATGAAATCCCTCAGGTAAATCAATCATGGGAAACAAACAAACAGACAAAGAGACGTGTCTGTCATATACAGTCTCGAAGAGAACCGTGAGAAAGATCTTTATGAAGATATGTAGACCAAAGAAGGCACAGACATTTCAACGATACAACTGAACACATGCTGCAAGAGCTCTGGCAGGTAGGAGACGGGTAACATAAACTTGGAGACTTGCAAGTTCCTTGCTCATAAAGACTAATAAAAATTTGGGAAAATAAAAGAAAAAAGTCTTTGATAGATAATATTGCTGCAATTCTCCTTTGAATCAGCTTACAAATGAAGTCAATGTGAACACCCAGAAAATTCTAAACAAGGAAACAGACCAGCGATTCCTGGATATTAAAGACAATAATCACATTAAAAGACTTGCAGTGTGGATCCGTGGTGACTGTGATGGGACTACCTTTCCCACAGGGGCAGCTTCAGATACACTTCATGTCACTAAAAAATTAATTACTAATTTTTTTTATATTTTAAAAAGTATTCCTTGTGGCAAACAGAGTGATACTTCAGTCTCCTCACTCAGTTTGTATTATATTTCTCCGAGGCTGTAAGTCATTTATCTGTCATTGGATCATTACTGCTGTGATGCAAGAGTACATTTTAATTAAGCTCAAGTTCCACATCCAGAAGCTATATTAATATTAATGTCAGAGCTTTCTGACAGTGACACCTACTGTATCATATAGAAATATTATAATGTTATAATATTACACTCGTTGCTTTAATGTTTGGCAAACAGGCTGCAGTTTTCCTTCTTTAATAAATCAATGCATATCACATTTTGCACTACATACGTATTCAAGGTGTGCAAAATTTGTGCTAGTTTCTTTGTCAGGCAGCCTACTTTTTTTTTTTTAAATGGGCCAATGCCAAAGTAACAGAAACATTAGTTAATAAATACATGTCCCAAAACTAGGCTATAATGTTCTCTTTTCAAACTAGCTTATACAGAAAGGCAGCTCTGGGGACTACAGCTAGATTGACAAACAGAGAGAAAGTGCTAGGAGTGCAAGTCCTTGGGTGATCCTAAGGGAGAACAGAAGAGACAGGAAGAAAAAAGAGGTGAACTGCAATTACATTGAAAATGCAGGTCTTGCAGAGATAGCTCCTTTTTCTATAGCTGATTAGATTGAAACAGTTTGCACAGTCATTCATGCGTTTGGAAAGTGTCTATGTTGCATACTGTAATTTGGCAGTCTCTGTTTTTAGCAGTGCATTACACAGCAGGGAGATACATTTATGCTTATGTTTGTAGAATTCACCTTGTTTTAGAGTGAGCAAAAAAGAGGACAGAAAGAGAGATGTAACTAACAACATATGCTGCACATAAAAAGTATATTATGCTAAAATAAATCTGACAACAGAGTGTTTTACCCGAGCAATAGTAGATGAAGATTTATTTAACTAATAACCTAATTGGGTTAAAAGATCATTTCATCCTCACCAATGAGGGTAGAGCAGCCATCTTCTAGCGGGTAGAGCTGGTATCGTGGAACAGGGAATGGAGGCAGCTGGTGAAAGCAAGAATGCAGCAGGGGCTCCAGTCTGGAGGCTGACGGGTCAGAGAGGTAAAACAGGTTGAAGATCTGAGAGCAGGCAGGCTGCAGCTGAGTCACTGCCAAAAGGAGGTGTGAAAAAAAAAAAACAACGAATGACGAAATGAGTCAGAGTATAGACACATAGAGCATAGTATTTTCTTCTTAATAATCATTGTTCTAAAGGTAGAAGGTGGAAACTGATTGATTGAAGGCTAGCCATTGTAATGTGACAGCTCTGCACTTCATGCTGCTGGAAGTTGAAATAATTAGACTAACAAGCTAACAGTGCAGACAGAGGACAATGTACAAACTAAAGTTGTGTTTGCTTGTGTGCGCGTACTTTAGTGTGAGACTGACCTTTGACTGAAGGAAGAACAGTGCGTCTCATGGCTAACACTAGTCCAAGTGGACAGCCTAGCAGGAAACATTCAGATACCTCAAAGTCAAAATGACCTGGATTCAACATTGGACTACTTCCTCCAGAGTTTAGGTCTATTCCATCCTGGACCTGGCTACACACACACACACACACACACACACACAGACAACATCAATGAATGTATGAATGAACCATATTTATCCAAATCTATCAAGTCTGAACTTAATGTACATGGGTAAAAAAAAAAAGTTATATAATGAATGTACTAGTTACCAGTAACTATAACAATATTTACAATATATAATATCTTAAATAATGTAGTACCAATTAAATAATTTAATAATTGTACATTAATTGCCAAACAGATCAGTAGATCTAGTGCTAGGGTTAGCACTGGCAAATTTGGAGAAATGCCATGTATCAAGATTTACTGATTCTACAGTTTGTTAATAGACTGCAAGTAAAAACAAACTTAGGATGTGTCCAGCAATATACTGTTTCATTATCTGCAACAAGAGTTTATATCTGCCATGCTGACTTATAATGAAATGACAGTTGGACAGTATATTCTCATGTGAAAAATATAGGCATCATTTTTTTTCTTGCTTCAGCTTTCTATGCTAGGATATGTGAAGGAAAGTGTCTCACTGTATTCTACATGAATATCTGACAATAAGGGCTGTCTTAAAGCAATACGCAGCATCCCTAAGGCATTAATGAATGCTAATGAACACAACTCTTCTACCACACAAGAGCAGGTTTTAGTGGGTTCTCTGATATAAGATCAAGATAAACTGAGCTTTTCCAATACTAGGAGCTTCTTTAGACACCTCAGACTTTCCAAATGACTTTGTCTGTCCGTTCCTTTTTTTATTATGTTCCTGTTGCAGTGTTTCACCTCAGGCTTGCTCACTAGGGATAATTTTGTCTAACAACTAGGACTGTTGCATGTTTTGTTTGTTTGCATGTTTNATGTTCTGTAAAGCTGCTTTGAGACAATGTCCATTGTTAAAAGCGCTATACAAATAAAATTGAATTGAATTGAATTTCTCACACATAGTTGATACTTAGGCACTGCACCCAGGTGTATCGCCAACTACCAGAGTATATTTTGTTCCATTAAACACACACACACACACACACACACACACACACATTTTATATATTAATCCATTCTGAGAAATCAGCACACCATTTTATAGAACAACAGCAATATAGCAACATAAACTAAAGAGAGAAAAGAATATCAAATGAATTAACAAAGATTAACATTAATTAACAAATTAACATTTAATGAAGAATTAATGTGTCTGCCTGCTAGTCAATAATTTCCAATTGTTTAAAAATACTCTTGCATAAGAGTCATAATTTCATTCTGTAATAAAGGTATATTTAGAATTTCACCTAGACTATCCAAGGGTTGGATAGATTTGATTTGATGGTTGGTCTGATTTGATTTCAGTTTGTACTAATAGAAAGCAGCTCTGCCTTTTATTTTCAAGAAAGATTTTTAATCTAGCCCAAAATCTAATCAAATGGAATTCTTGTTTATTTGACACATGCATATGTCCTAGAATTATATGCAATGTATGGTAGGTTTAATGAATTTTAATGCCTATGAAACACCTTCATTTACTCAAATAACAACCAACTAACAAAAGAGCTAAAGAACGGTTTTAAACATCTGTAAACAAAAAAAAAACAAACAAAAAAAAAACTACTATCTACTATAATACTTTCGACTATGTACTGTTTTCTAGTACATACAAGTCCTGTCCTTCTCTATGCAACTGGCAATAAAATGCTGAAACCCGTAACTGGTGTCAGACTACCTACAGCTGAACTGCTCAAAGGATTTGTGAAAAGATTAGCAATGTTACTGGACCTAAGAGACTGAGAGCAAGAGGAACATATTAGCACTGCCAACAGAGAAGTATTTCCTTGAGGACCAACACTAATGTTTCTGCTATCAGCTTTACACACAACCCTACACACGCAAGACACAATGCACGCAAGGGCAGTGGGCACTTCCCCAAGTCCAAAGCTTCAGAGAAGGATGGATAAGATGTGCCTTAACCAGGAGGAGCCTTAACAGGCTGATTTGGACTGCTTTAGCTTATTCCTTTAGAGTCTGGCTGATGACCACTGTTTTCTGCTCGTGTCAAGCTTCTCAAGAGCTGGTGATTTAGGAAGATGGTAGGTATTTGCTTGAGTCTCAAAACCCTGGTCCTGGTGTACTCCCTGTCCTCCACATTTTAGTGTTTTGCCTGTTCCCAACAAACATAATTCAACTAATAAGCTAATTAACAGCCCTTCTTGAGGCTGTTATGTTAGAGCAGAGAAAATACTAAAATGTGAAGAACAGGGGGTACTCTGGGACCATATTTGGGAGCATGTGCTGCAGACACTATGAGCTTAATTCAAATTCACAATTTATTGTATTTCTAGACACTACTGAACCCTGGGATTGAGTATGATGCTCATTACATCAATACTAGTAACCAAAATAAGTTTTATTTTTCAATTACAGCTGTCTCAACCTGTACCCAATGACTGGACCTAATCCTCATGACCTGTTGACACTGTTGTATGTATGGACATTAGCATTCGTTTTTTTCTTTCTAAAAATTGAAGTGCACAGTTTTTTTTATTCCTGCTGAAATACAAGGGTTGTGGATTGGATGGAATATTGCTTATGCCATGCAGCAGAGCCTCTCTATTCTGACTGAATATAATTTAAATGCTATTATACATATTTTATGTAATATAATGTCTACAGATGGGAGGCACTGTATACCTCACCCTTGGGTTAAACAGGAAGAAAGGCCACAGTGGTAAAAAATGGACTGATATACATTTTGATCAGTTCATGGTCAAATCATACTGCAAAGTTTGTATGTGTTAATGATAGATTTTAACAGCATATTTGACCCAGACTGGCCTCTGCTGAAGGAGATATTTTATATTTCTCTGATACCCCATAGAATATTAAAAATATTTTACTGTGAGACCACTGGGGAAATTTCAAAATAACAGAGGAGGAAATTTCCTCTTTCTGTCTCTTACATGTGTATACTGGCAGAAACTATTTATAGAAGGCAGCAGAAGGCAGACCAGGTGTATTTATACTGATAAATGGCTTGGTGAAAAAGACAATGTAGCCGATTGCCCACAACACACATAAGCTTTAACATTTCAGCCTAAACTGTCACGTGTCAAGAGAAATGCTAGTATGATAATACTATGCAAATATATGCATATATTTGAATATATGATAAGCATATATATTGTATTAGCTCAGTTTTAACAATGCTGTAGCTTTATGACAAAAACATAGCATTCTGTAAGAGTGTGTGTTCCATATGCAAAAAAATACCTGCTGCAAAATGGATGCTGGCTGTCGGAAGAGTCAATGGCGCAAGAAATGTCAATGTTGCTCTTGCTTAGGCGCTTGCTGGAGCTCAGGCCACAGTCGTCCTCTCTCAGTGGTCCAGGGTTATCCTGTGTCATATGGACATTTAAGACACAGAAAGGTCAAAATAGTCACTATTTCAAAAATGCTAAATATGCCTGCTGTTTGTATATAGTGTGAGGTATTAGAGAGCAATGAAGCACAGTGTCTAATAGACCCTGCTATTAGGACATTAGGAGATGGTGTCAACTGTACCAAAATGCTTCTAAGAGTTTTTAAGGGACTAAAGTAGACTGAAAAGGAAGCTATACTCAAGCTGAAAAAAAAACACTAAACTGAGTCAATAGCTTGATGAGGGGAAAGTGAGTGGAGTGGTTTTAGCTTTAAGTACTGACCCTTAAGCTCTCCATACTGTTGTGTCTCCCTCTGTAACTAGGATTGTCATGTTGTGGGCTGTTGCTGAAACAGAGGGCATCAAAACACAGCACACCACCCACACAGTCACCCAACAGACACACCTGGAAAACAGTAAACACAAGCACACAAAGTCAGAACCTACTGAAAGCACACTGTTTCAACCTTGTCTCCACATTAGAAAGTTAATGATCAATATGACTTGTATAACTTCAATAACGTCCTTAATTACAGCAACAAAACAGCTGTTGGGGCTTCTTAATTAGTTAAGAAGATAAGCGTTGATGGATATGTTCACATGTCCACTTAAACCACAAGGGCAGTAATGTTTACAAAGGCAGTGATGGAAATCAGGCATTTGTTAGGGTCTGGTGAGCTCGACCTGTGCTTGAATGTGACAAATAAATGTAAAAACTCACGCACAACCCTCGATTTAGCTTATTTAAGCAGATATATACTTCAAAGCCAAATGCAGGTGATTGTCTTTCCCTGCCCAAATAAATCAATGAATAAATAAATAAATAAATAAATAAATAAAAGTCCAAGCCTTATCATAGATGCGCATAGTTTTTCAAAGATCAGGGGGATCATGGGTTGTGTTACTCATGCTGCCTCTCAATGTCCTGGTCCACATACAAGCTGACTCACAAACTGACAAGAGTGTATTATTGGATTTATCATGCCGGATTAGGAAGCAGGAGGAATAGAGAGACACGTCTACTGTTGCTTGGAATGACTCATCAGGAATGACTCATGCCCCAGGTATGATACCCATTACTGCTCTGGTAGAAGTTGCTCTATAAAGGGAAAATCTACCCATTGTTTTGATCGAAAAAGCACTGTTTTAGAGGAAAAAGTCAGTCAACTTGACAGATGAGGACTTGATGCATATTTAGACATTTGAACCAGGCTTCCAAAGCATATAAAGCCTCTAAAACTTACCTAACGGAAAGTGAGATATCTGCATGAGAGGTACAGTACGTGTAGACCTCATAAATATAAATAGGGTAACGCTTTACATTACTGTTATAAATTAAATTAAGCAACCTTAAATTAATATACAGTATGTGTTTTTTTACTTTGTTAACATTATTTATGGCTTATTAATGCAGAAGTTTCTGTTTTTTATATTAATTAATGCAGTAAATGATGCTTGTTAAGGCAACCTTAAAGTAAAGTGTTACCAAAACTAGTATTCAAACAAATCAGGTTTCACAGTTTTAACACCTTTTTAGAGTTAATAACATTAGAAACATAAACCAACAATACATGTGTTACTTCAGTGGTAGTTTGGATAATAACCTAAACAGATAAAATGTGGGAAAAAAAGAGTTGTAACATCATAACCCCTGGTTCCTATCACAATCAGTATAATTATGTAAACTATGTTGTAAGATCTGTGAAATTCCACTTTAATGCTGTTCCAAAATCTCTCTTAACTGTGATAAGTTACTACAAGAAAAAGGAAAACCAATCTCAGATCACCAATTGAAGACATATCCTAAAGCATCGCAAATGCCTTCTTGCCCAAAGCTATGAGGTAACAACAGACCAACCTGACCAGTGAAGCCTTGTCCATCAGGAGACTGTAAGAAGCTGTGGTAGACCTCATTGGCTCGGGAGATGACGCTTGCCACAGAGTCCTGGTAGTGTGGTGATGCAATAGCAAGAAGGGGGAGTGCTGCCAGTGGAAGGTGGTCAACACTGCTCGACACACAGCTCTTATCGTAGCTATAGGGGTTCAGACTGAAACCGACACAAAGAAAACAAAGCCATGTTAATACAGAAACACTACAAAGCAAACTGGTCGAAATGCAACCCTGAGCTATAGTGCCAGGCTTGAAATGGCACAACCTAAAATTGTTTAATCCCTTATCCAGACCTAATCAGGCAAGGAAGTAAACAAAGCACTTCATCAGCGGGACCATCATCTGCAGCCTCTTAGTCATCTCTCCTGGACAGAAAACTGAAAATGCATCCCCCTCAAATCCTTTTCTCACTCTACTGATAATACTTAGCCATATTTCATATTCATTAGCTTGGCTCTCTTGAGTCGCTATAATTACAAAAAATTATTGCCCATATATATCTATATATATGTATATATATA
>CM074958.1:10956928-10967402 GCA_037577455.1 Pangasius macronema
TATATATAAAGATTTGAATTGGGTATGAACTGTGTTGGGCAGTATATGTTTAAATCCATAGTGCTTCTGTTGTATAAATTTTGTTGATGGTCAATTACATAATTTTTTTTAGGGGGGCAGTCATGGCCTAATGGTTAGCGAGTCGGACTTATAACCCGAAGGTGAACCTGAAGGTCGTGGGTCAGAGTCTCAGGTCTGGCAGGGATTGTAGGTGGGGGGAGTGAATGACCAGCACTCTCTCAAACCTTTAATACCATGACTGAGGTGAGACCCTTGAGCAAGGCACCGAACCCCCAACTGCTCCCCGGGCGCCACAGCAAAAAAGGCTCTACTACTGTGTTCACTACTGTGTGTGTGCACATGGATGGGTTAAATGCAGAGCACAAATTCCAAGTATGGGTCACCGTACTTGGCTACATGTACTTTCACATAATTTTTTTTATAAGTACATGCCTGTTGCTAGTGGCTTCATATTAACACCATGATTGCTATTCAAGGTGTAATTATCCAATTACTCCCATTTCTCCTTTTTTCATGTATATATTGTATATAAAACTTCTCTCACATCATTTTGGAGAAATTTTGGCCTACTCTTCTTTACAACATTGCTTCTGTTCATTGATGTTTGAGGGCATTTGTTTACACACAGTTCTCTTAAGATCCCACCACAGCATCTCAATGTGGCTGAGGTCTGGACTTTGACCTGGTCATTGCAATGCCTTGATTTTTTCTTCTTTAGCCATTCAGATATCGATTTACAGGTGTGCTTGGGATCATTGTCCTGTTGCAAGACCCAATTTCTGCCCAGCTTAGAGAGATGGCCCCACTTTTGTCTCAAGAATATTGAGATATAAAGTGGTTTTTATTTTTGTCTCAATGGCCACAAGTTTCCCAGGTCCTGTGACTGCAAAACAAACCCAAATCATCACCCCTCCACCACCAGGCTTGACAATTGGTATGGGGTGTTTGTGGTGATATGCTGTGTCTGATTTTCACTAAACACGGTACTGTGCATGATGACCAAACATCTCCACCTTGGTCTCATCAATACAAAAAGATATTATTCCAGAACTTTTGTGGCTTGTTCAGATGCAATTTTGCAAACCTATTTTGTGCTCCATATTCTTTTTGGAGAGAAGGGGCTTTTTTTCTAATCACCTTTCCAGGAAAGTCATACATGTTCAGTCTTTTTCTGATTGTGTTGTCATGAACATAAACATGCTTACAGAGGTCTATAGGTCACATGATGTAGCTCTTGGTTTTTTTCTCTCTCTATCTCTGGGCAATAATGGTCTTGGATTGAAACTTGGATTGAATTTGCTGGAACACCCACTCCTGGGAAGATTGGCAGTCTCCATTTGATAACAGTCTTCCTCACTGCAGAATGGTAAATTTCAAATTGTTTGGAGATGGCCTTATAACCCTTCCCAGATTAATAAGCAGCAACAATTGCTTTTCTGAGGTCATGACTGATGTCCTTTCTTCTTGGCATGATGTAGACACACACCTGACTCCAGAACACCGACTGCCAAAAGTTCTTTTATAGAGATAGTCACAGTTACTGGCAATTAATTAATCTCATGCATTTCATTAGTAATGCCTAGCTGCTAATTACTATGTTGATTATGAAAGTAGGAAGGGTGTACTTTCCCATCTGGTTTCTGAATGTTGGTTTAAAAAAAAGACTACATATTGAAATCTGTTGTGTAGTTTTGTTGTCTCCTGAGGTTATTTGTTTGTTTATACAGGTTGGTGAGGACCACACAATTGTTGTTTAGTTCCTGATAAATAAAAACATACAATTGTAGGAGGGTGTACTTTTGTGAGAGGTAAATAGTTATGGTTTCTCAGCTTGATATAAGACAGGGAGATCAGGAAAATGTAAGAAAATGACCCTGCAGTTGTATGTCTACAAGAAAGATAATGAGCGTATAAATCAATTGCCTATATACCTATCGGGTTAATATACCTATCAGTCAGGCAAGATTAGGGGCATGATAGCTTTCTGACACTGAATCTGCTGCAGTGTCAGGACCAGGGCATTGGTCACATGGAAAGAGTGTGCGTTACTTTAAACCCAGAATCTTCATGGTCTGTAAAGCCAGGTCTATCAGGGACTGCATTCAGCATGTTCTTTATATTTCCTCTGACCTCCTCTTTATCCTTTGTTTTCACAACACAGCATTGCTAAGATTGTAATACACCATTCCTCCTTGCATGACAGGGCTGAGATATAAACACTTGTAGGAGCAGGTACTACAGCTTGTCACATTTTTAATACATTTTAGCATGACAAATAAAATATAGCTTATGCACTCATCTGCATAAAGGAGGAGACACAAAGTATATGAATAAATATTGTGAAGTTGTGAGATTACCAAGGGGTTGCTTTTTTATGTTTTCATGATTGGCAAAAATGTATCCTTATAATTCCTGAAAAAATAAGAATTTTACAACAGAAACACTCTATTGCAATTAACTGAACTTGCCACAATTTTACTGTAGGTTTCAATGCAAGGCTCATTTCTCAGATTAGTTGAGACCACCAAGGTTAATCAAAACACCCTTATCTGTATACTGTGGTATACGTTACAGCCACTGATGTAGGATTCATTCCTTTCCAGGATGAAAGTTGAACCCTTACTCCTTAGAAAAGATAGCAGTATGATCGCAAAACTTTGCAGTCAGTTATATACTGCCATTAGCCTTGTTTTTACAGAAACCTACTTCACAATTGACTGCCATTTTTCTTTCCATTCATTATTCAAATTTCCATCTGCTTTACATCTGTTCCTGATTAATCTAATCTTTAACCAAAAGGATCAAAATATTTGTGCAGAAGCATTTCTTATTTTGATGCTTTTTTATTTTATAAATATTTTAAAAGCCTAGAATCAGATTAAAGTATGTCCCACTTGCTGTCTCATTTTTTTTGAAGTAAAAACATTCATGGTTCTGTAAATCACTGTTTGTTCTCCCTTGATGTATTACTGTTATTACTGTGTATGTGCAAAGTGACTCTAATCACTCTCTCCCTCATTATCTCTATCCCTCATATTCTTTTCCTTCTCTTCCAAACACAGATGGTGCTTTGAGTCCCTGACAATGCTCCCAGCATACAGCTCTCCCTGCAGAGAGCACGACCTGAGCTGCGTGACTCTGTGCCCACACTTGCTCCTGTCATGTTTACATGAGGTGTCCTGGCATGACCATAGCCATTACCATAACAAGGCCAGGAAACAGATGAATTATACTACTAATTCTACTATATTACTCAATCCACACCAGCAGCAGGTTGCAAAGAGCACCTCCAAGTCTCTTAGTCCTCCAAAGATTTATTTATTTACAGAGTTGTATCAGTAATTAATGTATTATGCAAGCAGCTGGTGATGCTGTTACTGTGGCACCCTGGCACTGTTTTACTTTGCTGGAAAAGATGAGATGATGATAATTGGCTGGGGAATTAGTAGTGGAGCTGACTTCAGCTTGATTTCATTAATATGACAAGACAGCTAGAATGACTATTCTTAAAAGCTGCTGCCCTTTCCACATAGTAGCAAATGTGGATAACTCTTTTTGCAATTAATTATTCTAGATTTCGGTACAAAAGACAAAACACACAAGACTATACCAGTTATCTGGTGCAGTAAAGAATGTCTTTCAGTTGTTGTTTTTTTTTCCTGAAGGACATCATTATCCTATGGCTATAACTTTTCAACCCATCAAAGATAGCATGAGTGGAAAGGAATGACAGAATCATGACAGTGAGCACATGTCTTAATGAGGCAGACATGCTATTGGGTTTCATTTACTTTCTCTGTGTCCGTCTCTCTCACTCTCATACACAGCTTCTTATGACTCATGCCTGAAGATGTGGATGCAATACATCCTTTGCTTTTAAAGACAAAACCTTCAAAGCTTGACTACAGAAGTGCAGTCTGCCGGGTCTCAAAATACTCAAGTGAGGAGAGGTTCAATCAAACCCAAGCAAAAAAGTGTGTTACTTGGTGTTACTTTTGACAAGCGAAGCGCTAGAAAGGGCTCCAATTAAAAATTAAAAATAATAATAATAGGCATGCCCAGTCCACTCGCCAAAGCCTGCCTCTTGTGTCCTCACTTCCCTTCATAACCCACCAGGGTGTCCCACTGTGTTGTATTTATTTTTTGCTGTTTATTGTTAGTAAGACCTCATCCCACTGTTAGGGCTGCCAGTAAATTGGTAACAGAAAAACCTGACAATCCTATAATTATAACCTACTCAGCCTAACAGCCTAACAAAATGTACCCTTAAAAACAGTTAATATCTTAGAGCCTCCATCCACTGACTGTGAGTCAGTGTGAAATAATGAATGCCAGGTTCCTGTTTAACAGTACTATTCTTATCCAAATTATCACCACTTTACACTAGAATTCAAAAATGTAAAATTAACACAATAAATAATTGTATTTATTAATTGATGTGATGTGTACAGAAAGATCTACAATACTGAAGATGATTTCAAAATAATTGAGAAAGCTATATAGAATAAAGAATATTTAGTGCACATTAGTACAATAAAAGTTAGTACACTTTTCTCTACATATAGGTTTAGATTTTGACCCATTTCACAAGTTCAGGGTCAGAGCTCATGTCTCTAAAGCCAGATTTTAGCACAGCAGTGTGGTACATTTTGTCAATAACCATGGCCAGGACAGGTCTGCTTTCGCTGAAGTATGAAATCTGCTTAGCATGCAGGATGAGGACATATCTTGCTCTCGAAAAGCTTGCGTTGTTCAAGGATTTGTTTTACAGCTGAAAATCTTTGAAAATGTCTTTGAATGAAATGAAATGTCTTTGTTTTCAAGACCCTGAAGCTAGTGGACAGAAAGACAAATGTCAGAACTTTTCCCAGCCTCAATGTGAAATTACAAAGTATAAAAATGAAGTGAAAAACAATCAGAATTATATTAGAGAAAAATAAGAAAGTTACAATAACCTTGCTGCATAGTGCGCTCTCTGGGGAGGGAGGTGTCAGGAAGGGCCTCCGACATAAAAACTTTGCCAAATCAAATACGTGGACCAATGATCCGTGGTGGCAACCTCTAACAGGAGCCATATTGTGCACACCCTTTTATAACGCGGCATGTGGCTGTGAACCAATCACTTTCAATCTCATGTTTAAAAGTGATTAAATCATCTGCTGAAGCCAAGCCCGCAGAGAGCTTACAAAGCCTGTACAGGGTCTCACTGTCAAAGGAATCGATCAGGAGAGGGGTACAAAATTTTTCCAAAACATTAGATGTACCATGGAACACTGTGAAGGCTTTCATCAACAAGTGGAGAAAATGGAGCACCACAGTGACATTACCAAGAACAGGACGTCCCTCCAAAATTTATAAAAAGACAAAAACTTGACAGGAAGGCTGCCAAGAGACTTATGGCAATATTAAAGGAGCTGTAGAAATATCTGCAGAAGGGTTGTGTCAGGAGGGCATCCGGTGTAAAAACTGTGCCACATCAAATATGTGGAATAATGAACCATTGTGGCGACCCCTAATGAGAGCAGTCGGAAGAAGACCAACAACATATTGCATACTCCAGATCTACACTGTGTAAGTTTTCCTAAACGCAACAATATGCAATAAAATATGACGGATGGGACCAAACTTTTGAATGGTAAGCTAACCGAGGCTTTCAAGCAACATAAGCAGAAACAAACAGTTAATTAGAAGCTAGGGTTTTGGCACCATTCCCTCAATTTACACAGAGTCACAAATTAATTATAACCTCACAGTTGCAAAATTTTGGCAGTGTCGCAAACTTCATAGTACTGTACAAATAGTATGTTACTACACCAATGGTGTCATTACATTTCAGGCATGCTACTAAGCATGCATTACACAGTTTGGGACACAGCTTTGAATTGTTTCTGAATATGTATCGACTTGGCACTTGCAGCCATGATATTGACTTGGCACTTGCATCTATGCTACAAAAGGTTTTAGAATAGTGTTTTTCCAGAAGAGAGGGTAAAATTTCAAAATCTTACGTTCAGATAACTTTAATTATTCTATTTATCTATGCACAAAGCTATACGCATTTTCTTCCTATGCAGACATGGAAAGCCGTCGTGCCCTTAACGCTGTTTATTTTCTTCCAGCCAGCATTCTACAGCAGGCTGATAGGTTTCAGAAGCATATTAAATCGGTCGCTCAGAATCCACAGCCCCCACTGCAGTTGTTTTGGCATATAATGGCATGCAGATTGACTGTGAGCAAACAGATCCACCTATTCATGCCTTGATTAGTGCACAGCACAATGAATTTCATTAAAGTAGACATGGAGGTGTTGTATAAATGAAAGATTTGACAACTCATTTCAAGCATGAATGTTATTTTGTTATTCTGTATGTATTTGATGCCTGGATGCTGGATGGATGCAGGCAAGCAGAAATCAATCTTTTCAACCAATGAACCTCACATCATTGCATATTTATTCTTCTCCCTCTCTCGGTTTGAACAGCAACTGATACCAATAAACCAGAAGTTAACCACAAACAGAATGAGAGAAGAAAACATATGACAGTGGTCATATGATTATAGTAGCCCCTTTGATCACACTAGCCTCTGCACCACACAGGCTTTCCACTATTAGCCAGTTGAGAAAATAAAAACATATATTTTGTATTTGAGACATCAGCTTCTCAGTTCCCACACTGACAAATCTGGGAGAATTTATCACTGGGCAATTTCTCTTAATGCGTATTATCATTACTTGGCTGCCTTGAGCTGTTTCCTCGACTGTTTACTTATAATAGACCTTATAAAACAACAGCAGTCAAGATGGATTGTAACAGTCCTTATAATGAGCTCACTAAGCATGTCACAGCACATGTTCTCAGTGTCTCTTCTTCTCAGACACACACAAAACAGTGGGTAAAATCTTACTGAGAAATTCTCTTTAAGCTCTGCCTATTGTAGAATAGTCTTCAGAGCATTGATGTAAAAATGAGCAAATAGAAAGAAACAGTTTTTTATTTTTCAGTGTTTTCGAATGGCCTAGAAAGAGCCCAGACCTGAATTCAACTAAATTACACTACATCTTCTCTAACATGAAAGCTTACTTTATAACTCTACATCAATCTCAGTGACTCACTTGGAAACCAGTGAAAAGGCTTCTGCACATACAGCAGGACAGGGCACCAGCTTTAATACTATCTGGTGTGTGGCAGCCTCAAAGTGCGCCTGTGCCATTTTCTCCAGCACTGAGCACAGAGTGGCCACATCTGCAGCCTTTGCCCCCAGGTCACCACTGGCCAGGTCCAGAATGTTCCCCCCGTGCACCACCAATATTAGCACCTGAGTCTTGCATTTTGTCTGGAAGAAAAGATCAGAAAATATAATCCAACTAAAGTGTAAAGGCTTCTAATAGTGAAAAATAGAGAGCTTCAAGGGAGTAAATTCTCAGGTTGAACTGAATGATCTTACCCTGCTGTCTTCTAGACCTTTGATGCCGCTCTGGGGGATACACCTGGGTTTTCCATTATGGCACAGGCTCTCTGAATGACATGCCGGAAAGAAAAAACAGATAGAAAATAAGAGTGAGCAAGAGAAATTAGACAGGTCTGTTCACACAGACAATACAGGCAATAGACACATTAAAACATAAAGAGATACTGTATAGAGGAAGAGCTGCTTAGTTACTGATGATAAGCTGCAAAAAGACACTGAAAAAAAGAGATGAATTTTGAGCTGTGTTTTTTTTTTTTTTAAATGAGAGAGTAGACTTCAAGGTGGCTTTGTCAAAGTGAATGCTAATGCTTGGGCAAAGTAAACTGGAGTTAGTGGATGTGAGAACCAGTATTTAGTACTGAATATGGTAGGTACTGGATAACCTAAATAGAGTGTAATATAAAGAGAGTGAGTGAGATGTGGTCTGAAATGATTGGTGTATATGAGTACTCTAGCAGCTGAATTTTGAATATATTGGCGTCTGGCAAGTAGTCTGGCAGGAATAGGATAGATTGTAGTCGTGCAATATTGTGGAGGGGAAAGAATGCAATCTTGGTGAGAGACTGCATAGAGATAAATGATAAGTGATGAATCAAAGACCAGGCCATGGTTCCAAGCAGTTTCAGACAGTCTAACAATAACCCTATCAATGTCAAGACACAGTTATAAATGCTACGATATTAAAGCTTTGTCACCAATTAGAAGAGTTTAAGGTAATTAGTTTGCATCCAATGCTTGAGATCATGTATGCATGATAATGTATAGGCTAATATAATACCGGTGGCAAGACTGTGTTAGATGTGATGTTGTTATGGAGCTGCATGTCATCCTCATAACAATAAAAACTAAGGTGGTGACTGAATAATATGGCCAAGAGGAAGCAGGTACACTATGAAATGTAGTGGACCAAGTACAGAGCCCTGAGTGACAGCTCAAGTAACAGAAAGAGAAGAGGATTTATGTTTGTTGATGGTAATAAAATGGTGCTTACTGGAGAAATGAGGTAAACCAGGAGAAGGCTAAACCTGTGATGCCAATAGCTGGAAGGTGCAATGTCATGTATTAAATGCAGCACTCAGACCAACAGGCAGAAAAATAATATTAAGGATCCTTGACTGTGCAGACAGGAGAAGGTCACTAACAACTCTCTTGAGGGATCCAAATTGGAATGGCTCGTACACATTGTTAGAGACTAGATGTGCTCGGCGTATTGTTAGAATTGAGGCGACTGCGCTATTTTTAGATCTACTGCCACAGATATAATGCTGCAACTATTAATAAGGTGAGAAATAGGAGCAGTGATATCTGACCTATCTGATATTTTTTTGAAGAGTGTTGTGTGATCAGGGTGTAACTGATAACGATCTGTTTTCTTCAGTACCTCTAAAATAGAAAAAAAATGTTTTTCTTTGTTCTTCTTTTAATTCTCATCATAAAATGGCTAACTAAGTGGCGCTGCAAAGTTAAATAACTATAGCCTTCATTTATGCCTTTGAAAGTCAGCTAGAAAGTGCTGCACAGGCAAAACCTAGAACTGCTCTGTGGGAACTGTGGTGGAATGTTAAAAATTCCAGTAAGTGCATATTCATGTGAATGAGCATTCATTATCAGTCATTCTACAATTCATACACCTGCATCACTGCTTCAGATTGTAATTACATACCACACCTTATTTAGAAACAGCACATAATCTCTTGTGCAAACAAACAGAAAATAGACATTAATTCATCTATGCTGTCAATTAAACAAAGCAGCGCTAAGCTAGGCTGCATGTATTATACCGCGGCTGTCATGACAACCCAATGCTGACTGATTATATGAAAGCCAGACAGAGACTGTGGCTGCCCTTTAAATAGGACAGGCTTTTCTTTCCAAATCGACGGCTCTGAGTGATTGTGCTGAATGAAAGCCTCAAGCTCAAAGCCTTGCCTGCTGTGGAGGGTCTCGGTTGCAAGCGGCCCAGCTGCACACTTCCATTCATGACCCTAGGAGTGGAGCTGTTTAGCTCTTAACACTATATACAATAGGCAAATGTCAGTCAGCCCAACTTAGAAGCACTTAAGACTGTCAAATGCCAGATGTCAAGCAGCACCTCTTTCCTTAACATACTGTATTTGTGTGTATATGCCTTAAGTCTGGCTGTTCTCAATTTAAATCTAAGTCCTTCTAAGTCTTCTGATCACCTGCTGAAAGCTTTGCTGTCAGTATCTGATATCATCCCACATTGACTTCAATTAATCTGTAAGTGCAATGAAAACACTTTGTTGTGTATCCCCTTTTCTGTATGTAACAAGCAACAGGCAGTGTCTCAAATCCCACTTTCCGCCAGCAAGCAGAGTGAATAAAGAAAGGAACACAAATGAGAGGGCAAGAGAAATAAAGGGAAAGAGATGCAGGTTTATTTCGATATATGGGCATGCACAGAATAAGGCAACAAGCATGGATATGTATGTGAAAATTCTCCAGGGTTCATAGTGGTTTCATGCATGCAAGGTTAATAATGGCACTCATACATAATTAGCAGTGAGGTGTGGAAGAGGCGTGACGCGTCTTGTGCCATGTGGGTCTAATGCTCCCAGCTATTTATCTCCTTCAGAATAAACATGTCAGACAAAAAACAAGGAACAACCCAGAGAGAGAAAGTGGAATTTATGTGTATGTTAATTACACTCAATTAAGAATGAAAATATCATTATGCAGATGGCCAACAATTTAACATGAAATACAGAACAAATGAGCAAGCACGTTGGTTTTCTCATTTGTGGAATGAGATGAAATCACCTCCAGATTCAACACACATCAATAAAATATGATTTTTATTGCCACTGTGAAGCAAAGAATCAAGTGTGAAAAATAATTACCATCATTCAGCAAAAATACCTGGCACGCCCATGCAAAGGTCCTTATCACAATCAATTTAAATAAACCTTCATAATCTCCACTGATATGAAATATGGCCATATTAATTCAAACCATTATAAAT
>CM074958.1:10967502-10980939 GCA_037577455.1 Pangasius macronema
ACAGAGAGACTCAGGAGGAGTTTCTACCCTCAGGCAATCCGGCTACTGAATGAGGACACTTGAGAAGTCTGCATATTTCTACCTCGCACACAGACACACCTACACAAACAGTTTGCACTATGGAAAAAATATATTTTGTGCACCCTAAATAGTAACTCTATACACTGTACAGCTCTGTATATGTACCCTTTTTAACATTTTGCTCTATAGTTTGCACTATGAATTTTTTTTCTTCACACTACAGCTCTATATCTGCTTTGTTAAACATATTCTATTTATGTATATTCATATTCTACATTACATTCCTCTAAAGTCTGCTAAACTTTCTTTATCATATAGCCTACTAGATTTTATTATATTCTTATTTTATTATATTCTTATTTTATTTGTATTATGTATGTGTGTATCTAGTTTGTTGTTGTTCTGTTCATTGTTGCACTGTGGGACGAGGCACTAAGGAAAAACATTTCACTACATTACATCACATGATGCCTTGAACTTTGGACCTTGAAATGGCTGTGGTTACTATTTTTCTCATAAATAGTTTACTTCTTCTTTCAGGGTCAAACAAACAAAATGTTTCAATTTGAGGCCAGTTTTGAAATGCATTCCTGTCTTATTTGTGTTTTAGGTAAAAGGCATCTAACTGCTCACCTTTATAATTATTTGATGCAAACCCAACATCAACGTGCTGTAGAGCTATAATGAGCACAAAGGATTTGGAAAGTGATGATGGTTTACATGGCCGAGATTAAGTTTTGCTTTGGCTGCAGCTGGTCATAACTTGAATATTACTTGATATGATAATTTGTTTGAATATATCTGGGTCTGAATTTGAAAGTGCTTCAGGCTATTAATATGCAATATCCAAGCTCGTCTCTGACTCATCCTCTTCTATGAAGAAAAATCTAATGATAATGATAAAACTCATGTTGATGGCAATCCTTTTGCCAGTTGGTCTCGCCAAGTCAGTACTTTCATCACCAGTGCCAATTAGCACTGAAAATGTCAGCGTGCTCACATTTCTAAACTTTGCATCCTAAGATTTATGTTATAACAGCTATAAATAGTCATTCTCAGTCGTTCCTTAAGTTATTAAGACAAAAAGACTCTCATGTGTCAGAAAACATACTGACCTTTAAAAAGCGTTGACACCTGAGACTCCTTCCATAAATGTTAATGTCTCCTTACAGAAATCTTCACCGTATATTTCTTTGTTAAATAACAGCACATGTTTTAAAAATCTGTTCATTAGTTTTAGATTGTGTTCCTGTGAATGAGATGCTACTGTAGAAAACATAACGTATTAGAATAAGCACAATAATATAACCCATAATATAAACCTGTGAGTTGCCTTTCAGCTAGAACTACTAATCAACACCATCTGACCAATAAGAATCGAGCACTCAACAGCACTGGGGTAGAAATTAAACTTTACAGCAGTTAGCTCTAATTTGATTGGCTGAGTGGTGCTCCAAGAGTGCTTATATTTAGTATGACCACACTGGGACGTTTCACTCCAATTGTCTGTGTTTGCCAGATAAAATGCCATTTCGTAGTTCAAAACAGTTACTACAATAGTGTTAGTGACATCATCAGTGGACATGGCAAACAATTCATTTTTCACAAATATAACTTTCGGCTTAAAATATGAAAGCTTGTCAAATGAAGATGAAAAGGAATAAGTTTCACCGGAAGCACCTTTAACAGGAATGTACAAATAAATGTGAAGCTAGCTAGCAGCTTCTTCGGGATCTATTTACACTAGCAGAGCAAAAATAAACAGAACATTTGACTATATCTTGTCCGAAATGTCAGTTACTCGATATTAATTTTTGGTTTATAGAACAAGATAATGGCAATATTGTTGGATAATAGCAATATCGCACTTTCATTCGTGACAAGACATTCTGCATATCGGTGCAGCTGTGATTAGCTAAGCCAAATCGCAGATGTGCTTAAATACAGTATAATCACACTCTTCCTTGCACAATATTGCTTAATTAAAGTACTGTTGGATTGTTTTTGACCATGTGCTTGTGTGTTTTTACAAGTTTGCCAACTAACCTAATACCATAAACTTTGGTTTGTTTAAATGGAACAAATCTATGCATTGTTAGGGTGGAATTTAGAAATATCTTATTTTTTTCTGCAGAAACACCAATACAACCACGTAACACAACCACAGACACACAGGCTTAGAGAAACAGACATAGAGCCATGCTGAAAAAGAAGCACACAGATACAAATACAGATATAGACACATACCCAAAATATGCCAGAGGCATGAGCATTATTTGTGTATATTACAGAGAGAAAGAGAGAGAGTGAAAAAGGGAGCGCCAGAGAGAAAAGAGAGGGATGACTGATTCATGCAAATCCTTGGGTGTGTGTGCTGTGAGCAGACATGCCTTAACAGTCTCGCTGCAGGGTTGATGACTTCAGTGCCTGGGATCATCTGGTTGCCAGCAGTGCGTCACTGGCACAGCTTTTGTTTGTGTGAATACCACCTTCACGCTCTCATTATATATAAACACGACTGCTTTTTCTGTTCCACACAACAGAAAACTGTGCAAATACACTTATTTCGACTTACTATATCCACATCACCAAACAAGGCTTATCATTTTTCCTTCATTCAGACACATAAAGGATTTTGTTTAGGTTCTGTTTATCTATGTCCATTTGCTTTCCATTACATCACAGTGCACTCAAGAGTGGAAAACTAATAATAA
This sequence comes from Pangasius macronema, assembly GCA_037577455.1. Lineage (NCBI taxonomy): Eukaryota > Metazoa > Chordata > Actinopteri > Siluriformes > Pangasiidae > Pangasius > Pangasius macronema. Next base: position 10,970,238 of record CM074958.1, read on the forward strand.
TAATCCTAATACTGCATAAAAGCTTCTTTTAGTACAAATATATACATGACCAAATACAATAGGATAGTCAGTTGAAAAAGCACAGCCTTCCTCTGATGACACGCTCAGTCTCCCTCATGCTGTCTGAGTCGCTCTATTTTTGTCTTGTTTCCTTTGGAGGCATTGTGCATTAAAATGGTGAAAGAGCCAAAAGGAATTAGAAAAATGAAATTACATGAGAATTAGCATGTCAAGGAGATCTGCTGCTTATGAGAACAGAGACTTGGTGGGAGATGGTGTAGGGGAGAATACAAATGAGCCGTTTGTGTGTGTGTGTGTGTGTGTGTGTGTGTGTGTGTGTGTGTGTGTGTGTGTGTGTGTGTGTATGAAACCAACAGGGCAAAACGCCAGTCAGTTGCAGCCCTCAGATTATGACCAGAGCAGATAAAATCTGTGATAATGTCTGGAAACAGAGGGAGGGCCTATTGCTTTTTAAAAAGCCTTCTGGACTAATTAGTTTTCTAATGTAGCACATTTCTCCCCAGCCTGTGTTCTAATCAAGACCTGGACTGACACTTTTTCATTGTGATCCTGACTAGGCAGTTGACATTCGGAAATGTTAGGGGTGAAAGTAATAGGACATCAGCTTGAAGTTATGCATCAGCTTAAACAGAAGAATGAAAAAACAGCAGCTTGCTTTTCTAATTAAATTCTTCTGTAACTTTGGTCAAACAACTACTAAAATATCGAAGGAAAACCTCCATAGCTTCATCACTTTAGTAGGGATTACTGAGAAGAGACTCTGAGTGAGAACGGGTGTGTCCTGTTTAGTGTTATGTGTACCTCAGCTCTTTACAGTGCCAAAGTACTAACAACACACATTCTTGCATGTGGGAACCTGATCAGTGCAGTAAAATGAGGACAAAAAAAGTTCACATAAGCAATCCTGACAGTTGGTTATTAATCACACAGTATTATATAGGCATACATCATTGCTCATGCTAAACCTAATCTATCTGCTCAATCTAAAAGATTAGCCAACAGCATGAACTGAAAAGCTATTAATGAAACAAGCATGTAGTTATATATTTCTATGTCTTTTTTAATATACTTCATTCTCGTCTCATTGAGTCATTTATGTTTTCAGGAAAATGTCCCTTCCATTTTACTCTTGGTGTGAGACCTGCATCATCAACCAGTCTTTCCGGGCTTGTATTTACAAGTTAAATGCCCTAACAGAGTGGGACATGAAGAAAGTGATTTGTGTTAAGATTCTCTAGTGGCTAAAAATGAGATCTGAAGCAGTAGCTTAGTTATTTGTCTGTCATATGTGAGTAAGCCTGATCACCAAATCCACCCTCCCAGCCTAACACTGATTCCCCGTGCATGGCATGTGGTGCCTTTAATTTGCAACAGCTAATATTTTCTGTTGAAATGAATTACAATATTGAACCATGTGGAAGGAATAGCTATTTCATTACTTAAATTAGAATAATACAAATGTGCTTTTACTATACATACTGTACATTTTCTATCACAGTCAATGTTTAGTATGGAGTATTAACGGACATCTGGTCAATATTGTTGTTAACAAGAAAATATGACATAAAATTAGCATTTTACAGTATTCTTTGTTTTATTCTTTAGTATTCTGTACTACAGAATATCACAGCCTCAGCATTTTGTTGGAAGTTACAGTTTGGTAGAAGTCTTTGACATGCTGATATAAATCAGGTCTCTGCTTTGCATCAAATCACTGTGTCACTGATCATTTTCCTATAACAGCATGACCTGTTGCGTTTTATTCCTTGCACATTGTATTACACTGATTGGTCAGTGGACTCTCCATCATACCCCCGGTGTTTATTAAGGCTTTTATTATTTTACTACACTGAATATCATCTTACATGTGAATTCAGAAGTCTCTACCTGTGTGAACTAGCATTTAGGTGTTTTTTTCATGCATTCTGGTGGCACAGTTTTGGAGGGAACGTTATAAGAAGGGACCGTATTATAGCTTTAAGAAATCATTAAGTTGCTTTTAATGATAAAATTGTCCTGATGTATCGATGGCTTTTTTGCAACTGTTTTTCACAATCCTACTTAAGAAATGTTATAAAGTAGAATGTTTTCTAATGAATTGTATATCATATCAGAAGGTATAAAGAAAATACACATATTTTAAAGCATGCTAATAAAGAAAAATGTATAATTTTAACATTGCACTTGTTTCTCGGTAACATGACTAGCATGACGTTTTGTTTTTGTTTTTTTATTTAAACTTCAAGAGAAAGAAAAAAGAGACTGGTGAGGACTCTGATGTGTGATAACTTTCATGATAATAGGGACTAACCTGTCTTGTGGATTTTACAACATTAAATGTAACTACAAGTAGTTAAATGCATGACGTGTTGTTCATTAACAGATTAAAATGTGTAATAATTGATATAAGAAGAATTAAGCACTTTAGAAGATGCTGTTATAGGAACATAATCACCTTTGGGATGGTAACAGTAACTTATTAATAGAACTTGCCCCTTCTATGCTTTACACAAGTGAACAGACAAAGATGGACAGAAACACTGAGACTAGCACCTCTAAGGAGGTGCCATGCCTGTGTGCTAAAAGAAAAGAGATTTTAAGAAGTAAACTGAATGATGGAAACTATTAAGCTCTCTAGTAAAGAATGGATCAATATAACATAGGGGAAGGTTATGGAACAGTGAAAGCATGATGAAAGAAAGAAGACAGGGGGAGAGAGAGAGAGAGAGAGAGAGAGAGAGAGAGAGAGAGAGAGAGAGAGAGAGAGAATCTTCTGTGGTGTGAAATGTGAAAATATAGCAGGCCATGTACCTAAAGAAAAGAAAAGAAAAGAAAAGAGGGGGAGAATAAACCCCACAAACCATTCAACAAGAGGGAAGCCAGAGTGAAAGCTTTTTATTGTCCTACAAAAGATAAAAGCAAGGCTTTCTATAATAAAAGCAAACACACACAAAAAAAGGAAGAGAGATGAGTTTTCTCTTTTTAATGTGCAGTATAAGGAAGGCTGCCAAGCCCTACGAATGCCTGTGAACAGAAAGTACTGCAAAGGATATCATTGACATGCAGTTAGCTAAAAGCCTCACTTCTGCAATTATTGACGACAGAATCAAGAAGTCATGCTCAGCACCCCTGTTTCATCACAACGTGCTTACAATGGTAAAGAGTTAGTTTGAAGTCTCCGAGTGATTGAATTCCACCAACAAAATTCTGAAAATATATAAATACAGGGCTGTTATCTCTGGAAAAGGGACACAGTATTAAACTAGACAAAAATTGAGAGTATATTAAGAGTATAAAATATTTAAAATGCAAAATTAAACGACTTATGATACAAAAGAATGACCCCATTGAGACTGGAAAATTACAGTAAGCTGCTAGATGTGTCATTTTTCCCCTTCAATGTTTCTGGCTGAAATTCTGGATTACAATAGATGATGAACACGAACAGCCATGAATACATGAATAACTAATGCTTCAGAACATGCAGTGGTGTTTAGCAGTGTTTATCTTTGGTTTCCTAAATATAGCATTTCTAAAGTAGAGCTGTGACAGAAAATGACAAAAAAAAGCAATAAGATACATCAGGACAGTCATAAAAACAACTTAAGGATCTTAAAGCTATAATACAGTCCCTTCCTTCTGTGTTCCTTCCAAAACCTCACCACCAGAATGCAGGCCAAAACACCTTAATGCTAGTGCAAGGAGGTAGTGACTTCTGAATTCACAGGTAAGATTATATTCAGTGTAGTAATACAGTATATAAGGAATAAAACACAACAGGGCATACTGTTATAGGAAAATAATCAATGACAGGGTGATGCAAAGCAGAGTTAGCGTTTCCTCCCAAAAGCTGATTATTGTCTAATAACAGCATATCCAAAGTGCTTTATTCCTCTTACACCATAATGATTTACCAACAAGTAAATATGTTTATTCATTTAAGAACAAGACATCATCCATTTTATTCATTTATAATTATGTCTAATATTAGTTAATTCCTGTTATCATTTACATTATAGCAGCTATAAACAACCATACCCTCACCAGCTTTCCTTATTTTCTCTCTCTTTAAGTTGTGTTACTCTGTCCTGAATACTTTCCCATGTCGGAAAATTTACTTGGGGCAGTCATGGTCCTAATGGTCCTAATGGTCTGAGAGTCGGACTTGTAACCTGAAGGTGAACCCGAAGGTTGTGGGTTTGAGTCTCGGGTCTGGCAGGGATTGTAGGTGGGGGGAGTGAATGACCAGCGCTCTCTGCCACCCTCAATACCACGACTGAGGTGACACAAATACCAAGTATGGGTCACCGTACTTGGCCACAAATTCACTTCACTTCACTTCACTACTGCTTTATCGTTGCCAGTGCTGACATTTCTCCTCATGCACAGCTTCACCATATCAACACCACATCAAATATCAACTGTTATTATACATCCACCATACAAATCCCATTGTAAATTATTTTTATAGAAACAATAAAACATATTAGAACAAGTATGTTAATATAAACCTTGGAACCTGAACTGCTGTTACAGAAAACTAATCAGCCAACCAGTCATGTGCCTGCTGACCATCTTACCAGGGATCCCAGTCACATTTGGGGGAAAAAACATTCATGTCATCTGACTTATCTACAATGATTTTTATGACAACCATTCAGCCAAACACAATGTTACTGTTCACACTCTGTTCTGAAAACACATTCAGAGATCATGACTAGTCTGTCTGATTACTAACAGCATCTGCTACATGCGAGGGGATCAACTGTCATCTGTCTATCACATCCTTACACTTGATGATCCAAACCAAACAACACACAGATAATGATGAACTGCCCTATTTCCCACACAAAGGCCAGGACACTGACATTATAAATGAATGGTGAAGACATTCGACAGTGCCCTTTAATCCTATAGAAATCACAAAAGGCCTTTCTAAGTAGATTTTGATAAGCCTAATTAATGATGGTTTATAGTGGTATAAAAGACCTAACATTCAGCCTCTGAGCTGCAGCTGCTGCCACATAATCAATACGAAAATTCATGTTGATAAATTTGAATGCTGCATGGTAGCATAATATCGTGTTAATGAATTAGTAATGACAGCATAACAAATGGCTGCAGTAACAGCATAAATGGAGGAAGCAATCTGCCTGCAGGAGTAATTCATAATAGATCTAAATCACATGCCTGAGCTGATAATTAATTGCAAACATGGTTAGGCAAACTCTATCAAAACTTCCTTCATTACTCATATGAGTGTGCATCAATAAAATAAATCTACCATGAACGTTTGTCAAGATGTCAGTAAAGGCAATGGAAACAGTAAAGTTTTCATGATAAACAACTACAGAATAAACTCTGGTCTGAAATAAAATAAAAATGTGCATTAGAGAGCAATGCATGGACCCAAATATTGCTATCATATCAGTAGTGTAAGTTGCAAGTTTCCAGGAATTTGTGTAACTCCTATTCATATCTATATCATTCCTGGGAAAAGAAAGATAGTGTGTGACTTCCTCACTAATTATTACTATATTATATCACTGACCTCACATTTAACTCCATGCAGCATTACTGAGGCAATGGATAAAGTGTAAAGTCTCTCTCTCTCTCTCTCTCTCTCTCTCTTTCTCACACACACACACACACACACACACTAAATGGAACGCTAAGTGAAACAGCGAGGCAGGTGAAGACAGTCAGGACTGGTCACACAACAGATTGGACAATAATAGAATATTTATACAAGAAAATAATATTACAGTATTACAGTACTATGAGTACATAAATATTCACTCCTCTTGAACTTTTCCACATTATGTAGTTTTAACAGAGCTTAAGCAAATTTGCTCAAGACAAATAGGTAAAAATATCAGGATAGAGACATAATCCCAGAAGACCTGCAGCTGTAGCTGAAGCTGGTTCTACCAGGTATTGACCAAGGAGGGTGAATACTTGTGCAATCAAAAAATGTTTGTTTTTTTGTTTAAAGTTTGTGTCACAATAAAAAAAATCATACTTTCAAATGTCCAACATATTATATAAATCAAATGGTAGAAAATCCCAATTCAGTTTCAGATTGTAACAGTATAAAATGTGGAAATGTTCAGAGGGGATGAATACACTGAATGCAATGAATCTGAAACTGTGCAACTGGGAGATTTCCCTAGCAACCTCAAAAAAGGCTGTAGGCACTTACTGGATGTCTAATGGAGAATTGCTTTTTTTTTTAACCACATTAGGCCACATGGCACCACTACAGAGGTCAGTCCTGAGCTTACAGGTATCTGCTTCTCGATCTACTGCACATATGTGCAGGAATTCTCATATAGATGCTTAGATGAAAAAAAAACTGCTCTGTATGTATACATTGTGCCCTGCGATGGACTGGCATCCTATCCAGGGTGTATCACCGCTTCATTCCCCGTGTTCCCAGGATAGGCTCCGAATCCAACACGACTCTGACCAGAAACAGTCACTGAAGATGAATGATTTAAATGTATATTACGGTTTCAGTAAATCTGCTATTACTGGCCACATACTAGCTTATACTTGACTTCAGTATACCAGCAAACAAGCAGGTTCTTCTCATTTATGAGATTCAAGTAAGGTTCCTGAATCTCATAAATGTTTCCTACTAATCGCCATCATATCATCCAGACTGGAGATCTAGTCAGGACAGGAATACACTCCTGCATTAGAGCAGCATTTCATATCACCTAAAATATAGTATTTCTAATCTCTCTGTTCTGCTAAACCATTTATTCATCTCAGTTATCAATAAAACCCTAAAACACAGATGTTGACTCAGGTTAGACAGCAGTACGATACAACAGGAGTGAAGTATAGCTGTTTTTATGTAGAAGATATCAAACATCTACAAGGACACAGTGTGAACAGACAGGATGTCTGAAAAGCTCTGCTAACTGCACTATGCCCAGCACTCCATTGACTATACTGAGCATGGCAATTTGGCCTGACTGACATCGACTATCTTTCATATAACGCCATCATTAAAATAGAGACTATCTGTCTAAGAGGAGGAAATGCACACAGAGACATACAGGCTTGAGAAATGAGTATTGGACACCATTGTGTCCAAGTGACACTAACCTCGGGCATCAAAAAACTCATCATCGGAGCTGTCCATGGACTCTTGGGTGATACGCTCCATCCGCAAGTCAGAAGAAATGTGCTTGGGTAAAGTCACTGAAGAGAGAACTGACAAGGAGACATAGAAAAAAGTATCAGTGAAATTAATAAGCATTGTATCTTTAACTAACCAGATATGGTTTAATAACGATAATGTAGATTAAAGTTGCCATTAGACACATGTTCTTTTCACTGTATGTTCCTCAGGAACTGACACAGCTACAGTACTGTGGTTCAAACTCTCTGACTATTATATACATAGACCAAATGTCCTTGATGTTCTAGCATACTTAAATCTTTATAATTAAATAAATAAAAGTCGCAATTGTGTTAAATGTAAACGTTAAAAAAATTTAAACCACAATTTCCCATATTCTGGCTATTTCACTCATAATCTAGGATATACAGTATCTAAGTCCAATTCCTGCATAGTGAATCTATTGTTGTTGTTGTTGTTGTTGTTGTTGTTGTTGTTGTTGTTGTTGTTATGAGCAGTGTGAATAAATGAAACTGATTTTACATTGCAGGACCAACCAGAAACATTAATGTTCTGACAGGAAGAGGCCCAGTGGAAACTTGTGGCACATGTATGACTCTCAGGTCCTTAAGCAGCTTTATACTTGAACTATATTATGCTCCAAAAAGACTCCCTAATGAATATATGTAACTGTAAATCACTGCTTTCAAGATGAAAAGGGGAAAATGCTTGACATGCTTGAGTACAAACAAAAACTAAAGCTTGTCCTTGAGACATTCACAAAAACTTACACATATGACAGATATTTTTATAAGTCTATACCTGAAATGCTCTGAGAAATGTCATCTCAGATTAAAAAAAAAAGGGTGAAATGAAGTGGCAGAGATTACTCAAGCATGTCCTATGCACAGTGGTCTGCTTGCCATACACAGTTTTTTTTTTATTTGTAACTAAATCATGTAAGGGCAATTTGGTTCTGCATATTACAAAAATAATATTCATAACAAATGCAGAAAATACGCTAGGGCAGGGCACATATCTAAATTGTTAAAGCTTTAGCAAGTCCAAGTATATGGTTTGTCCAAAATATAGGTGGGTAGGATGTTAATGTCTGGTATCAACATACAAACCATCTATGATAAAAATCAACAATTTACATGATTTCAATCAATGTCATAATACCTCATGAAACTATAATGTCTTACTGGATCAGAAATGGAAAATATGAGGTGCTGAATAATTTTGACGGAGGATCAAATATTTTGACACTACTGTAGTCGGGATGCATGCTGTAGACAGGACTCTCTCCCTGCTCTCTCCAGTGTATCAATAACCTACAACATATTGTACAACATGTTCCTCTGTTTCATACAATTCATTTGAGATGCAAGTTGAGCTCTTTGCTTACAGTTTCAGGGAGTTTTTTTTTCCACCTAGATCCTCCTGATGATTCTCCCAATGCTCTGAGTAGATACAGTATGCTTTGTCTTTTACTGAAATATCCTATTTATTATATTATGGTGTACTCAGTGTTTTGACTGGAACTGAACATTTTACTAGTTCTCACAACTCTTTGCCTGTCATGTAGCTCAGTGTGCAGCACTCCTGTATTGTATGTTGCACCATGGCTCCTGAGGTACAATATTTCTCCTCATAGTATATGTGTATATGGATGTGATTACAGTAATACATTTATTTTTCTATGAATGTATTATTGTAATCACATCCATATACAAATCACATCCATATACAAAGCCTCTGCACAGTGTTCTGGGATTGCCCATCAGTGATAAGTGAAATCATCATGTTTATTTGATGTACATTGCAGAGATGGCACCAGTCCAATAACTAGTATCGATAACAGCAAAGAACTGGTGGTTCAGTAATCCAAGAAAGCATATCAGATATCAGATCCTGTAGCAAATGGCAATGATTGAACTGGATTTGGGGAAAAAAAAATTTTGGAACTGGAAATGTTTACATATAAAGAGACCTGACTGTTTTTTCTTTTGTTAGGATTGATTTTATTATATTTATACTCTATTATATTTGTTATATTTAAAATTTAAGTGATTTTTGTGTGAAAAAGTGAAGTATACTGTGAAGTACTTCAGTTAAAAGTAGTAGTTTAAAGCTTAGTAGTTTTTAAAGAAAATCATCTGACCCTCAAGTTATCGGTATCGGAAAATAATAAGCGGTATCATGCGATCTCTAGCACATAATATTCCCCTACAAGTCATAAAATAATCAAAAGCAAATATGATTCTCTGGAATACATTGGTGACATACTGATCTACACTGGAGATCTCTAATGATCTCCAATCAAAGACCCACACATCAGAAAGTGCAGCTACAGTGTTTTTTTTAGAATCTGAGTGGTATATGAACTATTCAAGCAGTTTCCTAGCCTTATGATTGGACATTTTACACAGCAGGAGGATCAGCATGAGCTCAGTAAAATGTGAGAACAGTCGAAATAAAAATCATAGGTCACAGTTTCAATTAGAAACATGATTTCTAACCCATACTGATGTGCACTCACCAACCCATCCAAGGCAACACATTCTTTAATGCAAGGCTGGCAGCTCAGTGCATTAGGACAAAAGCATTACTGACAGAGAAATGACAGCTCTGATTCAGTGATCGAGAATCATATCATTACCCTCATAAATGAAAAACAAAAACCTTGCCCCCATTTTCCTCTCTCCCTGTCTGCTATAATTTAAAAGATACCACATTCTCATGTTAAATGGCACATTTGCTGCATTTGCTACATTACCATTGGTGAGGGGAAAGTTATGGAGAAAAATGAGGAAAGCACTGATAATGAAATGGAATGCTACTTGCAGTTTATACATTTATAGATAAGCCGTTGTACAACTAGAGCATATCAGTTAAGAGTAACTATGTGCATTAGCAGCCAAGATAAAACTCATTAAATGTTCTTAAAACTCATTACATCATCACACTGTAGCCTTCTTGATACTAAGTGCTATAACAGCAACACTTCCTATCTACGTTCTATACTAAGTTCTATAACAGCAGCACTTCCTATATTTTAATTTGGCTGTCAACTTTCATACATGCAACAGAGTGGCTCCCGCCTCAGTTATGCATGGTAATAGCTACTGGGGTGGCCAGGGGTGGCCTCCCTAGACATTACTAGCAGTAGTACAGTAGTAGTAGTAGTACACTCCTGCATGGCAAAAAGAAATGGGCCAAGCCCAAAATGGCAAATATTAAGCGTTTAATGTTCTTAACAACAAATAATTGGTCAAAAAATTAGCAAGAATTAAACAAATGCACTCCTGAGACATCCTGTGCCACCATTTGCAGGAAAATTCACTTATATAGCTCGAAACAGGGAAATTCACTTATATAGCCTTCTTGTAAGCAAAGGTAATGATTAAAAGGTTTGATGTAAAATTCAAACTAACATATGTCTGGGTGTACACGATTTTCCAAAGAAATGTCTTCTGGGATGTTTTTCTTTTCTTAAAGATTAGTCATTATTTGGTTATCTGCCACATCAAGGACCACAAGGCTTTA
>CM074958.1:10990758-11015202 GCA_037577455.1 Pangasius macronema
TGCTTCATTTGTCTTGAAGTAATGAGGGAATGGACTGCATCTGGTCAATTAACTTCTTGTCAGTCAATTGTCCAAATACCTTTGAGCCGCTGAAAATGGAAGTACTTTGCTGAAAATGGCTGTAATTCCTAAATGGTAAATGCCTTCTTAAATGCAATTCTTAAAATGAAGCTGAAAGTCTACACTTCGATCACATCTTGATTGTTTCAAATCCATTGTGGTGCTGTATAAAGGCAAAATCACAAAATCTCTGTCATTGTCCAAATACTTCTGGACCTAACTGTATATAAACATGCTGAGGCACAAAGTTAGCACTAAAATCTTTAGTATACTCATGGCTTTGTCTGGTTTGGGTTCTAAGGAAAGGAGCATTTTTTCATCTCTTAATTATACTATTAAATCTCATCCACTAAATCTTGCTAAAATGCCTGTCTCACTTAGACCCATAGCATCTCTAACTCTCCCTTTCGTTCATTCTCTTTTGTTTTATGGTCCAAATTATCTGAAGCAACACAAGCTGCAACCAGAACCCTGGCAGAGGCAAAGTCAGGCTCAAGCTTGTCCACTCTTGGCTGAAATACTGAAAGGTGACTGGGTAAATCCATTGTTATGTTAGGGACTAAATTTTCTTGCTGCTGTTTTTCCATTCACCAAACATTATAGCGCATAAACAGAACCTGATAACACATTATTTCTTTGCCTTACTGATTACTGCAAATTACTCAAAGGATTTTAAGGATAATGTATAGCATTATAATACATTAGGGTGGTCTAATACATTATTTGTACTCATACTCATTTAATCACTGATTGCTCCTTTAAATACATTATCCTTAATTCAAATCAAAAGAAAGAAAGCATTTGTGCCAACTTGAGCAGTCAGAGTCCTTATAGTGTGTCACATCAGGACTCTCAGATGGTCACAGTTACTTACTCAGTCTCCACTGGCCTCTGTAGGACAATGTCTCCTGTATTGGAGAGTTTCTGAGCTGGTTTGGTCAGTCTTATGGGTTGTGGAGATGCAGGCCTGGAGCTATTATGCTTTCTCTGGGTTCCTAAATCACATTACATAACGGAAGAGCAACAATTGCGTCAACAATGGTGCCACCTGCTGGACAATACTATCAAATCAATGTGGAAATAGTGAGCTTCCTTGTAAATCTATTGAAAAAATATACAGAGACACAATCTGTTTCGGTGGCCAAGCACACTTCCATGTACAAGGAATTTCCTTTGTTTATATTTGGTGCTTGCATAGTGGGACAGGATGTAGTATGCTATAAAAATAGTAACAAAAGTAAACAATATATACAATACTCGGATCTCACAAATATAGTATATATGTACTCTGGCTAATATATTTTGCAGAGAGAGCAAGAAATCCTCGTAGAATCAGTATAATGGAGTCTGTATTTCACAGGTCATGACAAGAAGGATGCATGACGTTTGTCAAATATAGAGAGATATGCAAGGTGTGCAAATGTAAAGTCAAGTAACCTTTAAGCACGTGCAAAAAAAAGACTTACTATGCACAAGTGAAGACCTAATAAGTATTAAAAAAAAGTCTAAAATGTATATCCTGCTGTAGGAAAATACACTGTGACATTCTGAGAAACTGAATAGATATTAATTAGACAAGATAGTCCTTTCTGTACCTGTAGGTCTGTGCTTTTCTGGCTGGAGATCTCTAAAAACACCTAACACTGAATCATTCATCTTTCATTTTTACCTGCATCCATGTCCCAGAGAAGAGGGTCAGAGTAAGAAATCGTAGCAAAACGCCGCCGCACTTCCTCCTCGTCTTTCTAAACAAGGATGCAAATAGGAACACAAAATATACATTCAGACAGCTACTGTATTTCAGCAGTTCACTTTAATCATACAGAGCTCTCAGCTATGTGTGTGACTGTTATAATAAGGTCAACTCAGGTTAAGTGAACAAAAAGTTTAAGCAAATAGTTACAAAGCATCAATGTTGCATAACTCACACACTTTAACAGTTTAATTTATGATGTAGGAAAAAGTTAAATCAGTAAAATGGCAGCTGGCAGATACTCCCTCTAAACAATAGAATGAATACATTAAAATATTAAGGTATAAATAAAGCATATAAAGTTAGGAGCAAGATCAAAGTGCTGACCTCTATCTCCTCCATGCGCAGTAGCATATTGTCCAGCATGGGGTACTCCAGCAGTGTGTCATGCTCCCCGTCCACCCTCTGCACAGCACCAGCTGTGGCCTCCACATCTGTACTCAGTGCAGTCTGAGTACACACAAATGTATAAGCGCAACATGACAGTAGTACGTGTTTTCATTCACAGGGGAAAAAAAGGAATTCAAATGAAAATTTTATTGGTCACATACACAACCATACACAGTATGATGTGAAGTGAAATGAAAGGAAGGAATAATGGTTCCTTTATGTCCATTTCCTCATTTCCTCATCCTGACATTTTCTAATCAGCCAATCACTCCTGAGTTTAATGAATCAAAATCTGTATTTATGTCACTTCTACATAGAAGTCATTCATATTTGACGTCAGTGTTTAGCTGCCTCTCAAATGGAACTTCAGAGACCCCTACTGGTTTAGTCTAATTTACTGTTTAGTGTTCCCTGTTGACTAAAATGACCCCTTGGTACAATCTTCTAAATCTAAACCTCACTGTTAAATAGATCATTAAAAAAAAAAACTCTATTTGTCTTTATGTCCACCCTGACAATATCTTCATTACATAGCACACTCACTGTAAAATTAAAGGCAGTGTTCAAAAGGGTACATGACAACACTTTAATCCTTTCATGGCAAATGAAATAAACCTACATAAACATGCAAGGATCACTCCGACTGCCATCAGCTGTCTACTAATGACTACTTTTGACAGTTTTAATGACAGATTAACACCGTCAAGTGACTCAAGTGATAGATATTTGGTGATATAAGGTTGTTGATTTTAGGACACTTCCTGGGCCGAATCTGGGCTGAAACATTATGACAACTGTCTTTGAAGCTCAGCATACACATGCTGTTAAACATGTCAGTCTGAAATTAGAGAAAATATACACAAGTATGTCATCATGAAGTCACTGCATTGTCATAGTTATAATATATGGCCAAAAGTATGTGGACACCCGATCATCACACCCATATGTGCTTCTTGAACATCCCATTCCAGATTTAGTTTGCTGTTATAATAATCTCCACTCTTCTGGTAAGGCTGTCCTATAGATGTTGGGTGTGGAGGCCTGGGGTGCAGTCAGTGTTGCAATTCATCCCAAAGGTGTTCAGTTGGGTTGAGGTCAGGGCTCTGTGCAGGCAACTTGAGTTCTTCCACTCCAACCTGGGCAAACCATGTCTTCATGGACCTCACTTTGTCATGCTGAAACAGGTTTGGGCCTCTTAGTTCCAGTGAAGGGAAACTGTAATTTTAAAGCATACAAAGGAATTCTATACAGTTATGTGAGCCCATATTTGTGGCAACAGTTTGGGGGAAGGTCCACATATGGGTGTGATGGTCAGGTGTCCACAAGCATTTGACCATATAGTGTACATATGAATTTGCTTATAAATTCTAACAAGCAAAACTATTAAACTCATTTTACTTAAGGGCAAAATGAAAATGTACATAACTGCTAGTGCACTGTAAGTGCATTGATCAGTTTACAATCACTACATTGTTTGAAAGTCAGTTCTTACAACGTTCTAGCCTAAGTCAACCCAAAAATGTCATATCATTTTATGTGACTTGGGTTTTATTTAAAACTGATGTCAAACTTGACATCTTTTTTGAATGATTATGTAATTTGTCATGAAAGTTCTAGATAGCATTATAAACACTGTCCATAATTAAAGTGTTACCACACTGATGCTGAAACCTAATTAATTTTATAAATAACTGCTTTTGGTTTCAAAAAGGATAATTTTTCTGGCAATAGTTTTTCCAGCATTTTTCTCTTTCTTTATGGTAGTCAGGGCAGTGGACTTCTTCACAATGGTGTAATATCATAGTACATCAGGCATAAGATACCTTCATGAAAAGACTTCTACATGACATACAACATAGTGATTTCTGGTCGCCATGACAACTGTGTTTTTATTTATCAAAGTATGTGTGGGTGGCAAATTCCATTCAGAGCAATGCAAAAAGTAAAATAAAATAAAGAAATAAAAAAATACGTTAATTTACTTTAAAAATGAGTTATTAAATAACAGTTTTAAGGACAATGTGTGCGGTAGAGAGTGAGAGAGTTTGGGGTGGGGGGGGTGGGGTTGATGGGGGGTGCGGTGTCTACACCTTATCAGGAGCTTGCTCCAACATCCGCTGTGTAGGAGACGAACTGTATGTGTCCCAACCTTCACCAGCCTGCTAAAGAGAATATCAACTCATATGTCATAACACAAAACTGCATGCATCATAGACCTGCCATGACTCTAACAAGTAGAAATTCTAGCAAGCTTAAAGCCCAAATCATAATGATTGTTTGGGTTTGGTCATGTACTTGTCTCAATTTATATAGATTGGACAGGCTGGCACTTTACACAAGCAATTTAGCACCCAGTTTGTTAAGGCAGTGATTTAAGGCTCCAAAATGCTGATGATAATACTTTACAATGATTTCTTTTAATAATTACCAGTTACCTGTACAGAATCCAGCAGAGGTTGGAGTCTTTCTCTAGTTGCTTGCTCTGCTCCCTCAGTCCACTGTGTAGGAGAGCCCGCTTCAGCCCTATTACACAAATATACTGAAGTAGGTAAAGCTCAAGCACGTACTCTTCTTCACACACAGACAAGTGGCCTGTAGGTTCCTGTACCTGAGTCTGCGAACATCGCCCATTTCCTTTTTACTGAGTTGATTCAGTTCTCTCTGTATGTTTTCTGTTACTGTATCCAGCCAGGCTTGCCTGCAATGCACATACAGACACTAATAAAACCACACATTCTTTATTTATGATCAAAAAACATGAAATACATCACAAATACTCTCTAACACAACACATGCATGGTCATGGATCATGTGACTGTACCAAAATAATATTTACACAAATTGCCATTGCCTAACTGCTTATGCACTACACTAAAATTATATCAGTCAAAGGAGATTTAGGTCAGGAAAAGCTGTTACTTGCCCCAGAATAAAATGAATTCCAGCAGACATCTACAAGTAATTTATGGCAATGACTCATTTGTCATTAGACTCAAATGCTTAGCCTGTGGCTTTCAACTACGCTATGAAATGAATTAATAATTTAACTTACTTAAACTAATATAATCTATGCTTCTGACAGCAATAGTCATTGTAATTTATTTTTCTTTCCTCTTCACAGTTAAAAACATCACAACTGTTCAATTAATAACAAGAAAATAACAACAGGTCATTTTTTACAGTGGTAAAGGAATAGGTGTTGTTAGCTTTGCCAAAGCCAAATGCACAACAATATCTCTTAAATCATAGCTCTGTGTTTGGAATAATGGTAAACAGAGGCGTAAGGCTTCACAGAGACTTCAAAATGCCCAGAAATTTAAGGAATGTCCCTAGAGTTTAATACAATGCATAAAAAACTACCACGTGCTCATCATAGTCTACACACTTGTGCCTCAAGAATTCCTGTACATGTTCCTACAACTATAAAGCTGTGATGTATGTAGACTGAAGCTGTGTCTGACCTAAGGGCCTCATTTTCTCTGATGTTGTCAGTGCTGGTCTTTCTCTGGCTTTGGATTTTGGCTTGCACACCCGTGGGCTGTGAAGAGTTCTTTACTGGGGAGAAGAGACATCTCGGTTCTGGTCTGCTGGACACAGCTCTGCTAAAACAGATGCATATTTTATTGATGCTTGTGAGAAGAAATTATGCTGAGCATAAGTTAAGAATAGCAAATTAATAGTCCTAATAGTCTTCATTACCAGTTTCTTACAGTTGCGAACTGAAGGACATGCAAAATGTAAAAGAACTAAGGTTTATTGGATCTTCACAATTTTCAAACAGATATCAATGATGTTTCTGCTCATGTGTTAATCCTGTAATTATGTCTATTAGAGCTAATATTAGCTCTAAACCACTTATACATCCCTTGTATAATACATCCATCCATCCATCCATCCTACACAGGGTTGCGGGAGCCTATCCCAGAGGACTCGGGGCACACACACTACAGACAATTTATAGACATCAATCAACCTACAATGCATGTCTTTGTACGGGGGGAGGAAACCGGAGTACCTGGAGGAAACCCCTGTAAGCACGGGGAGAACATGCAAACTCCACACACACAGGGGGAATTGAACCCCCAACCCTGGAGGTGTGAGACAAATGTGCTAACCACTAAGCCACCATGAACACAGCCATAACTGACATACTGTAAGAAATGTAATGTAATATTACATCTGTCTGAAATTAATAAAAACACAGAAATCTTTGTAAATGGAGATAACTAGCTTGAAAATGAATTAATGACTTTTATTCATCATAAGCATATTCCTTTCTATATTGAGTAATAAATATCATGACATTCATTCAGCATAAGACATACAAAAAAAAAGAACATGATACTACAGAAGAAGACTACACTTTATGTGGCTATATAATTCAAAGGACAAAGATCTATACCACCAAATAAGATACAAAGTGCACTGAAAAATAAGATGTTGCACATTTTTCTAGGATGCACTTATAGATTGGACCATGATAGGCTCTAATTTTTTATGACACAATAACATATTTAATCCAAACACAGAGTTCCCTGTTTCTCAAAAGAATCTGGCAAAATTTCAGCAATAAGACTTCAACAGGTTTGCTCATTTAAAATAACTCATAAAAACAATGTTTTACAAGGTTTAAGGTGACCGTAAATATGAGTTCATTCAAGCAATTCAATCACACACTCTGAGAGTTCAAATTATTCTACACACGCATTGAGGTGGAGAAAGCATGTGAGGATTGAAGTGTGTGTGCTTTTTACGTGGGTGTGTTAGTGACTGACCGTTGTTTCACAGGAGAATGAGGAGATGTAGGGATCCAGGGCACTGACGCCTCTCTCTGTGGTAACTGACTTTCTCTGAGCTTGGATGAAACAGTGGGCTGCTGGAAACTCAGCTGGAGGAATTAAGAGTTCAGAATTTGTATTAAACACATGTCGTTAAAGCATGTAGCTCCCTGGTCTCAAACCATTATATTTCATTCTAATACAATGATCTCATAAAGTTTCCAAATATGACCTTAAACTGTTTTATTATTACCTAATACATGCATTTTAAGCTATTCTAGTCATCTATTCTGCCTAGTAATAAATTAGCCCTGCTTCTCCTGACAGACAAGAGATCAAGTGTTAAAGATGTGAAAATTCACTGGACCATGTTTTTGTGATGGGGAGACCCAGACTCACCTTGCTCTTATCTGGATGGGCTGCACCACTAGATGACTTAGGGATGTCCATTTCTGACCTGCTCCGACTCTCCCCCTCTCTCAGTTCCTGCATGCGCACCAGGTTCTGGATCCCAGCCTTCAGAACCTCCTTGCGCTCTTGATCCAACAATCGTCCTGCGTTCAAAGGCCGGCCTGCCGCTCTTCTGTCTGAGCAATCAGAACAAAAACTACAGTGCTGAGAACGGTCCTTTACTATGCTCTCCTTTTTTTTTGCCATATCAAGCACAACAAATATTTTTGTTTTAATAATTAAATGTACACTTGTCTACATTTTAGTTTAGGAGGCGCTGCAGCTTGCTTAAGGGTGTTTTCAGATTTACATATAGTATTTATTATTTAATAGTGTGTTAACAGAATCAAGCATGACAAAATGGTGGTAGTCATCAAAACTGAAATCACCACATGCCCAGCTGAAAGTATTAAAGTGTAATCCCCTTTTATTACCATTACACTCATTTTATAAATACTTATATTCATTATCATTTATATGTATTTGACTAACTTCTTATTCCAGTTTTTGGCATGATTATGCCTACATTAGTCATTTAACCTTACAGAAAATACTTTGAGTTACATTCCATGAGTAACATTTAAGATTATTATTATTATTATTATTATTATTATTATTATTACTTTCTTTAAAGAGTTGACAGCTTACTCTTTTTGGGAGCTGATGATTTCTTTGGTCTTCGAGTGGCTTTGGCACTCT
Source organism: Pangasius macronema (assembly GCA_037577455.1). NCBI lineage: Eukaryota > Metazoa > Chordata > Actinopteri > Siluriformes > Pangasiidae > Pangasius > Pangasius macronema. The sequence goes on from CM074958.1 coordinate 10,998,889, forward strand.
GGGCCTGGGGAAAACCGACCCTGCGTCCACCGACCCTGAAAGTCCTCTCTCTTACTGGAGAGACACTCTGCATGCGTGGCTCCTGCTCCTGCTCCTGCTGACTATCCTGCTTACTCAGAGCCAAGTCCAGTGTCTGAGTGGGAATTTAAGAAATAAGAGTTTAACATTGCTCCCTTCCATGCACTCATATTTGACATATCAATCAGACATCCCAACGGTGGATTCAGGGAAAAAAAATAACAATACATAAACTCTGTCATTACTTCTAACTTCTGCAGGATGTCCAGTGTGCTCTCTGGTACAGCTGAGCCCTGGCTCGCCTCCACCTTGGCAGAGCAGAGTGAGAGCTGGCGTATGAGCTGACCCAGCTCTTTACACTGGACAGGTACTCTGCTCTCAGCAGGGTCTGACAACTGCTGGATGAATGCCTGCATGGCCCGGACTGCCCCACGATGAGCCGCTGCCAACCTGTTCACCGCCCTGCACTGCAGAAGATAACAAATAAAGCATGTCAGTCCAAGGAGACGTCATTCTAACACCACAAAACATCCTTAATGCCACAATTCACTGACCTTATTGGTAGGCCTTAGACTATGAGAACGCAGCTTGTCTAAATCCTCCTGAATTTCTTTCACCTAGACATACATACATATATAAATATAATATATAATAAATATTATTGTATACAAGTCTACAGTGCCAGTCAAAACATTTATGAGACCCAAAATTTCTTATTTTTTTATAGTTTCATCACTAATCACTAATAGTGCTGAAGACAAAAACAAAAAGATGTAAACTACCAATTAAATGAGGTAAGAATATTAAACATTCACCAACAACAGATTCGTTGTACTTAAGGACTTATTAACTGACTTATATACTATATTATAAGCCATGTGCATTATTAAAGCCATGTGTACTTGGAGGCTAAAAAAGTAATAAAAGCCTCATGTGTTTTAATGTCAAGAATGCAGCAGAAACAACGGCAGTAAAAAGTATAAATCAAAATATCACGTTATCACGTATACTCTATCATTATTCCACTATAACTAGTAAATAACTAAGAAAATGTATTTACTAGCATGTTCTGAGTGATTTAAATGAGACCAAAGGGAAAATTCTATTTGAAAAAGCTATTTCAATCCCAGTAGGGGTGCAAATGCACCTACTGCACCCCTATAAACTCGCTTATATCAAATCTGCCTCAAAAACATTACAGCATCATAACAATGCAAAAACAAAAGAGAGAAAGAGCTACATTTGTTCTCAAACACACACTGAACGGGAAATGTTTAAAAAGCATACAGACATTCCAAAAGGGCACTCCGAACATTAATCAAGCACAAGCGCATATGAAATTTGCTGCATTGCGGATGTACAGACCTGCTGCTGTAAGACGTAGATAATGCGTGCAGAGCGAGCAGCCTGCTCCTGCTGGCGGATCTCAATCCTGCGCTTTTCATCTGGCTCCACACTCTCCACGATCCGTCCTGCAGAGGACAGCACACTCATGACATCTGCTTCTACCCATACAGACACTACACTATAAAAGTATAAAGACATGTGACCAGCATTACCCTTATTCACAAGCTGCTCTATTCTTTGGACGTAAGTCTCCAGCTCTTTCTGTAGTTTCCGGATCTCTCTGCTAAGCTGTGGCTCACTGCTGATGGCTTTTGGTCCAGGGTCTCTTGTTGGAGGAGACTGCCCTTGGTAGGCCTCAGAGGATTGAAAGAGCTTCTGAGGAGTATACACAAGCACCTGTGTGCACGACTTTGTCTGCTTCTTTGGACTTCCTGTCCTCTGCCTACCTTTAGAGGAAACCCCATTCTAGAGTTGGACAAGAAACAACAGACATGGATTCATGTTTATTACATGATTGTTATATGTAGAAATAAAAAATTAATTCACATTTATCAGGATACTGGTACCTGCTGATTGTCAGTTTTATTCTTATCTGGACTCGGAGACCTCGCTATTGTCTTGTGTGACAGACTATTTATGGATTCCTGTCGTTTTCTGCGCAAGTCTTTTTTGGCTAGTCTCACTGCAGCCTCTAGTTGATCCTCAGAGAGAACGGAAAGGCGTAAGGAGTTACTGCATCTCTCACCACTGTCCTGCTGCTGCTCCCGTTGAGACACAAGCTTCTCGATCACAATAGGACCTGGAGGACCTACTCGAGTTGCTCGGTTCAGGACATTGGTTGGCAAGGCAAGGTTAAACAAAAGCTGTGAGAAAGAGGGCAGAAAGTGGAAGAGTTTTCCTTATTAAAAAGTAATCTTTTTTAAAGAAATGGAATGAGACTCACTTGACTAAATTACTGAGAGTCATCTCAACATGTATACACAGTTTTACTAGGTACCTGCACCCACTGGTTTTGTATCAGGTACACCTCCAGTATAGGTGCAATACATAAAAATACTGAATGTAGTCCGTCTATTGCTATGTATAGTTTGTCCTTCATGCTCTACTCCACCAAGACCACTGTTGAGCAGATATATTTCGTTGGTGGACTATTTTCAGCAAAGCAGTGACATTGACATGGTAGTTTGTATGGTGATGGTATGAGTATATCAGGTCAGGCAGTGCTGCTTTGTTCTTTAAACACCTCACTGCTGCGTTGAGGAAAATCCACCAATCAAAAATATCCAGACAACAGCAGTCCTGACGGAATACACCGACACCTCTGAAGAGGATTAATACAAATCGTGTGTCTGATGTGAAATCAAGTGAGTTTTATTGACATGCATCCATATAACTTGTATACATTCAAATGAAATGTTTCCTCATGACTGTGGTGCAACGCCTAACAACAGCAGCATGGTACACACAGATGCAAACACACAACAGTGCGTGTCCGATGAGTGCAAAATATACAATGTATACTCACGACAATAAATACACAAGACAGTGCACGCTAATTAGATGGGATATTCATTCATTTTCAGTAACTGGCTTATTCTGGTCAGGGGTCTCAGTGGATCCAGAGTCAATCTTGGTAACAGAGTACACCCTGCATGGGAGATCATTCCATCACAGGGCACCATGCACACACATTCACACTCAGTCACACCTACAGTGGGTATAAAACATCTGTTAAAATACCACCACTGTTAAAATAGCAGGTAATTGTGATGTAAAAAAAATTAACTAAGATAAATCGTGTTAGAACTATGTATAAAAAATTAAGTGAAAAACAATCAGAAACATTTTAGGGAAAAACAGACGCGCTGATAGACTCTCACCCAAAAAAGATTGAGTGGTGTAATAAAATCAAAATGTGTTTCACCAGAGTATTAGTTTAGGGATTAGTTATGTTCACACCTATGCAGCCAGGTTATTGTGAGTTTTTTATTTGTCCTTTTCCTCCCTAAAATGTTTCTGTATTTCACTTCATTTTTATATGTTGTAATTTCACACTGAGGGCGGAAAAAGTGACAAGATTTATCTTGGTTTCATTTTTTAACATCACAAAAACCTGCCATTTTATCAGGAATGTGTAGACTTTTTATATCCACTGTATGGGCAGTTAGCATGGCCAATCCACCTACATGCATATTTCTTAGAGGTGTGAGGAAACTAGAGAACCCTGAGGAAATCCAAGCAGACACTGGGAGAAGATGTGAAACCCCACACAAAGTAACCCAAGATCAGGATCGACTTGGGGACCCTGGAGCTGTGAGGTGGCTACACTACTCATTGAAACCAGTGCAAACAATTGTCTGTTAACTGTAGACTCTACCCTATAATGCAACTGGGCAGTAAAATGTGCCTCACAGTAGCATAATAACAGTATAAACAGTAACCATATCAGTGTTATTACCCAAATAATATCTGCTGGAGGGCTGATGAACAGTGCATAGTATCTGATGGACTACAGGCAGTAACTGGCCTGATAAACAGTCAGTGAGTGTGGTTATAATGTATTTGTGCTTCAAGTAGCTGATGGTTGTAAATGTTTCGATTGCATGCCCTTCTTCACACACAACATACTTCATACTCAGTATTTAAACAGCAATATGACTTCACTTCCGCTTTACCTGCGTTGGAGGTCCAGGGATCCGGTCTAAACTGTCTTTTTTAACCCATGCTCCATTCTCCATGTAGTTATTTATTTCCCCAGCTGCTCTAACTGAGGATCCCCTCTGATGATCTGTGCTCATCGACACGGAAGTCAGGAATCTAGTTCCAACCTACAACCTTCACTTGTCAAAAATACGACTAACTAACCAGCTAACAAACTAAACTAATAAATCGAGAATTCATAACAATTATAAAAAAATATATATATTTGATCACCCTATTCTCCTAATTGACTGATCACTACGAGTAGTTATTTAGCTAGATAACACAATTAAACGTCCATGTAGACAAAGCTTCCGTTTAAAACGCCGCCATGACAACAACATTCTTCTTCTTGGCTTGTGTATGAGGTTAGCATTGAAGAGCGACACCGCCGCCTAGCGTTTACGGCCTGTAAGTGCGGCATGGAGCTGAACACAAACCTTGACAAGCGGTTTAATAAATATGGTGCCTTTAAAACCTTAATGTAAAATATTGCAGTCAGTAGTCTATAAATCTATATCCCTGAAAGAGGGATTAATTATAAACCAAGCATTATTATAGCCTATTATTCACCCTATATCCATTACACATCCACTGTCACGTCACTCTATAACCTTCTTCAGCCCATTGTAATACTTTGTCTTGTTTCCACTCAGTTATATTGTATTTATTTGTTATATTGCAATTTTATTGTACTTATGTTATTCTGTTTTAATGATATGCACTTGTGTTGTGTTGTGTTGTGTTGTGTTGTGTTGTGTTGTGTTGTGTTGTGTTGTGTTGTGTTGTGTTGCATGTGTGGATGTGTTTTATATATTTTGTGCCTTAAAGTTACTTGTCAGCCATTTACCTGAGCCTTGGTAAAGTGGCCCTGGTAAAGTGTTATCATGCTTATATGAGTTGATATTCTAAATAAACCTTGACTTGACTTGGTTATTTAAAGAATGAAATATGACAGGACATTCTGTTACCATACTTGGCCACACTTCACTTCACTTCACTTATAGGACAATAAACAGTGATGGTGATTGTTTTCCTATAACAGCATTCCTCAGAGTGTTTTGTTCCTTTTGTTACTACAGCCATGTGCCGATGATATTTTTTAAAAAAATTTTTTTACTTATTAAAGAACAACACCTAATGTTGTGGAACTTTGTGTTGTGGAGCAACGGCGCAAGACAGTTCCTGCTATCACTTACATTATGTAAGTTCTATATAGTCCCTCTCTTTCTCTGAAATAATAAGACAAAGTATTGTCTTATAGTTGTAGCTTGTTACTGAGAAACCATCCTCCATCCTTAGACTTAATGTCATAGCTTTACATTTTTTTACATTTTTATTTGAGATTGAATTACATGGAGCATCTGCCATACAAGTCTGCTTAGCAGCTACTATACTACCAATAACATGAGAATGAGTGTATTAATAAACCTGTTATCAACACCTTCTGACCAAGGAGATTAGAAAATTCAGCAGACCTGCATTATAAAGTCCTTTAATCTATCTGTAATTACTTTAATATGGAATATCTCATGTAGGTATTATTAAACACCAATTGATGATATTACAAATCATTTTTGGGGTGTGTGTGAAACATTTTTATGGTTAGATGTTAACAATTCTAACTTGAGATGAACATACATTTTTGCTGTTGCTGTTAGACATGCTCAGTGAGGAATCTGTTAACAGTGCAGTTTTTTCATGCATGTCCAAGAAATTAAACCACTTGAGTAACATATTAAACATTTTCTGGGATGAAGAATTTCACCAGTGCTACATGNGTTCTGTTTGTAGTCATTTAGTTTAACTTCCTAGCTGGAGTATTCTCCCCCACACATACCCGGCTCTGTGTACAGTCTTTCTGGAAAGTGTATCACAGACAGAGAAGGAATAAACATGAACAGTGAGAACAAATATGTCCTGACAACTTGCAGGGCAATTGAATTACTGACTGAGTGAATAGGTGCAGTGTGGACACAGATTCTCCTGCTTTCCCCTGGGCCAAGCAGTCCACCACCACCCTAAAACCCAAAGCGACAGATGCACTGAAAATAAGAGGCTGTGTGACAAAAGAGGACAAAGCTGTCAGAGATTATCTTGTAAAGGCAGAGGTGACCTCCGGAAAGTGTCAATTAAATATAAGAGCAACTGGATGCCAGTGGTATGCGATTATCTAACACAGCGCAGAAGTGGAAGTATATACATATGCATATATATGCATATACAGTACACTGGATAATAAATGTGAAACTGATATCACAGTGAGCAGGATAAATACAGTTTCTTACAGAAATACTGAGACCTTGTTAAGGCTACAGTAAACATTGCTAGCCATTTACATACTGTTTTTTTTTTATGTATTAAATTACACATTTCCATGATGTGTCTATGAATACATCTAAACCATTTCCTAAAATATATCTGATTAAAAGCAGTTAATAGAGGGAGTAGTTCATACTATACTATACATAAATTAGTATAATTTTATTAGTGTTTGGTGTTTTAGAGACACACTCCAGAGTGACTGGAAATTTAGACCTAGTTCTTTAAAGCCAGTCATGTATGTATATATAATATATATTCTACAGTATATAACTAGAAATTGAGGCGATATTGGAAGCATTCAAAAATTCTTGTTTACTTATTAAGATCATATCTGTGCAGACCATTAGCCCTATCAGTGAAGTCGTGACTAAACACCATGTGATCAATAAAACATGACTAAACATGAATAACTGACATTAAGTGTATGACATCAGGAGAGGGACGAGGCAAGTATCAGAGAAATATGCATATAAGCATGTATATTTATTTTATTTTTATGACCAGCTATTTTCACCTTGTCCGATATTAACAAACACACAGATATATATTTTTGCAACAGAACTATATTTTGGAGGTAATGTAGGCTATGACTGTGGTGAACTTTTACATATTAAATGTACAGTAAGTGTAGTAAATACTGTATATACCCCTGGTGCAAGGGGGAGCAGTGCAGCCTCATAGCTCCAGTGTCCTTGGTTCAGTCCTGAGCTTGGGTTATTGTCTGTGTGGAATTTCATCTGGGCTTCCTCCACTGTCCAAAAACATACGGCTAGGCAGACTGGATATGGTATATTAGCTCTAGCTGTGTAAGCCTGTGTGTGTGTGTGTGTGTGTGTAGGCTCCGGATCCACTGTGATCCTGAGCAGGATAAACAGGTTACTGAAGATGAACGAATGAATAAAATAATTGAAATGTAAACAGGCTCATTTGCTAGTCAATGAAACAATTATTTTATTAATTACAGCCTGGAGTGGCAGCAGTAAGTAAGAAAGAGAGAGAGAGAGAGAGAGAGAGAGAGAGAGAGAGAGAGAGAGAGAGAGAGAGAGGAAAGACAAACAGGGCATGATATGGAAAACAGACAGTGAGACACCAGGTGTAGGAGGGCAACAGAAGTAAAGTGAATCAGAAGAGAAATGCCACAGCCTCACGTACACACTGAAAACAACATTCCTGTATCCAAAACAGTTAAAAACATTCAAAATTGCCAGGAAAAAAAAATCATGACACCTGTTTGTCTGAATTTATCTGGTGCAAATCGTTACATGGTACATGCTCACAGCCTTATTTGGATCGTCATCAGTGTCATGATTACTTGTGTTTTTTCATCTTATACGATTTCTCAATAATTCTACATTAGCCTGTTACAATTATATTGGCTAGTTATGACAGACAGCACAAAGTACAATGTTTATTACATGAAAATGTCCTTTTTACTAGGGCCGTGCTAGGATGCAGGCTCAGGACAAACAAACAAACAAACAAATAAATAAGAATTAATAATAATGCATAGATTTATATATATATATATATATATATGTGTGTGTGTGTGTGTGTGTGTGTGTAGGTCACAATCTTATTGCCAAGGTGAACAATAAGAAGAACGCATCTTGAAAATAAAGCCATGTAGAAAAGTTTGCAGTAATTTTCAGTGGAAGTTCATTTTCAGTGAACGGCAGTCTGAAATGCCAGTAAAAGAAGTTTGGTGCGCGCTGAAGGCTCTTCCTCGGTGCTGTTATTTCACAGCAGGTGTTTGGTTTCCTCCACAGTCCAGTCTCTTATTAAGATCCAGCACGTTAGTGGAGTTTGACGCCTCCGGAGTCCAGAAGAAAATGTAGTAAATCGCCAGGAAGAAGGCAGCGACGGAAACGCAGAGGAAGTAAGCGATGCCCATTGCGACCTTAACCCAAACCTTGGTGCTTGACTTGGCCTGGTTTATCCACTGATCAGCCGGATAACTCGATCTCCTGGACGGGTTCCCGCTCTGCCTTCCTGCTGCGCCTTGCTTGCTTCCCCTCATAGTGGGATAACAGATGAAGTCTTCTTCCAGAGATGAAGTGTGAGATCTGAGAAGTGCTGGTCTGGGACAGCTAGCTCACAAGTCTCCGTACTCGGTATGGGACAGTTCAGCTCCGGCTCTCCACAGCATCACTCAAGTGCGCGTCCTCGCAGGAGGAAACACGCGTAATGCCTTCCGAATGTGGGCGGGGTTTGGGGCGGGGCTTGCGGTTCCAACTCCGGTTTCAGGTTTCAGAAAGGATTTATGGTTTTGTAAAGAAAAACTCAGCCTTGAAACACATTACATTATGTCGTGATGAAATATCTGAGAGACATGCTGGTGCTAATTTCGTTATTCCTCTGAGAACTTAGCAGTTCTCTGCCACTGACATCACAAGGTGACACTGCTAGCGCAGGAGAAAAATTATCTTAAACATAAATCTGAAACATAAGGGATAACTGTCAATTAGCTGTTAATTTCTAAAAACAACAGAGCAAGAGCTCCTCCACCCTCCCCAAATGAACTCCCACTGGCACCACCATCAGCAGGTAGTCGAATAGCATTGTGGGTAATGTACAAAACCTTTAACCAAAGTGTAAATACAATTTTCAAATAAATCTTGGACACCATTGACTGCCACGTATTAATTATATTGACACAAGAGTTTGTTTAGAATGGATTTTTCCTTTAATTCTGATTGCAGGTGGAGTTTATGTAAACAAAAACCATGTTAAAATAAGCAGCTAAGATAAATAAATGTTCGAATGTGCTTACCTGGGAGCATATTCACTTGCAAAGCAGGATTTTTTTACAGCAGTTTAAAGAAACCATTAATGTAGAGCAAGACATTTAAGGCAAAAGATATACATTTATTTAAAAAGAAACTTTAATGTAAATAATACAATGCATCATTTACTTGAAAAAAAAAGGCAAAAGCATTAATTCATAATCCTCCTTAAAATAACTGAGATATAAGTGTTTCACTGTGGGATGAATCCTACAAACACTTCAACGTACTACCGCATGTGCACTGCTGAAACACCAACAGAGACCAACCTAGACCTAATTGTAAAGTAAACACGAGGAGAGTTCATTTGCAGATAGACGCAATACAATCACAAATCCATGATTTTTGTTGCTCCATAAGCACTTTTTTTTGTTTGTTTGTTTTTTAAGCTGAGGGTTTTCAGTGCAAACAGTGAAAGATGATGCACAAAGCATTGGAATGCACACCATTTTTTTTCTAGAAAAACTTAATACAATCCATATACTTCCACTAAATTTGCTAAAAGATATAATCTTTCTAAAAACAGCCTTGATGAGGCAAACTGCCCGCTTTCACATCATGATAAATTCCTAGACAAAATGGAGAGCATAAAAACAAACAAACAATAAGATCAAAACGAGAAATGCAAACCCAGATTAGTTCTATTGAGGTACACATTCTTTGTTGCCTCAAATGCTCATTATTTATCGAACAAAGCCAAAGTCATCTACAAAACACCTTCTAAGAAACATCTTTGGTCATAATACATACACATACAGTTTGGGTCACGAATTATTAATGCGAGTATATCTAGCACCTTATTTTGCAGGCAAATTACAATCTTAAACATGACTTTAAAAAAAAAAGAAAAAAAAAGAAAAGAAAATCCAGATTTTTTACAAATAGCTCTGATAATCCTAATGCCCCTTTCCATTTTGTTTGCATAGGTATCATACACAAACTGAAGCATGCATCTGACTGACTAACCCTTGAGGACTACAGCAGCATGAAGCGAAAGTAGCACTGGCTCCAAACACTTTCTTGAGCTAATGTATCTTGTGACTAGGATAAGGTGTGGACTCTTACCAAATGTCATGTAAAAAAGCTACTGCTCTTAAGGTATGTTTATTTTTTACCTTGCATATAATGAGCCTCGTTATCTTTACAGTGTCACATAAATGGTTTGCAGAGCCCCGTAAAATCCAGTTCCAGATTTTGAAACAACGTAGCACTAGAGTAGTTTGCGTGCTGAGAGAACACAAAGCCATACAATGATTTGTTTGGAGATGGGGATAAGTCATCATAGGGCCTGCCATCCTTCATATTTTCAGGCAGTGGATATCCATTAGGCCTGATGTCTCTTCTCACCATTTCTTACCCTTTTCCCCTCTCTCGCAAGATGACTAGCGCTGCAGTTATTGCAGTTACTCTTTAGCCTGGAGACAGAAAACAAGAGCAAGGCAATGGAGTCATCATAGTGCTTTAACAGGCTCAAGAATTCCCACTTCACAGCTAAATGCACGGTTATAATAATATTATTATAATAATAAAAAAAGTTGGATATACTACGGGCTTAAATTTTGGGAAAGGGAACTCTGAGGAAAGTCTTAAATGTTATATGCAGAACCTAACAAAAATTCTTTAGGAGGCTACAAACCCTCAATTATCCAAAGTGCCCTTAAAGAATTGCCCATAATTGTTTAACGAGTTTGTTTTCAGGAACACAGTATATTTTACAACAGATTTTAGACTAATTGTATTAAACATCCGAGTGTGCACTCTTTGTTCTAACCCCTAGAGGCTTATCCGCTTGAAGCACAATAAATTATTTAACACATTTATTGCTTTACCTCAAAAGTGACTTGATAGCCAGTTATTCTCAGGATAAAGAACACTGTAACACTATGACTCCATAATTAGCCCATGAAGTGGCTCCATCATGTAAAATGCATCAAAGACAATCAATGAGTTATTCTGCCTTCTCAGTGTTTCCATTACCACCCATCAGCCTGACAATCCAATATCTCAATTTCCACATAAAGGCTTTTTAGCAATAATTAGAGGTTTCCTGCAATTTCCTGCCCTCTTAAACAGGCATAATGTGTGTTAGTAATTGGATCTGGGGGGAAATATAAGAATGTATTACAGTGATCAGTATGTTGACACAATGCCAGTAGCCTTCATGCCTGTTGTTAGACGACAAGGAGGAGGTTTTTGACCAGCGACTCTATTTAAATACACAACTACAAAACCGATTCAGTTCTTTTAGACTATTGCAAATGTAAATGTGTCATTACACATTAAGTCTGATTTCAAAGAAATTTGAAGTTGGTGTGTGATTCAGGTCATTTCAGGACAGGATTACAACATCTAGGAGGAATTACATTCACTTTTACAGACTGAACGACTAATTTCCGACACACAGTTCAAGGATAAGGCTGCATTTTGTTAATGGAGGCTCTCCATCAAGAATCATGTGAGAACTGGGGTTAATGCAAGTTTGGATTTTTTTTTCTATTGGGTAAAATCAAAATTAAAAGGAAAACGGAAACTGGTACAGGTGTAATGATAAGCAGCACAACATTTATTTTGTATTTTCTTCAATTTCTATCTCTACAAATTCAAAATATCTAGAACATTAATTACAGGTATAAATATCCCTTGAAATTTAGCCTCACCCTATAGTAGTATATGGTAATTTATATATATATATATATATATATATATATATATATATATATATATATATATATACACACACACACACCCACTCACACACTCTCACACAGTATTTATTTAAAAAAAAAAAAAAAAAAAAAAAAAAAAAAAACTCTATGTTTTGGATTTATTTCATGTGCCAGAGCCTTGACAGCATTTTATTGAAGCGGGCATAAACTACTGTTTTTGCTGCAGATACCATTTAAAATGTACAATTATGCATTTTGTAAACATTTCTGTTGTAACATTTGTGTGCTCAGAGGGGCATCTGGACTTCAATCCATGGATGTGAACAGAAACTGAACAACTGAAAAGCAGATTTAGCTCTATCGATTCAACGTCCAACTGTTGGTGGATGTCTGGACTGAAATGTAATTGTCTAAACTACATTCTGCCTGACAACCAAGCAGCTCTGGAGCAGCAACCAATTCAGCCATTGTTTATCCTATCACACGTTAATGACACCATGCAATCAAATGAGATGCAGCAGGATGGGAATTACAAGATCAGATCTTTCCAATCTCTTCCCTGACATCACAGATCCCTGATGTTTAAGCAGATGAATAAATGTAATATACATTTTAAAAAATGGTTTGCTCAAGCAGACATGCATGATGTGTCCACATGTAATCCAGAGGAAAACAAAAGAGGTGCAATAAACAAACAGTGGTCCAGGGAGCAGTGAGTGGAGATGTTAGTAGTGCTCTTTGGGAGAGTGACAGCCAGTGTGAAGCTGTAGACAAGAAGACAGAGTCCGAAAGCAGGGGAGAACCGTCACAGCCAGAGGAACAGAAGGAGGACATTCATATTTGTCATGAGAGAGACAAGCATAGCAGCAGATGCCATCTCACAAGACAGATGGACATAGGCATAGACAGAGAGGTGAGTGAAGGGACAGGTTGTGACAGAAGGGGCAAAAGGGTGAGACAGGGCAGGGCGTTGGCGCGTGCTCAGACGTCAGCTGAAGTAAGGGAGTTCTTGCGGAAAGCCACTGTTTCAAAGTCTGTAATAAGAACGGCACCTGAGCATGGCTGATCCGTGGACTCAACTGGAGCTGCACTTTCACTTCCAAACTGCTTCAAATCCAGCTCTACAGCAGGGGCTGCACTCTCCTCTGATGGAACAGATTACACAGGCTTAGTAAAAAATAGACCATACGACTTTCTGGCAGTCATTGACAATAATTGTTTTTCATATTTACCCTTCTGTGTGGTTGAATCCTCTGTAGGTTCTGTGGGCTTATTGCTGGAATCAGTATGCGGTGATGATGGCGATTCTTCCTGGACTGCAGGAGCAGTTGTCTCTGCTACTAAAAGCAAAATAAATGTAATGTTTTATATACTTCACATGAAGTGTCTATTCATTTTTTAACCGCCCCCTTGACAATGTTTCACGTCAAAAGCTTAATAGCATTATAAGTAAAAACAAACAAACAAACCAACAAAAAGGCAAACCTTGTCCTCGCTTGAAAATATATATTAACAGATGTTTATATTTTATTTCAAGGTTATTTCATCTACTATGCAATTTTTGAAGATAAATATGAACATTTTATTTGCAGTTTGCTGCAAGATCCTCTACTTCAGCTTCCCTGAAATTCATTTTCCCCCCTCTCTATTTACTTCTTTCCTTGGATGCTTTCCTGCAAGGGGTTTCATGTAAATTAGATGCATACAAGTGTAAACTGCAGCATATCCTATACATGCGTGTAAATAACGGATTAGTAGACGGAAGCTTGTGTCTGTCCATCACTGCTTATTTTGATGTCATACACCAGATTCATGCATCAGATGCAGAGCTGTTTGTACGTCACTCCGTATTCTCAAATCTGCACTTGTTTCCATGGGAATTTGATGAATAAGGGTCAATATTCTGTACTGGTACCCATACCATTAATTATGCACATAGTTAAAGTTATTCGAACCTTGTCTTAAAGACAAATTTTCTTTACAGAATACTTTTTTGACATGGCAGTTTCAAAAAACTAAACAAATGTCATTAGGCAAGAGAAAATAGCCTGCTTACACTGTCTGCCTACACTATCCTCATCAATAAACGCATGTTTTTATGAATATGCAAATTGGAAATGCCCCCAAGCTCCCCAACTTGTAAATCTGCTCTTGTAAATGAGTGTAGCACCGCCTCATTGGCGCATAAATTCTGTGAGGCAATAGCACTGGCCTGTCGTGTATTCAATACTAACTCAGACGTTCCAATGAGATTTTTCTAAAAAGAATGTGGCAAGATCACTCCAATGACAACTGGAGTTTTATAAAGTTTAGGGTAACCTCAAGAACATATTGGGGCACTGACCATGGCTGTGTTCTGCTAACACACAAATGACAGTGATGTGTTCCTACCAGGCAGGGTGTCATGCTGTTTGTCAGACTGCTTGGGTGCATTTGTGGCATCTTTTATATGCTCCTCCTCCTCTTGACTCTTGTTCTGAGCTGGACTGCTTTCATTACTGCTGGGCCTCAAGGGACTCTCACCCAAGCTGCTTTTAGGGGAGAGCATCTCCATCTCCTCTCCCCAGTCTGACACAGGCTGGTGGCCCTCCGGAGGGGAAAAGGGGCTGAGAGGCTTTGTGCCCTCCGGGGTAGCGAGAGACTCCTGTTGGGAAGAGGGGATGTGCACTTTGGGTCTGGGTGTCCTCTGTTCCTTAGGACTGGGACTAGATGGAGCAGGGGAGCTATGGGTCTTCACCGTGGGTTTAGACTCTTTCAAAGGAACTCCTTTATCCCCACTCTCTTCCACCTCCTCATCATCTTCATTTTCATCTCCATCTCCATCTCCATCACTGGCATCCTCCCACTCATCATCTTCATCTTCAGCAGCTGATTTCTCTACAGCAACAGGAATCTGTTTCTAGCCAGGACAAGTAACAGGAAATGCACCGTCATTAATTTAACTGTCCACCATTACCTACAACTTACAGGGATGGGTTAATGAAACAACAAACTTTTGGAAGCAGGAAAAACTCACCTTTTCTAATGGAGCTTTGGGCTTATCCTCTTTCTGTGTCTTTTCTTTTTCCTTTTCCTCCTTTTTCCCTTTTTCCTCCCCTTTCTCTTTGTCCTCCTCTTTCTCTTTTTCCTCCTCTTTCTCTGCTTCCCACCGGTTATCATGCATGCTTGTGAAAAAAAATAGAAAAGAAATAGGAATTTCACCAAAACATTTAGTCCACTGTACATTAAATTTGTTTCCCATCGTTGAAATAATGCTTTAAATAGAGATTAGGGCAGGGAAAATGTCCAACAAAAGCACACCAACAGTGATTTATGGATACATAACTGACAGACTCATGGCTAAAGTTGTATTTGATCAATAGTTGTTATAAAGTAGCACATGATTTGGGTCACACGACAGTCTTTCTGGATGTTAGCTGCATTTGGGTGAATCCTAAATGGCTCACTAGGCTAAATAGTGTACTACTTTTATTTCAATGCCTATGTGGCGCACTTATATACAGAGAAGGAAGGTAAAGACAAAGCTTCAGAAAAGAAAATATACAATCAAAATACCAACATAAACAAATTATTCAAATTCAGCAAGCTCTAGACACTATGCTAATCTCTCCTAAAGTAGCAAGACAAAGAACATTTCAAAACCCAAAGAAACTTTAACAATCACTTGCAGTACTTCTGAAGCTTCCTGTGCTGTTCTGTCCAGTTGTCAGACAATTAGTACTTTAGTTATAATATGCAACGGAAATAACAATGTAGTGTCAGAGATTTGCTACCTGCACTGCACCACCTGCTGAAAATTTGTTATAAACTTTAAAGTAGGGGTCGGCTATGGCTCCTGTTTGGCTGCAGTGGAAGCCTGAAGCCACGCTGACCCATTGTGGATAAAACCGAAGACTCCTGGTATACTGTATGTACCACTGATATATGGCCAGTATGATGGGTCAATTACATTTTTCCCAATCAAAGAAGGAATTACAGATCAATACAGCTGGTCCAATTAAAAGTGAGTGATTGCTCTCATCAGCAGAGAGAAGAATGCTTCTACCTGTAACTCTTGCCTTGACCCCGACCTTTCCCTCGTCCTCTGCCTCCACGGCCCGGCTCTCTGAGTTTGCTCTGCCCTAAGAAATCTCCAAATGTGGGAGCCTTGGGAGGTTTTCTGCCATCATCTGCAAAGAAAAGAGAGTTAAATAAATGTCTGAAGGAAGAGATGACGTAGTGGAAGATCCTGAAAGCAATTACACAGCAAACAAGCAGGGAACAGCACAGACTAGCTCAGAGTAACAGATGGCCCCCTCCACACACCATGATCTTTTTTTTCCACATTTATCAATCTTCAGTGTGGGTGAGGGTAAAGAATTATTAAAAAACATGCAAATGTGGCCCTGACATGACATGGGGCTCATAAGTGACACACCGATCAGCCATAACATTAAAACCACCTGTCTAATATTGTGTAGGTTACCCTTTGTCCC
>CM074958.1:11019383-11029399 GCA_037577455.1 Pangasius macronema
GAACTTCGGGTTCACCTTTGGGTTACAAGTTCGCCTCTCAGACCATTAGGCCACAACCTGCATTAGATAACCATTAGATAGCCATTTTGGGCATGGCCCCCTTTGTTGCCCAGGAGAGTAGAGTTGGCTAGAAGTTACAAGTGATAATAAGTTTTAGTTTAAACATGTTGGTTTACTTTCACTTTGGTTAAAGGTTTCCTACATTACCCACAATACCAACCAACTACACGTTGACAGTGGTGCCAGTGGGATTTATGCTTCATTTGACTAAAGGTCATAATTCTTCATTTCTGTCCTCCGGCTAGGAAAAACCAACGAAAATGCCCCCTCAGCTCACGAATTCCTACTCAGGAACTCAGGACAGTCTCCTCAACTGCAAGTTCAGCAAATGACATCAAATCAACATGGCTGCCCATAGCATGATCAGTAAACAAAGTAGCAATTCTTACCTTTTAATGAGTTATGCTGTATATACACACATATTAGCTTTAGATCAATGAACTTGCAGACATATTTGCTTGTGAAATCTATAATTTTGAGTATACAGATCACTGTTTTGCAGAGGTAAACATACATCACCCATAGATGGATAGTTTGATGCTAACAAAAGAAAAACATGGAGGGGTCCATACTTTTTTCTCACTTTGTAGCGCGAACACATGGCGGTCGAAAATAAGGTAATTCTGATCTCCGACTTCTGAGGAAAGTCTAAGGCAGCATTAGCCCTTGCTTCATGTCTAACTAAAAACCGATGCAGCAGCACTTTAGTCTTGTAGTCTGACCAGCTCTTTCACCTCCTCATCTGTACACGCTCTTCAAACAGATCAGGTTCCAAAGCTTGAACTTTCCTGCTAACCCCATCATGAACAGCAGTGCATTTATCATTTCAAAGATCCCTAATTAGTCGTACCAAGTCTCTACCATAACTCAGAGCAAATGCGCTATATAGCTGCACTGCATTCTGGGACTTTGAGTCCAACATTGGCTGTCTCCATTACTTCTACAGTGGATTTCTCATCAACATGACACTGAACGTTGTTGGAAAATGATAACTGAGCAAAGCCCTGGCCCTTTTTTTTTTGCAGCTCTTATTAATGCTGCCTTCATGTGCTATGGTAATGATCCCACTTCTGAAGTGGTAATCACGAGTATGCAGTGTTCACACGCTTTGTTGTGGGAAAGAACATGAACCATGAACGACGGCAGGTTCACTCATATATATTTCTTTTTTTTTTTCTTTTACTTTTATTTTGACACCATAACACATTATTCAGTTAACTACCTTGCTGACAATAATGGAATTTTGGTCAAATACAAGCTATTTTCACGGTGTAAAAATGTACAACATGCACAGGATGGTTACTGCTATAGTAAATAAACGAATATGACCAAAATGACAAGCGCTAACATTTAGCTGCATTTAGAAAAATGAACAAAACCTGACATTCAGCATAGAAACTGTACTCTCCTCTGCCATGTTGAAAGTTTAGGACTCGTCCCATCTCGGAAACTCGGGTATCAAAATTATCTCCGAGTTTTCCAGTCGTAATAACGATTTGATGGATCATTCATGTGCAACTTCCTAGTGGGAAACTCGTATTCACGATAAATCTGGTAGCACTTGAAGGCAGCACAAACTGTACCGTAACTAAACTGCAAACTAATGGCACTCTGTGACGTCAGAGCAGCAGACAACCGCGAAGTTCTCACGGAAATAACGGAAACGCATCACTAACAAACACAACAGCAACACAATCACCAAGCACACCACTGATATTTCAGCATGAAGATATTTAACGTGCATCAGGATGGAGTTTTCCTTTAAGAGAAGCAGTGATCGTGCAACACATTTGTGTTCAAATGAAAGCCCTAATTTGTGCAATTATATATTCGGAAAAATATTGTTAAAATGTACCGCAAAGCTTTTATCATGTGATGGACAGGTAGGACGGTGTCAGTGAGAAAGCCCACAAAAACAAGTAAACACGGGCTAACTCACGCAGTTTCTTCCACATGGCGTGGTGGCAGGCGATGAAGCCTTTCCGGATGGCAGCGCAAACCTCTTCGTCGTCTGTGGACCAGAAGCCTCTTTGTTTCTTAATCAGATCCCAGAGATGAGTCTGGGCGTACCGCGCCGCGTCGGGGCCGCCGTGCCCATCAAACACCGCGTAGAAAGCTACAGCCCGGGAACGACGACTGCTCCTCGCCGCGCCGCCGTCAGCTTCCTCGCTCTGCAGCAGCGGAGCGCGGGATCTCGGCGGAGACAGTCGCGACCCCTGCGCCGCAAGGCTTCGCGCCCGTTCCGCGGCTCTGTGTTCAAGTTTCTCGCAGGCGTTCTCCACTTCCGTCTCGCCACGCTCAGCAGCGGCGTTCAGCTCGTCCTCGCTCGGCTCATCATCCTGTTTAATCTGAACAAAATCCTCCATGTACTTCCTGCCTCCTTGGTCTAAATAAACACTTGCTCGACATGAAAAGACGTTTTCCATGGTGAACTGGGCGGTAAACGCAGACGCGAATGCAATTTAGTCTGAAATAGCGCAAGGCTCTTTTCTGGGTCTTTGTTTATTTTCGACCTTTGTAGGCATGCTCGGAATACGCTGACGTCATCGGCTGGCTGTTTTAAAAACCGGAAATGGTGAAAATAAAAGTCCCAAAAGGCAATGGCGCAGTTTGTACACAAAAGCAGTAATGCAATGTAGTTCAGATGTATTCCTCCTATATTTGTTTGTACCCAAGCCATTTGCTTATTTAAATTATAGACATTAAATATGTACATTATATAGTGTATATGTACAATATATGAACATTAAATCTGACGTAAATCTTTAATTAAATCTTTTCTCTCTTCCGAGAAATGTATTGAAAATTGATGTACTGAAATCTAATCTTCTCACTGTCAGGGTTTTTTTTTTCTTTTTTTTTTTCCTGGGACAGGCTCCGGATCCACCACCGCCCTGACTAGGACATAGTGGTCAATGAAGATGAATGAATGAATTGTATATGCACATATATATTTTTTTTATCCACACTAATCTAATGCATCTACTCTTCTCTACTTAATTCTGACTGAAATCTACAAAGCTGCTCACTGTGAGGACTGCTTTTAGCATATATATAGCCACCACCAATCACACAACCTAAGATTTAAAAAATACGTATGCAGTAAATAATCACGTAAAATGATGGAGTTGGTTATGGATTAAAAAGCCCGCGCAAATAGGCTTTTATTTTGATATGTCCAGTTGCTCTATAGGAGGTTTGGTTCGTTGTCAGGAAGTAGAGCTAGCTCTTACCGGAAGTAATTCGGGAACACTTTTGACAGTTTTCGCTGGTCGTAGAAGCACGACACACTTAGCGTTCACGTTTTGGCGGCTTTTTATTATCTCTCGGGTAAAATAGCACAACATTATGTAATATAAGTTTTTAGGTTTACGTTCACTTTACTGTTAGTTGCTCCGTTGGCTAGCTCACAGCTTTGCTAATTAGCCATTATGCTAACCCTGGTGTCAGCTCGCTCCTCGCTGTTGAACTTAGAGTGTAACTGATTAGGAAAGGGTTTAAGCGACACTGCATTAGATTGTGTTCAACAACGTGACCACTTGAGCAAGCATGAACCTTTTAAACATAAGATAATGAAGAAAGTCATACTATTAACATTAGCAATTTAGATATAAGAGGTTTTGTTTATAAAAAAAAAAAAAGCCAAGGTTTTCCCCCTGCAGGCCGGTATCTTCTGTCCTGATTATTCTTTTATTCACTCATCAGGATTTTAGTGTCTTAGTACATTTTAATCTGTAGTATTGGTTTGAAATGAAGTTGCTCTGTAACATGGTAGTGTGTAGTATATGTTTTCAGATACCATGAATTTTCTAATCTCTGTGTGTGTGTTCTAGTTTGGTCGATTATTTAACTCTCTGCTCTGAGAGGTTGTAAGCCCTGCAGTGTGTGTGTGTAAAGACAGGCTTCCAGCCATGGTAAGTTTCTAACATAGCAAATGAAGATAACAAAGAGCACAGTGATAATGAGTTAAATTACAAAGATATGTACAAGCAGTCTGAAAAGTCTTCAGATTTATTGCTTTACTTTAATTCTATCGAGAATAGAGTATATGCTCAAGCATGCTCAGAGGGAAAAGTGTATTTGTGAAAGCTTATTTAAAAAAAAAAGACAATTTGAATACAGAACATGAAAGCAGACATTATATTTTATGCAGTCAATCAGTTTTTACACTCCCTGTTTAATATGGACTGAACTAGTTCTGTGTTATTGCTTGAAGAATATACTCTAGAGAATATGCGTTTCGCAGGAACAGGGGTGTGGCCACAGGGCAGAGGGCGATGGCTGCCAGTCTTTAAATAAGTCTTTTCATGCCATCTCTTCCCTCAGATCACATTTCTGATAGGTCTGTTCTTCTTAGGCGTGTCCATGGAGGCTTAATGAATCCTATCTAGCTCATGTTGATTTAAATTGTTGTATCGTTGCGGATATTTTGACCAAGTCCCCCTAGTATCGGGGACTATAGCACAACTAAGAAGTCAACACTATGTACATTAAAGAAATCATATTAGACTAAAAAAAAGATTCTATGAAGTGAATTATTGGACATGTTTCTAAATGAAGGCTCATTCACTCTCTGTGTTAGTCTGCTGCAGTGGATCTGAAGACAAAGGAGGAGAAAGATGCGGAACTGGACAGACGTATCGAAGCTCTACGGAAGAAAAATGAGGCTTTAATGAAAAGACATCAGGTATTAGATGTTACACGGGAATTTCCTACTTTCACTGTTGATTTCATGTCTCCTGTCTGCCTGGCATGTGGGTTTGTGAGTTGTAACATTTTATGAGGGAAAAAAAAAACCATGGCGTGTCATTTTAGAATTTCTGTCAGGTCTACAATGATTGGTAAAGATGGGTAAAAAAAAAAAGCTTATGAAAATGCCTTTGTGGTTAATTAGCTTAATATCACATTGGAAATGAGAGAAATATAACATGTAATTGCAGTCAATTTATTTACGTCACAGTTATTGGCACCCATGCAACTTCTCTTTGCCAACATAGCAGCTCCTATATTTTCTCCTATAATGCTAGATCAGATTGGAATCTGAATCCACTCCTCAGTATATATCCAGGGTCCTCTCTTGTGGACTCTCCTCTGTAGCTCCTCCTGTATCCTAACAAGATTCTCAGAGCCTTTGAAGGAAAAAGAGGCCCACACCATGACATATCCTGCACCATACTTAACAGTAGGGACAAGGCTGATTTCTGTTTAAACATTCTTCTTTTCAAGCCAAAACCACTTTGAGTGTTTGTTGCCAGAAAGTTCAATTTTTGTCTCATCTGACCATAGAACCTGGCTCCAGATAGACTTTCAGTAGTGTCTAGTGTCAAACTCCAGGAGCATATATTTATGGTTAAATGAAAGAAAATGTTTTTTTTGGCATGCCTCCCAAATAGCTGTTGCCATGGAAGTGGTGTCTAATTGTAGATTTAGAGATTTGGAAATGTCCAACTGTGACCTTTGGAGAAATGTTTGCCTCTCCTTCCTCTTCACTGCTCATGGGGGCAGAATACATTTGCATTGTTAGTTTCTTGTTAAGTGTGAATGGGTTTGCACCCTGTTCCGGGTGACCCACCCCTGCCTTGTGCCCCGAGTCCCCTGGGATTAGGCTCCAGGCTCCCCATGAACAGTGCAGAAGATGGATGGATGGATGGATGGATGGAATGTCTAGGGGTGTCAGTAATTATGTTAAACATATTTTCATTAGTTTTCATTTTAATGGGAGATTAAGCTAATTAACCACAAATCTTTTTGTACTCTTTACCACTGTTACTGTCTGAAGTTGTTAATCTTTTATAACAGCTATTATGTATTGGATGCTGGAGTTTCCTGTTTAATAGAAATTGTAATAGCTGTGTTTTTGTATGGCAGAGTCATGTAAAAGTAAATGGAGAATATTCTTCATTTCCTACAGTGTTTTTTTTTTTTTTGGTGGAACAGTTCTAGTATATGACTCCTAGTGAATTTTGGCCTGTACACTTGGTAAATTCTTCTACCATCAGGAAATAGAAGAGGACAAAAAGAAGGCTGAGCAGGAGGGCATTGCTGTGACGACGCACCGCAAACCACGTGCTCATGAGCCTGATTCAGACCGGCGGAAGATTGAAAAGGAGAACCTCACTGTGACAGTCGACCTGTCTAAACCCAGTGGGGTAAGACCGTCAGTGTCAGTGCATCAGAGCAATGCAAGTGATCATTGTGTATGTTGAAGTTTGTTTTGCCAAGAAGGTGGTGAAAGTTTTAGTGGTTTTAGTAATCCAGCATAATAGCCAGGAATGTGTTCTAGTGTTCCTGGGCATGGGTGTTTAGAAATTCTGGCAGTTTTCAGGACAAACTGATATTTTGCAATAGATACTGAATATCTGTTCTATATTTTTCAGTATACAGTATATCTCAGATGGTTCAGGTCAACCTTGCACCATATTGCACTGTGTTTTAATTGCTATGTTTAAAATTCCACTCAGCATCCTACAGCAAAATAAGTGTAAAGTAAATATCAAGGAGACTTGATGCTTCTGGACCGCTGACCATAATCACTGCACCTTTTCCTCACAGCTCTCGAGGTTTTAATTTCCCACCTGGGGTCTGCTGAGGAAGATTGTAGTGCATTTTAATCAATGCCTGTAGAGTTACTCTGGGACACAGATGGCCTGTGCAGTGGTGATTAGACCTCCCGCTGTGGCCTGTGAAGGTCAGACGTTTAACTGAATGGACTGTGACATATGATGGAGCTTAATGAATGTAGATGCGGAATTGCACAGGCAGGAGCTTGTCTTAAGTGTAAAACCTGTCCTTTTCTGCAAGGTCGTGTAAGGCAGCTAAGTGTCAAATGTTTTGTGAAAACTATCAGAAATGGAATGTCGCTTGTTCACTAGTAGCTGAACAGCAACACCATGCCAGTGAAAATGATACTGTTTTACTGAATGTAGATCATTTTTGTGAGCATATGTTTGCCTGTTTGTTGCTTATATGCTTGAGATAAGCACTTCAGCAACAGAAAATCAACAAATTGAAAAATGGCAGTGGAAGGGATGAAAACCGTGTATTTCAGAAACCATTCCACATAAATCTGGGTTGAGCTGGGTTCAAAATTTTGGGGGATTTTAGGGATGAGGTATGATTTGAATAGTAAATATAAAAAGTAAATAGACTCTGTTAGACTAATCAGAGACACAATCTTCTGGATTATGAAGCATCTGGACCAAGGGAATAATAGTGTTTTCTTCCCTGTTAATGAAGTCATTATTCAGAATTATTGGTGAAAGTCTCAGAGGTTTATAAAGTGCAATTGTGCTGTTAGTGTTTTGAATTGGGCAGAGTTTGTCACGCAGTGTGAGCATGGAGAGCTTGAGTCATGCAGTATGAGGAGTATTCAGATAACAAGATTTCTCTCATTTTACAGCGCAAGCCTAGCTTAAATATCTTAACGAAATATTTTGAGAGCTGATTTTATTAGAGAGCTCCCAATTCTTAGGAGCATAATCTGTGGCAATAACAAGTCTTTCCTGAATAGTGCTAATTCACATTTGTGGTATTTTCATTAAAATGATTGCACCAGTCTTTCCTTCAAACCGAAAGCAGCTACATGTGCCTCTTATTGGTCATGGAACTATAAATCTATATCATGATATATGATACTGTTTCAGGGTTGTCCAGATGTTCAGAAAGGACTACCAGCATTTCCAGTAAAGACCGTATGTTTGTATGAGTCGAGAGTAGAACTTACATAAGGCATGTGGTTCTGTAAGAGTGAATGATAAGCTGAAGGTCTGATTCTGATCTCTCCTCACATTTACAGGAAAGTCGAGTGGTGAATGATAGGCAATCAGCACCACATCATGGTGATCGTGAAACAGAAGAGGGGTTCGCTGGCCGGCCCTCACATAGGACAGGATCTGGGCGGCTGAGCAGAGGTGGGCAGCGTGGAGCCGGTCAACGCTCTGAGAGGAGAGAACTACGGGAAGGAGAAGGAGGAGGAGGAGGTGAGGGTCCTTCCCACAATGAGCGCTCCCGAGGACGACGGGGAGGAAGAGGAGGACGAGGAAGCACGCAGCAGGGTGGCTCTGGCTCTGGCTCTGGCTCAGACAGAAAATCAAAGGTGAATTTCTGTTATTCCAACACTGTGTGGCCTGTTTTAAACCGTAATTCAGAACCCATGATTTGTGATCTATTAAAAACTATACACTAGTCTTATTGTAAAAATGTCAACTATAATACTTGATGCATTTGCCTTTGCTCAGGAGTGGGAAGAGAAGAGACGGCAGAACATTGAGAAGATGAACGAGGAGATGGAGAAGATTGCAGAGTATGAGAGAGGTCAAAGGGTGCGTATCTCAAAGTCTTTATATCTCCCATGCCACTTTTAGAAATATTGACATGGGTATACATCGTTGTTGAATATCTGCATCTGTTCATTAAGGCTGATGGTGAAAAGAACCCCACCCGGAACTTTCTGGATGATCCACGGCGCAGTGGACCAATTCCTGAGATGGATCGCAAAGAGGGGAGCCGCAGACACGTACGCAACTGGGGTGGACTGGATTTTGAAAATGTTAAGACTGGAGCTGAGGCAGAGAAAGAGTGGACGGTTAGGAATTCATTACATTTCCAGCCCAAACTGATAGATTTTGTTATCTGGGACTTCTCAGAATGACATAAATCACTATGAAACACTGTGTCAATTGCTGTAGTAGTGTGACTCTCTTTCGCTCTATCTCTTTCTCACATTCTCTGCATCTTTCTAAAAGAATCGGAGGCCTGGAGGGAAAGGCTCGGTGGATATGACTTTGTCGATGACAGGCAGGGAACGAGCTGAGTATCTACGCTGGAAAAAGGAGCGTGCGCAGATAGATGAGGAGAGATTGGCTCGTCATCGTAACGCCACTGGTCAGTGGAGACGAGAGTGGGATGCCCAGAAAACAGACACCATGTAAGAGTCGACTAATTAATGAAAACACACAGCAGTTTATTAACAGTTGTTTTAATTATAGGGCTATTTTACATGGAAATGTTGACAAATGCAAATAATCTTTCAAGGTTTCATTTTTACAATTACTTTGAATTGTAAGCACATGATTATATACATGTAAACATATAATTATATACATTTGTGAAAGAGCAATAGGGAGACGTTTTTAAGTTGAATGGACATGAAGGAGTAATGCATGTTGACAGGGAGAGAATGGCAAAATGAGTGACCCTGCAGTGCCTTCACAGGTTCACTGAGGACCCAGTTCCGGCTGGAGAGGGCATGCCAGAGCCGAGCAGCAGGAGAGGCAAGTCTCTCACTTTCTTTCACACCCAAACACACCCAAACACACTCTGTTAAGTGCAAAGCAAAGTGTCAAAACAGAAAAAGTAAGCCACTTTTGAATCACTTAGACAATTCTCTGCCCCTCATCCTTGTGGCTATTTGGTGATGTTCTGTGATGTGTTCTTTCAGCAGATAGGGGGCGTAATGCCCGTACACAGCAACGCAGTGGGGCTTCAGGTCAGCTTGTGGCATGGGACGTGTCTATGTGTGGCGTGTGTCTCTTTTACCCCACTCACATTAGTTTCCCATGCTTATTATCATATAGGATTTTTGGAATTAAGCTTTTCAAGTGACTGTTAAAAAGTAAGGCTTGCGTTCTTTGCCATATGCACTATTTTGCTAATTATCCTGCTTTATTACAGCGATCAGCCATAACAAACATTAAAACCACAGATGAAGTGAATAACATTGATTGTCTCGTTACAGTGGCATCTGTCAAGGGGTGGGATATATTTTGCAGCAAGTAAACAGTCAGTTCTCAAAGTTGATGCGTTGGAAGCAGGAAAAATGGGCATGCGTAAGGATCTGAGTGACTTTGGCAAGTGCCAAATTGTGTTTGCTAGATGACTGGGTCAGAGCATCTTTAAAACGGCAGACCTTGTGGGGTGTTTCTGGCAGTGGTTAGTACCTACCAAAAGTGGTCCAA
>CM074958.1:11039184-11086479 GCA_037577455.1 Pangasius macronema
TTTAATTCTTGCTAATTTCCTGACCAATTATTTGTTGTCAAGACCATTTAAAAGCTTAATATTTTGCTATTTTGGGCTTGGCCCTTTTTTCTTTTTCCATTAGTGACAAACAGTGAGAAATGTAGGAATATGATATTGTTCATGTGATCACATAAAAAGTGGAAATAGTTGCAGCCTGGTTTTCTCTCTGACGTGTACTGTCTCAGCTTCTCAGGCAGGTTTTGAAAAATGTGTCGAAAAATATAAGTCCTGTGTGATCAGTCAGTAATGCCATCAGTTTTCAGGGAACAGTAGCTAATGTATGCGCAGAAATGAGCTACTTTCCATATTCATTGAATCTCCAGGATCGTTTGCCTGCCAAAACGCGTAACATGAAGAAGGAAGATTTTCTGAAGACACTTGGAATAGAACAGAATAAAATAGTTTATTTTAATCGGAATAGAAAACAATAGGTTATAACTTATTATAGAAAGATGTCATCTTTGGTCATGGTACCACAAACAAACCATTATGTATTTACAAAATAGAGTCGTTCCATCTGTGGTCCATATTTACAAAATACTCAAAGAGAAACAATGATAGTACGTAGACTGGAAATAGACATGAGGGAAAAGGTGACCGATGGAATAACTTGTTTTTATTACCTGTAAATATAGCTCAGAAGAGTAAAACAAAGAAGTACACAGAGTGGGACAAACAATGTTGTGTTACTGTAGCTTGCACAAGCACAACTCGGTCAGGCTTTACACATTAGTGGCCCCTCAGCATTCGCTCTCGCTCTAAATAATCTCTCTCTTTAAATAAAGTCAGTAAATGGCTTTCATCAAATCTAGCAAAAAGTAACTGATTTGAGCAGCACTGATATGTGAAAGTTAGCAAAGTTAGCTAATGTGGCATCTATGATTCATATATATATATATATGTGTGTGTGTGTGTGTGTGTGTGTGTGTGTGTGTGTGTGTGTGTGTGTGTGATGAATGAATACAAGAAAAAAGGAGCCAGAGACTTTAAACATAATGTCTAAAAAATGAGAATAAAAATAGAGTGGCTTGAAATGCCTAAAATGTAGAATTAAAATTAAATCATTAAGAATGCATAATAAAAAAAAAAAATTAGTTGAGGACCAAAAAAAAAATGGTCAGAGATGATGATGATGTGTCAAACCCAGCCTTTCAGAACTATCCCAAAAAGAATTAAATGGTCAAACCGGTCTAGTATCAAAAAAATCTGACACTCCCAAACCTTGTTTTATTAACCCTTGTGTGGTCTTAACATTATGTCTACTCCCTTTGTGCTAAGGGTCAAAACTGACTCATCTTCACTAACCTCTTAAAATAAAGTGGCTTTGTTGAATTTTAAACCCCAAATCTATTTTTTCATGAAGAAACAGTCTGTCATTCATCAGAAACTTTGTGAATATCTGGGTTTTCCCTCATAGTGCAGAAAGACTGCATTTAAGCAGTGGACACCACTCTTTTTCTCAGCTGGTAAACATAGTGGCAGGTCATTTTTGACCCCTAAGACAACACAAGGGTTAAGGGCACACCTTCACACTCTTTCACAACCAGTGACAATTCACTGTAGTCAATCCGCCTACTGGTATGTGTTTATGAGGAAAGAACCCAGAGGAAAACCACACAGACACAGAGAGACACATACACAGAAACTCTGCACAGACAGGAACCTGAGCTCAGGCTCGAACTAGGCAACCTGGAGCTGTGAGACACCAAGGAGTTATGTGTGTGTGTGTGTGTGTGTGTGTGTGTGTGTGTGTGTGTGTGTGTATATTTCATCTTTATTTATGAGTGGTGGTAGAAATGTATGCCAAACCTCAATTTAAAATAAAACTGACAGTGAGAACCTCTAGACTTCAGCTAGCATTAAACTTTTGAATCCATCTCTAGAGAACAGAGAAACTTGTGATCTATTGTGGCAACATATGACCACTAAATACAGACATCACCCTTTCCATGCTTTCCTGTATTATAGTATAACAACACAATTTCAGAGTCAGTCTGTTTTTAGTAAATAAGGTCGTCAGTTCCTGCGTTAGAAGACTAAACTAACTATGGCTAACAAACTACTACTAGCTATGATACAGCATCATTCTACACTACATTCTCACATTCACACGCTAACATTTCATGATAAAGTCACAGATTTTGGGCTGTTTTACACTCACCAACAAAAAAGCTACAAACCTGATCAATTAGAAACATGACCAAAGTGCACGGTTTTTCTTGTCAGTATCAAGAGCATATCACGGAAGAGATAGTTGTTGAATCAACACTTGCTTTTTTAAATACTTCCACAGAATGTAAGACTTTGTAAGTCTTTTTAGTTGCTAAGGTTTATATCATATACATTGTGGCTTTCCCCGGGAGCCCATTAGAAGGAAGAAGAAAGCAAATCAAAGTGTGATCCTGATTAAAAATGTTCATTATGAGAGCAGCAACATCATCCGTGTAAAGCCTTAGACTTTGAATGTGCAGATATGTGCAAAACACCATGATTGTGTTTTTCTATAAATAAATTCATGATACGGGAATCACATTTATGTCTCAAACATCTGGCTCAGAAGAAACCAGCTTGAAACTGGCTTGTCCTGTTTTCATTTATAGCTGCCAGAATTGTATTATAGGAGAGGAATTTTATTACAGATATCACTCAGAGAAACTAACAAGTGCATATGACTTGTAAAGGAAGTAGCGATCAGTGTTCGATTAGTCTTGTTTTCCATTCATGATGGGATGTGTCTTATGATCCTTGCAGCGGAATGGCCGAGGACAGCGACTGGCCTCCCTAGCACATCTGGAACAACTGCAAGCGTTGTTGTGATTCGCCGTGATCGTGTGTATGTGGCCCATGTTGGAGACTCGGCTGTGGTTTTAGGGGTGCAGGACAGTCCTGCTGATGAGGTGCTTCGAGCAGAAGAAATCACACAGGATCACAAACCTGAGCTGCCCAAAGAGAGGAAAAGAATCGAGGGACTGGGAGGGAGGTGAGTCACGCACACACACTCGCACTCTCTTACTTCACTGACGTGAATAGTTTGAGCTCTTTGTAAGAATTAGATGGAGGAATAATCCTAGGATTGTTGTTGTTAAAACCTTTTCTTGACTTTTTCCTCATCTGCTTCAGTGTGATTAAAAAATCTGGGGTGAATCGAGTGGTGTGGAAGAGACCCAGGCTCACTCACAACGGACCAGTCAGAAGAAGCACAGTCATTGATCAGATTCCTTTCCTCGCTGTAGCTCGAGCTTTAGGTGAGTTTGGTCATGCTGAATAACTGCTGACCTAGTGTTAGTATTCCTGATAACAATGAAAAGCTCCATCATTTGTAAAAGAAAAAAAAATTAAACATCAAAACACAGTCTAATTGTGTCAATCTGGCTTTGGCAATGCAGGTGATCTATGGAGTTATGACTTCTACAGTGGTGAATTTGTAGTTTCGCCCGAGCCTGACACTGCTGTTATCAAGTTGGATCTAAAACGGCACCGCTACATCATCCTGGGCAGCGATGGCCTTTGGAATATGGTTTCACCACAAGAAGCAGTATCCATGTGTCAGGAGACCGATAGGGCCAAGGTGAGACTGGTTATTAGCAGACTGTTTGTGATGCATTTTTATTAATATTGTGATTTTTTTTTTTTAAACTGAAGGAATGTGTCTTAAAGACTTCGTACTCCACATTGTGCCCACAGACCAAGTGCCAAAAGACAAGGGAACATATTTGTAGTGCTCAGGAGCTGGTGAACCAGGCCCTACAAAGATGGAGTCAGCGCTTGCTTCGTGCCGACAACACCAGCGCTATAGTCATTTGCTTGGAGCCAATAGGGACGTTTTCTGAACCTTTGCCCCCATATGAAGTTGTGTACAACCTGCAGGGAGCAAAGTCATGCTCTACTACAGAGTCTCCATCCAGCACTCCACACATCAAGGTTCGTATCACTACCAGTGAGCATTACATGGTCAGATACTGCTGAATAAGCTTTCTAATAGACTTCATGTATATTAGACATACATCATGGCCTAAATGACAAACCCAATATGCAATATGCATTTGTTTAACTGTTGTAGGAGGCAGATGTGTCTTCTCCTGGTTGTGAACTGGAATTGTTGGGCCAACGAAATGCTGACAGTGGAACGGGCAGTTCTGAATTATCAAAGTCTGACTTTCCTAGCAAAGATCTCAGTGATGAGAGCTTGAACACTGACAAGAATAGTGACACAGTGCCCACTGGCAAAAGGATGCTGGAGGATCTCTCCATCCCTGCAGGAAAGAGGGCACGTCGTAGTCTTCCTCACAGCCATGCTTCCTCATGCACTACTCGTCGGAGGTACAGTGAGCGTCCATCTCTAAGACGTGGAAGCAAAAATCAGAAGCAGTCCAACAAAGTACAAGGTCTCTTACAGGAGCACGGAAATGCTACTGTATGTGTTTGCTAACATTCGTCTTGTGTGTGGTTTTTGACACGCTCTCACACTTGTGATGGATGGTCACAAACTCAGATTAACTTCTTATAAGCTACTGAGGAACCAGGCTCTAAAGTTAGAAGGTAAAAATGTAAGAATGGATTGATTTTAGGAATAAAACAGGCATGACAATGCAATATAGTGTACTGCTTTTCATCTGGCATATTGTGGTAAACCTGTTGTATTCCAATTTTTTCTGGGTCATGTAAAATAATGGAGGGTCTGTTAAATGCCCCAAATTTCTGTGTCGCTTGTCACCTTCTCTATAGTGTTTATGTTCAATCTTGTAATGCTGCAGTCCAATCACCTACACATTTTTGGCCTTGTACGTTCTTGGGGCTCAGACACTTTATGTTGAAGAATTCCTGCTGTCTTCCATTCATCGTATTGGAAGGATCGTGTGAAAAATTCAACAGAAGAATGCATATCTTCCGGGAAGATATTTCTCCTCGCAGATGACATGTACATATTCCAAAGAACAATTTTAAAGAGTGACAATTTACTTTGAGCAATTCAATAGTCTATGTATTTTTATACACTTTGTTTTACAGAACAAAGAAGGCACACAGTTTCTACTAGCATGGAATCTTAATCTCTTGTCATTATGTATGATCTTACCTCGTCAAACAAGCAAGAAATATATACACGTCGAAGTCGAAGTTTTAAATACGTATTAGCATTATCCAGCATCTCATTTCCAGGTCAATGTTTGTTATATTGGGTTTATTGTTTTTTAAAGTTGTTTTTTTTTTCCTATCTGTGAGACTTTCATGTGCAACTTAAGGTGCTGCTATGTTTAACCAGGTAAATAAAAAAACTTGATAAATTAAATTAAAATGTGTTGACTTGCCACCCAATGTCTTGTGGTATACAAGTAGAACAAGCTTTCCAAAGTGACCAGCTCTCATTTTAATACATGAAATAAATTCCTTAGCTGCTGTGTTCAGGATATATCTAACTAGCTAACATTAATCTCATTATCTAGCTAACTATTATTATCTGCTAGCTAACAAAGCTATAGTTTGTTACCTAACACTAACTGCCAACTAACATTATTAGCTCTGCTAATAATAGAGCTACTCTATCTAACTAACAATGACCACTAGCTAACATCTGGCATTAGCTACCTAACTATAGCCACGGTTCATTCAACTGATGTAATCTATAGAGGGAACTCGGAAGTGTGCTGTCACTCCAACCTGAAGTGCTTAAAAGCCTTTAAAGGGCACTTCTTAGTTGTCTGTTTTGATTGGATATACTGATATTCGATATTAAAAATACCCATAATATACCTATAAATATAGGTCAAGAAAGTGTACTTTATATACACTGATCAGCCATAACATAAAAACCACATGCCTAATATGTGTAGGTCTCACTTGTACCACCAAAACAGCTCTGACCTGTTGAGGCATGGACTCCACAAGACCTCTGAAGGTGTGCTGTGGTATCTGGCACCAAGACATTGCAGTAGAGCCTTTAAGTCCTGTAAGTTGGGAGGTGGACCTCCATGGATCAGACTTATTTGTCCAGCATATCAATAGCTCGATTGGATTGAGATCTGGGGAATTTGGAGTCCAAGTCAACACCTTGAACTCTGTCAGGTTCTCAAACCATTCCTGAACAATTTTTGCAGTGTGGCAGGGCATATTATCCTGCTGAAAGAGGCCACTGCCATTGGGCCAGAAGAACATTGCCCAGAACATCACACTTCCTCCGCCGGCTTGCCTTCTTCCCATAGCGCATCCAGGTGCCATCTCTTCCCCAGGTAAGCAACGCACGGCGTCCAGTCCAGGCCACCTTCTATTGCTCCGTGGTCCAGTTCTGATGTTCACACGCCCATTCTAGGCGCTTTCAGCTTTGGGCAGAGGTCAGCATGGGCACTCTGACCCGTCTGCAGCTACGCAGCCCCATACGCAGCAAGCTGCGATGTACTGTGCTTTCTGACACCTTTCTATCATAGCCAGAATGAACTTTTGGAGCAATTTGTGCTACAATAGCTCTTCTGTGGGATTGGACCAGACAGACTGGCCTTCGCTCCCCACACGCATCAGTTAGCCTTGAGCACCCATGACCCTGTTGCCGGTTCACCTGCCATTGTATACTGGGAAAACCCTACAAGACCTGGCATTTTGGAGGTGCTCTGACCCAGTCACCTAGCCATCACAATTTGGCACTTGTCAAAGTCGCTCAGATCCTTAAGTTTGCCCATCTTTCCTGTTTCCAACACTTCAACTTAGAACTGTTCACTTGATGCCTATTATATCCCACCCCTTGACAGGTGCCATTCACATCACCTGTCAGTCGTTTTAATGTTATGGCTTATCGGTGTATAACGGAAACTAGTAACAGCATGCCTATAGTTGAGCGCTTAGTCTGAAAACATCAACCATTGCATTCATGTTTGCCTGTGGATACTATTGTGAATATTAACATTAATTAAAATTAACACATCATATAAAATACATTAGACTTCAGTTTTTTCCACAACATGTGTTATTTACTAACTCTTGTATTGTCTGCTCTGTGTTTATTTATGCCACCAAATAATTGGTACATCTGTGGACATGAACATTTCTGAAGCACAGAGGTCATTTTTAATGGACCAATTTAAAACTGGATCATTTCCAGGTGAAATTTGGCATATAATCGACCATGATTGATTGACTGATTGATTTGATTTATCTCTGTGTATGATATGTCTATTTAGTAAAAAATGTATTGCTCACTCCATTGCATCTCTGTTATATTAACACTGGTGCTTTCATGTAGTTGATAGTTTCAGTAGTAGATAGTAGTAGATATATTAAAAATGGAGCTACTCTGCCATAGTGGTATAAGCCAGGGTTATGCTTCTCATATCAATTTTGTTGAAAAAAGTTATTATATTGGGCCCAACACATAGCTTGGAACCTTCCTGTTTTCTTTTGAAATTTTCTTCACTTTCTTAGGGGTCTAAGCACTGAAGGTGCTGGTATCCTATTGTTTTGGGGTTTTTTTCATGTTTTTTCTTCTTCATTTTCTTCTTCTTCTTCCTCTACCTTCTCCTCCTCCTCCTCGCTAAAAATGAAGCATGCAGGTGGCACTGTAGTGCATGGTTTTACATTGTGGCCAGTATCTCATGAACCTTAAATCCTAGTGATTCCTTGGGTTCTCCCAAAAAAAAAAGCCTCAAGAACAATTTAGCTCCACCCACTTAGATTTTTAGCTAATTCTAATAATAAAACCTAACTCTTCTAGTAAAACCTACTTTCGCAAACTAATCCAGGATTTTTGTCCTGTGTTTGCAAAGCTGATGTCAAACTACTCAGGAGAGTTTATCCTCCATAATTATCGAAACAGGTCAACATTTGTAAAAAAAAAAAAATAAAAAAAAAAATTGCCACCTCAAGCTAATCAAATCTAGCGAAGCAGAACCAGGTTTCAACAGGAATCTGACAGGGTTAAACTTGTCAAACTTGAATGGTAGGTTCCACTAGGAACCCAGGAGTAAGTGAGACAATCTCACTTCAATTGACCACTGGGGGCACTATTCATGTTTTTGCATCTCTTGTTAAATAAGGTGTACAGTGAAACTTCTTTTTTTCCTGTTATTTGTTTTCTTACACCATAAAAATTTGTTTTTTGGACCAGAGCTCCGTCCACTCAAATTTATTTGTGTAATATGCAAACTCTACTTACGTGAACTATTCCTAGGACCTTTTGCCACATGTTCACTCAGCAAAGTCTGAACTTCAATGATTATAAAAAAGATATTGAGATTTGTAAACGACATGGCTGTCTCATGCCAATCATTGCATGGCAGAGCTTAATTTACTCAAACGGCTATTAAAGAGGGTTGTCATTGTGCTGTCGCAACTTGTCATAAGGGGGCACTGTTTATGTTTATGTATGTAAAAAGAAGCATCTCTTGCAAAATAGTGTACTGTGATTTTTTTTCTGCTGAATCTGTGGCTTATGTTGCCATTTTGCAGTTGTAACACAGACACCTAAAATATATGATAATTTGATCATTTTCCTAATATATGCAAAACCTACTTCTGTGGTTGAAATTACTTGGCAGAGTCTGCAAGTCATTAAATAACAAAAAAAGTTAGGTTAGTAACCCTAGGCTAGTAAAGAACAAGGCCACCACAGGCCACTCAAATATTGTAAGGTGGAGCTTAATTGACTCAAACAGCTAAAATACATGGCATTTGCAGTGATTCGCATGAGGTTGAAAGCCTTATTCAGGCATAAACGTTGAGGCCGTCTGTCAAAATTGTAGTGTGGAAATCTACAGGGAGCAGGGTTCACATAACTGTTTCTCACGCCCTGTAAGTCCAATCATGCTGAAATTTGGTGTATTGCATCATTGTGCTACTCTACCTGGTTACTTCAAAAACATAGCTGCCATCAGCCAGTCAGCTTGCAGTAAGCATTTCACAGTGTTAGCATTGAGATACCATCACAAAACTTTAACAGTATGTTAATCTATGGTTGCTTTAGTGTTCTATGCAACTTGTAATAACTAGCCATTAGGGGCACTATTTGCAAAGGGCGCTTGGCAAGATTGCTGCTTGTGGCTATATATATATATATATATATATATATATATATATATATATTAGTTGTTAAAAAAAACTTAATATTTTGTCAGAAATTATATTTGACATGTCCATTAATCTTCAATAGTTACCTTGTTGTAGTACCATTGTTGTACAGAAAAAAAATGAACAGTGAAGAAGAAAGAAAAATAAATGTGGATACTGAAGTTTCACAATGTATGCATTGTAAAGCAACTAATAAAATATTGTTATGAAACCAGTCCTTTTATATTAATTATCTTGGTTATTCCAGCTAAAATGATTTGTTTATGGAAATTAAGATAGCTTAATTGTACAGTTTTATATGTTGTAATTACAGAACAAAAAAGATAGGAAACCACCATACTGTACCATACTAATAGACTTTTTAACATTATGCCTTTTATAACATTTTTATAAAGGCTTATACGTTTTGCATATTGCAGGGGTCTCATTCGTATGTTCTAAATTTAATTAAGCTTGCCAATGGTTTGCGCATGCGCGGTAGATTGACTCGCGCCAAAATCTTTTCACGAGCCGTATCGCCGCTTAATTTGCTATGCGCATGCGTGGTACAGATTGACTAGCGACACGTTCCAGCATCACATCATTAGGTGGCGGTAATGCACAATACATCTTTGCGACACCTATCTTAGACAAAGAAGAAGAAGAAGAAGAAGAAGAAGAACATCATCATCATCATCATCATTATCATCATCATCAACAACAACAACAAATATTAATATAAATATACCATATATTATATGTAGGCAGTACAGTTTAAAATATTTTTAAAGGAAAATTTAATATTCATTTGAAAGAAAGTGTTAAACATTCAGTAAAACAAATCTAGTTGCTGTAGGTAATAGAGATAAATATACTGTGTCATGTAGTGCCTTTGGTTTTATGTCTGCAAATTTCTACAATAATTTTTTTTTCCCCAGAAAATCATTAAATTCTGACAAGACACTACTTTTCAAAATCTAGGTAGGGATAATAGAATGTCATTGTGCATTTGGTTTAACTCTACATTAATAAATAAATAAATATATATATATTTGCTGTATTTTGTAGGAATAATAGTTTGTCATATAGTGTATTTGGTTTTATGTGTGACGAAGGCAATCCTTATGAGAAAACAAGTAAGCCCTGGAAAGCCATCACTGATTTCTTTCAATCGAAAACTAGGGTTTTAATCAACATCTGAAGAGTCGATCCTCGTTATGACTTAATCACCATCACCATTCCTCAGCTGTACGCAGAATGTAGTGAGGAGTGCAATAAAAACCAAAGCAATGAAACACGAGTAGCTTATTAAAAAAAATGTTTAACAAAATCGTAAACCCACTCAGCTAGTGCAGAATTTCTCAAAGATTTTGAAGTCAGAGACCTTTTAACTGTAAAATAAATACCACTGACCACCTCAAGTACAGATTTATTTTCATGAACCTAATACAACTATTCAAATGTTAATCTTATTTATTTAAATTTGCACAGTAATATACTGGTTATTTATTGGCAAGGTTTTCCCATTCCTGAATTATTCCGATCACAGAATGCATCAGGTCTATGGTGACATTCAGTCATTTTTCCATTTATTTCACTTTTAAATACTGACGACATTCATAGCGGTGATGTACAGTTGTGGCCAAAAGTTTTCATACACCTAGATTAAAGATACTCAGTCTCAGTTTTTCTCTCCACACATCTCATGTTACCATACATTTCTTTTGGCAAGTCAGTTAGGGCCATTACTTTGTTCATATCAGAGATAATTTTAAAACTAATTTTAAGTTTAGAGATTAAGATTAGAGATTGATTTATTTCATCTTATTTCAGTGTAACAGAATTCCAGTCACCTAATTAAAGATTCCAGAAAATGATGTCAGGACTTTAAAAGCTCCTGATTGACCAATTGTCATAATATAGTTAATCTGGAGTGCAGTTGTGGCTATATTTAAGGGCCTACCTTTAGAGTAAGTGCCTTTTGCCTTTATACCATGAGTAAGTCCAAGCAACTCAGCTAAGACCTCAGGAAAAATAATCGTGGCCCTCCTCAAGTCTGATTCTTCCTTTGGATCAACTTTCAAACAACTGAAGGTACCATGAGCATCTGCACAAGCAATTGAATGCACATATAAAAATCTTCATTATGGCAGTGTCATGGGTTTTAACCTCTCAAGGCACCCAGATTTCTCATCTGCCAAGGTGTTCAATCTGCCAAGGATCGAAAGGTTTCTGTGCATACCCCAGCACAAGCTGGAGAGAAGGTATTATCTGAGAAAACTGGCAGTTTGCTCACTGAACCGCTTCCCTTCTGGACAAACCAAGGGCTCCACCTGAACTCATGTAGGAGAGCAGTCTCAGCTGATAAAAACTCTGGCTAAACAATATCCAGGTAATAAAGGCAATCAGGTGAAGTGCTAGTAATGTCTCTCTGTCCAACAGCCTTTCTGTAAAACCACAAGGGGCAAAAGAGAGAGATTCTTGCCCAGATTTAATAAGATCAAGATTACAACATTGTAAATCAACCGGTATAATAGTTCATTTTTTATGATACATTTTTCTTGTAATCATTTTTATATTTACGTTTACATTTTGTCTTATTTAATACTTAATTGTAGCTTATGTTTTTATTGTTGATGTTTTGTCATGGTAAGGTAGTAAGGGTAAGGGTAGGTAGTAAGGGTAGTAACTTTGCTATATCAATGATGACCAGCTTTGATCACCAACTGGAGTTTCGATCTTGGTAGTTTTAATGATCCAGACTGTGCTTGTAACCCCACTGAGTCTGTTTGAAAGTGAATTATGTGTTATGTAAAGGGGGTTCTGAAGGATTTGCATAGGGGGTCGGCTTATGACAATGGCTTTTAATTATGTAGGAGCTAGTGTGTGTTTTGAACTTGTATGAACTTCATCTTACAAGAGACGTCACTCTAAACGTCCCACTATTAGTGACCCCAATGAGTTCCAGAAATGTCGTGTACCAAGGAAAGAGAAAACATCTAATTCCTTTTCTCCTTCATACTCCTGCTCACGTGTGAATTGCAGGTATGGTGTTCTAGGCTGTACCAATCATTAATTGATGAATAATACATGGTAATGTTTCTTAGGCAATTATTTTGCTCTGTTTCACATCACATAATTACATGTAACCACAAAGGGAACCTCTGAAAAGCTTTCTGTACAATACTTGCTGCATGCTTCATTTTTGTCTTGTAATAAACTCTGACTGAATTTTTAAGACTCTGTTTGCCTCATTTTTGATGTAAGTGGTCTAAGATCACAGGAAAATCTGCGGACATCATCGGGACAAAGCTCATTTCTAAGCCTGAATTTCCACCACTGTACCAAATTTGCTCCAGTTGGAGATCATGGCTCTCACTGTGGTTTGCTGGAGTGCTAGAGCCTAAGGAATAGCTTTGTACACCTTTCCAGACTTCCAGCGTAGTTTCTCATTTCTTCTAGAATTTCTTTTTATTGTGATAATATGCACTAAACCTTGATTAGATTTGACAGGGTTGGCAGTAATCAAGTCTGGGATTGGCTAGTCATTTTGAACCCAATTATCAAGTAAATGTTCTTAATTGACTGATTGAGTAACTAAGGGGCATTTAATTTTTCACGCAGGGCCAGCTGGTGTTGGATACCTTCTTTACTTAAAAAATGAAATGATCATTTAAAAACAGTATTTTATGTTTACTCATGTTGTTTTTGTCTTGGAAATTTTGTTCAAAGATCTGAAACAAGAGTAAGTAATATGCAAACATAGGAGAAATCAGGAAGGGGCAAAAACATTTTCATGGCAATGTAGTGAGAGAATCCCCATGTTCCCCATTCTCTGAACAATCTCGGCTTATTGCAAGATTCCTCAGAGGTTCAAATAGGGAATATTCTTTGTATGATTCCTGGTTAGTATAAAGTTTCTCAGAGGGTTAAAAAATGTAAATTTCTTCCCAATTTAGTTACCTGCCAATTCCAACCCACCAGTCGGCGCTCCCCTATCATAAAACAGCTACCAACTGGGAAACGTGAAGGCTAACCTGTGCTTCTTCCAAGACACATGATGTCAGCATCTTTCCAAACTTGTGCATATGCTGAGTCATAGGGCAGTGTAACATACTCAGAGAAAAGCACTATGAGCTCACAGATGCCCACAGTTTGTTACTGTCACTGTGATTGACAGGGGAGAGAGAGTATGCCATCATACACACCCACAGTGCAGGGCCAGTTTTGCTCCTTGGACACGGATTGCTGTGGTATTTTCAGGATTGAATTTATGATCTCCTGATGATAGGGCACTCAGGAGCTCTAGGTTAAAATAATCTGAGGTTACCAACATGTTAGGGTTATGTTCTCTGTACAATCCCAGCTTAATACAAGATTTCTGAGACATTAAAATGATGTAAATGTTACCAAAATGTTAGGGGAACATTCTCCAAGCCATAGCAGGTTAGTGCAAGTTTCCTGAATGGTTAAAATAATTATTTACAATGGTCTAGTAATCTCCTTGTAATAGACTTGGGTTCCAATGGTGTTCCAAGTTTATTACAGTACAGATGGTGAATGTTAGGGGAACCTTCTCTGACACATTCAGTGTTAATCCAAAGTTCCTGAGAGGTTCAAATAATTAAATGTTACCAGAATGTTAGGGGAACATTCTCTGAACCTTAATGCACAACAACACTGGAATGTTATATTCGTGGAAAAGCATACAGGAACTAAAAAAGATTTCTTCTCAGAATTTTTCAGGAACCAAAAACAAATGTTCCCAGAACATTCTGGGAACCAATAATTATTAAAAGTTGCCCGTGTTTTGGCAACTGGTAGCTGGTCAGACCAAGCTGGATTTTCAGAGTTTTGCACTGAGTTTTGCTGTCCACATTTCTGTGAGCACACACACTGAGCTTTTTAGAGTAACATGCTATCCCTAACATTCTGTTGCTTAAGTTTTGTAAATAAGATCCTGATCACTAACTGAATATAATACAAATCCATTCATGAAAGAATGCAATTTATTTCCAAAAAAAAAAAAAAAAAAAATAGAAACACTGATCACCACTGAATAATTACCCTAAGCATAGAACCGTAAGTTTAATTTTGGTAAGGTTAACTTTTATTTTGAAGGAAAAACTAAAGTTGGAAAAGTCATGCCGTTTCACTGTAACAATTGCGTAGCGCATGGCCTTCACAAACACTTATACAAAACATCTTGTTTGTAACCAGCCCTTGGCCTTCAGTGGCGTTGTTCTTTGTGTGGCGGGAATTTCAGTTTCACTTTGGATGTGTTTACAGAGGTAAGTGAGTTCACTATATGCTCAATTTGACTGAATGCATTGTCTTTTTAAAGTAGGCACAAAGGTAAAAGAGGGCCTCTGTTGTCATTGCTATGTGTTAAAGTGTGTAATCCCACACCACAGAACGGTATATGTTAGATACTGTGTTTGCTAACGCAGCTGATTTAGCGAGCT
The DNA here is from genome assembly GCA_037577455.1 of Pangasius macronema. Lineage (NCBI taxonomy): Eukaryota > Metazoa > Chordata > Actinopteri > Siluriformes > Pangasiidae > Pangasius > Pangasius macronema. The sequence continues at coordinate 11,053,698 of CM074958.1, forward strand.
AGCATCGGTTTTAACAAGCTGAAATCGTCATGGTGTTGATGACGCGTTGACTGCAGACACCTACATTACAGGTCAGTTGTAGTCATCCGCATGTAATCCACAAAACCTGCTCGGATAACTTGATACGAAGTTTTGTTTGCTAGTTATCCTCAAGTGGTTGAATCAAGAATAACTCTTGTTGCGCACTCATGAAGTGCACTATATAGGGCGAAGCTGTTATTATTTCTTTGCGCGTGTAGTGCGCCTACAGAGGGAGCAGTCAGCCATTTGGGATGCTGCCTATAGTTCATATAGTTTATAGTTCTTACGTCACGATAATGGCTACAACTTACCATTAATATATCATCCATTTTATCTAGTTATTGTTAATTATACAAGAGATGTTCATTGTTTACAATATTACATATTACACACAATAATACATGGAATATATTATTGGAAATATAGGGAAATCTTTATTAATTGGCAAAGTGAACATTGTATTGTGTGAAATAGATATTATGTACAGGATTTAATAATAAATTGTTGTTAACATATTTATTGTTATGTTTATATGTTAATTAATATACTTCTCTAGTCTTTACCCTCTCCCCAAACTTGTGGTGGTTTCCGTAAGACCCTGTATATACGGGCATAATAGAATGATCACGCCTTATTAATATGTGGCAGCATTAATTATATCGTTCCCTTGTATTACTAAATCGTAGCCACACATTAATGAATGATTTGTATTTGCAGTGTCCCACAGTGACTACGCTCACACACACTCAGCATGGCTGCGGATACAGTAGAGTACACCATAGGGGGAGTGAAGATAAACTTCCCCTGCAAAGCATATCCCTCTCAACTTGCCATGATGAACTCTGTAAGTTTCACGACAAATTAAAGAGCTGAATATACACTCAGTGATCACTTTATTAGGATCGCTATACTAATACTGGGTAGGGCCTAACTTTGCTCTCAAATAAGCCACAATCCTTCGTGGCATGGATTCCACAAGATGTTGGAAACATTCCTTTGAGATTCTGGTCCATGTTGACTTCATTACAACATGCAATTCCTGGGCACTTTCATGCTGCGAATCTCCTGTTCTACCACATCCCAATTGGATTCAGATTGGCTTCAGGTTTGTTGACTGGGAAGGCCACAGAAGAACAGTGAACTCATTGTCAGTTCATGAAACCAGTTTGAGATAAATTTTGCTTTGTGACTTGGAGCATTATCATGCTGGAAGTAGCCATTAGAAGATGTGTAAATTGTGGCCATGAAGGGATGCACATGGTCAGCAACAATACTCAAATAGTCTGCGGCAATGAAGCGATGATTGATTGGTATTAACGGGCCCCAAAGTGTGTGAAGAAAGCATTCCCCACACTATTACACCACCTCCACCAGCCTGAACTGTTGACACAAAGCAGGTTGGGTCCATGGATCATTAGAAATCGAGATTCATCAGACCAAGCTGCATTTTTCCAGTCTTCAGCTGTCCAGTTTCTGTGTCCACTGTAGCCTCAGCTTTATGTTCTTGGCTGACAGAAGTGGAACCTGATGTGGTCTTCTGCTGTTGTAGCCTGTCTGCTTCAGAGTTCAACTTGTTGTGCATTCTGAGATGCTTTTCTGCTCACCACAATTGTGCAGAGTGGTTATCTGAGTTACTGTAGTCTTTCTGTCAGCTCGAACCAGTCTGGCCATTCTCCGTTGACCTCTCTCATCAACAAGGCACTTCCATTTGCAGAACTGCCACTCACTGGATGTTTTTTTTTTTTTTTTCTTTATTGGACCTTTCAGAGTGAACTAGAGATTATTGTTTGTGAAAGTTATAGAAATACTCAAAAGAAGCCCTTCTGGCACCATGCCACAGTCAAAATCACTGAGATCACATTTTTCCCCCCAATCTCATGATTGATGTGAAAATTACCTGAAGCTGCTAACCTGTATCTGTGCGATTTTATGCATTGCTCTGCTGTCACATGATTGGCTGATTTGTTAATTGTGTGAATGAATAGGTGTACAGATGTTCCTAATAAACTGCTCAGTGAGTGTATGTTTGTCTGGATATTGTTCCATCTTTTGGTCAGAGAACTGTGGTTTTTCCATGTTCTGTATCCTCTGAGCCTATATCCTAATAACCTGACACCAAATTTGTTTCTCCCTCAGATTGTCCGTGGCCTGAACCATGGGCAGCACTGCTTATTGGAAAGCCCTACTGGCAGTGGGAAGAGCCTTGCGCTGCTCTGCTCAGCCTTGGCATGGCAGCAGGCACAGTACGGTATGATTTAGTGCTGCACTATAAGGCCTGTCACAAATGTGGCTTTTTGTCTGACAAAATGTTGGCATGCAAACAATTGTTATTGGACAGCACAGTGTTGCAGAGGGTAAAGTTGCCATCTCATAGCTCCACGGTCCCCAGTTTCCACCCACCACCCAAAATGCATGCTGGTAGGCAGGTTGGCAACTCTAAATTTCCAATAGGTGTGAATATGTATATGCATGGTGCCCTGCGGTGGACTGGTATCCCATCAAGGGTGTATTCTCATTTCACTCCTAAAGTTTCCGGGAAGATTTTTTATTTTATTATTATTTTTTTACCTGTAACAGTTATGTATTAGAGTAGTGCAATAACAGACATCCATATGCCTTTATCTGGATTGAACATCTAAGTACATTACATTTCTGCCTGATTTTTAAGATTTTAATAAATATGCAAAACGTTACCTAAATACAGAAAGAGTTCAGTGAACAGTCAGAAATACAGTATAACAAAAATATGTCAATAAAATGCAATTTTCCACGACATTTTCAGGACTTGCTGAAAGAAGAGAAAATATTACTAAATATTACTGTGTCACATGACAGTATAATAATAACAAAAATGAGAGAGCACAGTGGTTTGATTATATCTTATGAACCTGAATTGCTGATGTTTTTGCTTGAGAGACATTCCACAATCTTCCTTGATAGTTTTAAGATTATTATAGACATTTTATATCTTGCTATCTGAAGAAAGGTGCCTGATTTTTGAAACCAAGCTATGTAAATCATCTTTGAAATTGATACTGGCACTTGAAGCGAGTTTGAAGGGGGGTTAACTTGAAGGCGCTTTAAAATATATTTATTAAATAAATTGATCTTATTGGCCGTAAATGGATAAAAATAAAAAGGCATTGGGATGTTATTTTCTGTCTTATGTATCCTCTCTATTCCTCTCCAAGCTAAATCTGACCAGGCGGGAGGAAGCCCTTCATGTGATGTAAAAAAGCCCTACGTTACTACCCCATGTCAGTGTGTGTGCCACAGCAGAGCTCGTTGCTCATCCACTTCCTTCAGCACGACAGCGTCCAAACCAGCTGTGATTGACCTTACTGGAGAAGAGCCTGCTGCCCAAGCCGTCACACCTCCGAGAGGTTAGCGCTCTTAGGAATCACTGCCTCAGTCTCTGGTCTACCTTTACATTACCTGAGTCATAGACTCGATAGGTTAAAAGTCATGTGTTTTCTTCTCACTAACAGCAGAGGAAAATCAAGCCAAGAGATCCACTCTATCATCCAGGCTTTCTGAGAAATTTCAGGCTTCCCTCACTACACCGGGAGAACCAAATGACGAAGACTTTAAGCCCGATAAGAAGCGCATTCGGGCACCTGCTGCTGATCAGAAGGTAGGGCTGGAAATATTTAGATCTTAGCTATTTTTTTGTGAATCCTCGTGTGCATTTATAATCACCCTGAATCAAAATGAACTCAATCCCAAATACAAAAACTGTTTTCTGCACAGAAATTGGCAATTAGACTAGCATTAAAGCTAACATAAAACAGTTTTTTGTTTATTTATTTCAGTGCTGGTAATTTTGGTGGTGGCCCCGGCCCTCTTCATCTCCACTCTTTTACCTCTCATAAATCACAGCATGGTCCAGCAATAGCTATTACCTGATGTACATTAGTCTGTTATGTTTTTCATTATACTGTATTTGCTCATGTTTTGCACTCGTTCAGTGAGGCACTGCAGTGCTATTCAGGGTGCTTTTGAAGATCTGTGATTTACAGCATATTATTGAGGACTTCACCAGTATGTCAAGACACTGTTCATTTTGAGCACTAAAAATGCACATAAGCTGACCTGTAATTTGTCAGTCATGTGGTGTTCAGCAGAGCAGGAAGCGAAGATGTCTTGAACAAGGCGTGGTGTTTGATGATGAAGAGGAAGTGGAAAGGGCTGATCCTGGGGCTCAGAACTGGACTGTGGAGTTGAGCAGTCAAGCCAAAGCTGAAAGCAGCCTGCCACCGGCTGAATGCTGTGTGAGTATATGGAAAGTAGTTCATCTTTGGGCCTACCTTAACAGTGTCTGAAGGTTTAGGTGTTACATGTCAGTGCAAGAGCATTTCACAGCTTCTTTTTTTCTTGGTCCAAACAACTTTTAAGTCAAAACTGGATAAAATGATCATAAACACTATATCTATAATGAGACATGAGTTCATCCAAACCAACATATTGGTACTAATGATGTTCTTGGCCTGAAGCTCGGGATCATTATTTGTTCGGATTTGACATCCATTAATGTGATGCAACAGGTTTTGGCATATAAATAATCTTAAAGCATTTCCCCATCATTTTATGACATTTCATATAACTTAAAAACAGGAGTTTGCAGAAAGCAGGCTTGATTACTATGAGTGCAGTGTTGGATGAAACACAACTTATATCTGTATCATAATGAAAATGGAAAGGAATTGATCCTCATATATCTCACATATCAAATATATCTCATTTTCCCATCATATATCTCACTTCATCATAACTTTGTGATTCTCAACTTCCATAAGATGTTCACAAAACTTAGGCATTCGTGTTCATTTAAGTCTTTTACAGATAAAGGCACTGGGCATTGTGCATTGTTCTACGCTTTAAGCATGGATTTTGTTTTGGTGGCTTGACATTTGTCCACTGGGTGGCAGCAGAGAATTTATTATGATGGCAGAATTCTAGGTTCAGTTCTTTGAAAGCTTTTAAAATCTCCTCACCCAAAGAACTGCATACATATGATTGCTCTTCAACCAGAATCTGAACCCAAAACCCTTTTTCTTAGTGCTTTGTGTTGGCAGGTCTGTTGGAGACATAGGCTTTCTGTTTTTAAAGTAAAGGTTTACAAGTCAGAAATTAGTTCTTTGTCTGTGATCTCACATTTTCACAGAATTTTAAAGAACAATCCGACTTTAAATGTTTCTCCACTTTAATAATAGTAGGTCTACAACTAACAATTATTTTGATAATGTTTTGGATTTTTTTTCCGGTGATTAATTGGATTATTTTAATAAATTCAATAAATACCAGAAAAATGTATTTAAAAATATTCCATTAGCATTTCAATTAAATAAATACTACTACAGAACCTTTAACCAGGCCTAATTAAATAACAGCTAAAATGCAACATTCCGTACATCACAAAATCTGTCACAACATGAGCATATTATGTCGAGCAAATGAGACATCCAGTCTAACACAAGGTAATGGTATTCTGTGCAATTTTTCTTTTACTGGTTTTGCACTTTTTTTCTGACTAGACAGATTTAAAATAAAGGCAAAGTTAAGACCCACTGGCTGTCTAGCTAACTGATACAATAATAAATTAATTTTGCTATCAGTGTTTGTGTGAGGTGAATAATTTTCAGTTTGCTAAATTAACTCCAAAGTTTTGGTCTTAGTTTTCAGTGCCTGGAATCAGTGAACTAGCTCTTTTTGGGGGGAAAAAGCAGTATGGCAGCTATAGCCATGACCTATGAGTCTAAAACCGCTCAGCATTTTTTTTCTCTGTATATAGCTCCTCAGAAAACGTTAGCTACCATTAGAAGAATCTGTGTTGGTGTTTGTGACACATTGAGAACCTGTTGCGTGGACAGTAGTTAGAATGAGGAACTGAGTGACTTGTGTTAGACTTTCCTAGAGATTGGTGGACTGTTACAGAAGTGGAGGCCTAGCCCTGGTGGGTGGGTTAAAGGGGGCGGGGTTTGCTTTGGGTTTCCATTCCTCATCTGACACCGTGCGTAGCCCCAACTAGTGCTGACTGACATCTTCAATGGGCCCTTTGAAGCAAGCTCCAGTTTAATTAAGAGGTTTGCCTTGCTTGGCAGTGAACTGTGAAAGCCCGGGATAAATATTGAATGGGGTTCACTCGCTGGTTACTGCGCTCAAGGGATAAACAGGTGCTTTGTGTCTCTAGAGATAGGCTGGCTGGGGGGAGCGCTAAGGGCTCCGGGGCAGCCGTGATGGGGAGTGAAGACCCGTGAAGACTTTTTATGAAGGCTGTTTTTCTCACTCTGTCTGTCTTTTCTTTTCAATGTCCCTTACTGAAGGAGTTTTTGGAGGGGGGGGTGAGTGTCAAGAGCTCACCTGTTGAAATGCAGGGCTGCACATTCCATCACAGAGTCATTGTGGGGTGAGGACAATCTACCTTAGGATCTCAAACACAGAGCTCTAACAGGACACAGGACTCGCCTTGCACCTCTCCAGAAAAACACAATGAATATACTGTTTGGCTGAACGAGCCCATTATCATTTTTATTTTTCAGCTCAAAACATTTTTTTTTTAAATCTGATTCTTTAGACTCCTTTATAGTCCTTTATGTCTTTTCTTTAGAATAATAGACATTTAGAGTCATATAGGGGGAAACTGTGATGCATGCAGTTTGCATTTTGGGCTAGTCTGAACAAATATATGTTTAGATGATAGATGGTGTTATCTCTTTACGTTGTAATGTGTTTGCTTTATTATCAATTAATTTTTTTCCAAATGAAGCACTTCCTTGAAAAAAGTCCACCTGTGCTGCATCAAATTCTCTCAACCGTATGCTGCTTTTTGCTGTAGAGCAGTGAGCTGTTCAGTTCATCTTGCCCCCAGGTGACCCCAGCTGAGACAACATGCTAAGGTTGACGCTCCCGCACAAGGCTGGGCAGTGTTTGATAGCAAGGACTGGATTGAGCTGAGGGAGAGCTCCGAGATGATATCAGGGCCCCCATGGTGAAAGAATGCAGCTTGAATGTGTCCATGGCGGCAGGTCCAGCCAACGGAGGCTGTTATCTGCATACCAGGGGTGTTTCTTTGCTGCCCGGTGGCGAGAGGGGGCGAAACTGTGGCAGGGTTCGTGTAACGGATACTCTTGTGTCAGCTGTTTCCTGTGCTGCCTCTGACAAGGCCTACCATTCACAAGCAGCCCTCCCTCCATCATTCGATGAATAAGTAATTATACAGCACAGGAGGCAGGGTACTTGGACTGGGCTATTGAATGTGGCAGCAGTAGGTAAGCTGATCCAAGGAACTGAGACAAGTGGAGCGCTGGTGTGAAACTCCTCCAACTCTGCTGTAACATTATCTCCATCCAGGCATTTTTTTTTCTTTTTGGTCTGTGCATAGTAGCTAGGCTTTATCGCACTCTCTCCTCTCCATCCAGTATGCTGTAATATTTAATTTTGTTAATATTGTTTGAGAAGCTGTGCAGCTGACCGACGAGTGACTCCTCCACTGGAGCAGGGGCTAAGAGAGAGCCTATTAAGTATTAAGGTGTAACATGCAGTGTTGTTACTCTTGGAGAATAGAACAATGGTAAAGCGTAGGAGTTAATTTTTTAGGTAACCGATAACCCCTTAATAAATTCAAGTCCAAAATGATCTGAAATGCCTCACCAGTGCAAGTTCAGATCATTCATATTCACGTTATTTAACGTTTAACTCCTGTCCTTTTAAAGCATATTGATGCACATTCACATGATTGTGTCAAACAATTGCTGCAGATTTGTCAGCTGCACAATTATGCTGCAAATTTCTTGTTCCACCACAACTTAAAGATGTTCTGTTGGATTCAGATCTGGTGACTGGGGAGATCACTGAATTATACTGAGCAAGTTCATGAAACCAGTTTGAAACAACTTGTGCTTTGTTACACGGCACATTATCATGGTGGACGTAGCAACAGTACTCAGATAGGCTGTGGCATTTAAATGATGCTCATTTGGTATTATGGGGCCAAGATGTGTGCCAAGAAAACATTCTCCACCCCATTACACCACCACAATTCAGCAGCTTGAGCTGTTGACAAAAGCAGGTTGAGTCCATTTATTTGCCAGCAGGTGTGCTCGCTGAAAATGAATATTGGAAGTTTGGACAAAGACCAGCTGATGTTTATCCAGTTTTCAGCTGGCCAGCTTTGGTGAGCCTGTGCCCATTGTAGCCTCAGATACTTGTTCTTGTCTGTCTGCCTCAAGGTTTGGTGTGTTACTCATTCTGACATGCACATCTTCTCACCATGTTTGTAAACAGTGTTTATCTGAGTTACCATAGACTTCCTATCGGGTCAACCAAGTCATACAGCTTTAACCTTTCTCATCAGCAAGGCATATACATATATATATATATACACACACAGTATATATTTAGTTGTAGCACATGACTGCATGTGTGTTGTATTACTAGCTGTGTTCATATACAAATGAGTTCATACACTCTGCTTAGGATCAGTTTCACTAGCTGGCAGGTTATTGTGTGTGAAACCTATAATCAACAATATCCAGTCAGGGTGCAGCATCACAAACAATACTGGGGTCTAAACTTTCCATCTCAGCTGGAGTCATCTGATCCTGACTTATAGTGTTTCCCTTTTATATATGCTTTGTTTATCTATATGTCCACATGCATAAAAAACCTATTCATCTAACTGGCTGACATGACCTCTAGCATTGCTCCTGTAGTCTTAGTCATTACTGTACTTGAGGTTGATTTGTTTACCTTTCTCTGTCCATAGTCTCCTGTACCTTGTTCCCTGTGTGCTTGTGCAAGCCTCGGAGAAGGGCAGAAGGCAGGTGAAAAAGTCAAGGACAAAGACAAGGAGGGCAATGGGAAGAAAGCTGTCCCCAAAATTTTCTTTGGCACACGCACGCATAAACAGATCACCCAAATTGCGCGAGAGCTGAAGCGGACTCTGTACTCCACTGTGCCCATGACCATCCTATCCAGCCGGGACCATACGTGTGTCCACCCTGAAGTGGTACCCCACGCCAACCGCAATGAACGCTGCAAGGAGCTGCTCGAGGGCAAGAATGTGAGTTACCCAATGCCCAGGTCATAGCATCTAACATCACTACAGCTTTCAACACAGGGTCTTTATTCATGTGTCACCACATGAGCCCTCAAAGAGATGAAAGGCTTCATTGAAAGAGTTTGTTCAGCTCATTGGGTTCACACGCTCTTGTTAAATCTGAGCTATGAATTCTGTTATTATAAAGTAGATATTCTAAGCTAAAGGTGATAGTGATAACAAAAATCGATTCTCCAGCCAGTAAGGAGTTGTGCTCATCTTTCTAGATGTGTTGATATGCATGTGCATTAGTTTATTATACATTTTTAATAAAGACAGGTGGCAAAGAAAACCAAGCTCTGACATGCTGTAGGTGGGGTTTTGCTGGCGTTGTTAGGGTCCACTTGTCCCCTTAGAGAGAAGAGTCACTGCAAATCAATAAAGTTATTCTGGCTGTTCACCTTTATCCTATGATGAAACATTCCTGGGAGTGGTCTCTTAGAGAATAACAATGTCCCTGTTCACAGGGCATGAGGGCTGACTGATTAGTTTGATGAGTATAAAGATGATGTAAATCTTTTGCTATGGCTTTCACAGTCACTAGATCTCAACCCAGTTTAACACCTGTTGGAGATTTTGAAGCTATGTTAGACAGTCCTCTCCTTCAATATAAATATCAAAACACCTACTGAGGAAATGTATTTTGCAAAAATGGTGTTTATTATTTCATTATATTAACAGAGACTTGTGACATCTATGCAAGGCTCTCTGAAGCTGTTCTGACACCGTCTCAATATTATTCTGATGTATCACTTAAGTACAGGTCAGGACCTCGGGTTTGCTCAGTATCTAAGGTCAGACTCAAGCAGTGGTCACCCTGTAATGAATTATTGTACCTATAGGACCCCCAAATTGAATCTTCTGAACTCAATCTGACCTCATTTCTGCTTTGCAAAGGAAGCAATTGCTCCCTGCTTCTTGCCATGGCCTTAAGGCTGGATAGCCAGTGTTCACTAGTTTGGCGAGGCTTTTCACTTTGACATTGTTGTAATGGGAAGATGATTAGTAGCCTTCGGATTATAGCCACTGTAACATAAACCTACTCTTTAAGGATCTGTGAGTGAAATCCTTGTCACTGGAGCTGTGGGGACCAGTTGTGGGTGATAATGCCCCTAATCACTCATACAGAGCTTTTTGTTAATGCACACTTGTCAAAGGCTTCAGATGTGGACTGTTTTAACAAGAGACTTTTTATTATTCTCCTCACCTCCAGGCAGCTTGGGTTATAAGCACCTATTTCTCAGCTTCCGACCTTGTTCCGCCCGTGCACGTGCAAGGTCCATGACATGGATGTTGACTCTGCTTAGGAGTGTAAAGGCCACTAGCACTGTCTGCTGTGTCATTTCCAGTCAGGCCTGCAACCCCACTCCTTTCTTTTATTCTCCTCTGAGGCATTTGCTGTGAGGTCACACATCTCAGTTATCATCAGAGGCAAATGACAGTTGCAGTGAAATGGCCCTGCCCAGGCAGTGTTAATCCCATGCCCTCTCTGTGGGATAATCTCCCTGGCTATTATACAGTTGAAATTGCTGTCAGCCTCTCATGCAGGCTCCAGTGAGTCCCAGGACAATGAACAGATGCCCCTTTAAAGGTCCAGCAGAAAGACACCTGCTCTAATTATGAAACAGATATGTGTCTTTTAGCAGTGACCGTGCTATCATTGTTATAAGTGAAAACGGTGAATTGCATAATGAGGATACTCTGTCTAATGTTAGGGATGATTAGTGCCCTGCTATTTTATTTTACCGAGGCCTATTTTATTGAAGTTTAGCAGTAAATGTGGGTTCCTAAGTATTCATTCATTTGAAGTTTTTTTTTTGTCTGTTTCACAGGGGCAGTTATGCCGATTCTACCACAATGTGCATAAGATGCGGGAGCAGAGAACGTTGCAGTGGGTGCATGGGCTGCACCAGGCCTGGGACATAGAAGAGCTGGTCAGTCTGGGCAGTAAGCTACGCTCCTGTGCCTACTATGCAGCCCGGGAGCTCATGCAGGATGCTTGCATTGTTTTTTGCCCGTACAACTACTTGCTGGACCCCCTTATCCGGGAGAGTGTGAGTTTCCTTCCCAGTCAGACCAGGGAGCTCATTTATTTAAAAAAAAAAGTTTGTTCCATAATACTTTCATTTGATGCTACTGTATGCAAGTCACCTGTGCTTTAATATTTATATTAATATTAATATATAACCTTAGTATATAATAGTTTTTCAAGAAATCATAAATATATTTTGGAGAGTGCAACACATGTAGTTCTTAATAAGTAAGTCAGTACAGTTTTTATTGCAAAGGTGATGTTTAACAGACCAATCACATACCATACTGCATGAGTGAATCCTGTTTATTCTGAGCCTGATTGCTCCCATCCTCTCCACAGATGGACATCAATCTAAGGGGGCAGATTGTTGTGCTGGATGAGGCTCATAACATTGAAGATTGTGCCCGCGAGTCTGCCAGCTTCACCTTAAACCAGGCTCAGCTGCGGGAGGCCCGTGAGGATCTTGAGGCTATGGTGACATATAACATCCGCCGGAATCACCATGAGCCTCTTCTGGCCTTTTGCTGCAGCCTGCTCAAGTATACTCTCCTTGTTTCTTCTCCCAGGCTGTAGAACGATCTAAATATGATCTCTTTGCTAACTCCCTTGTGGCTAATGGTTTGCACAGGATGTAATTTGATAAGAAGGGGTAAATTGAACCTATGATAGTGGACAAAAATATTTAAAAAGCTGCATGGGGAAGATTGCATCATGTAGAAATTAAGTTACCATTCTTTTATCGATTAGTGAGCAGAGACAACTTGTTTTCTATTGACAAATTCTTGTGTATCATCTCATGAGACAGGATGTTAATTGCAGGACAAATTAGGACATCATTCTTCAGTCACTTAAGATCTCCATATAGTGCTTATATCCATTATGTCTTTGATTAGGCCTTAGGCATTTGATTTGACAAGGCTGTGAAACCTCAACTGGTGTCAAATTCATCTGACAAATGGCGTGTGTGTTTAGCTGGATACAAGAAAGCTCCAGTACTTTGCAAGACAGGGATTATGAGACTGCCTGTAAAGTGTGGACTGGGAAGGAAGTTCTGGACATCTTCCATGGTCTTGGCATAACAGCTGACACATTTCCCGTGCTTCAGGTATCCTGTTCCACAGAATGTTGCTTACAGTCTACCTTCAATGGTTTTCTCACACTTCCCCCATGCAGAAAAGAATATTTATATTTGTGTATGTTTGTGTTTGCGTGCTGAGCAGAAGCACTTTGAGGCAGTACTGGAGAAGGAAGAGCGGGTTGGGCTGGTGAATGGGAGAGAGGACACGGTACAGGTTCCCACCATCAGCTCCAACACTCAGACTGTGCTGAAGAGCCTTTTTATGGTGTTGGGATTCCTGTTTCGACAAAACTGCAGGTCATTTTCCCTTACATAAACTGATCACAGCTTGGATAAGCTTTGTCTCCAAATCATATGCAAATTTTTCAGCCGGAATTTGTTTTGTTTTTCACAACCGAAAAAATTGACCACCAAGGTTTTCAATTGTATTCTGTTTTAGAAAGTGAATTGTGAACACTCAGCATAAATTTATGTTCCTGCATTATCTGTTTTCTTCTTACCACAAAGGCAGTCTATTGATTGCAAAGCTAATCACAGCTCTGATAACTGTATATGCTTGAAACTGCTGTGTGCCAAGTTCTTTGTGTGCGTGTGTGTAGGTTTGCAGATGACTACCGTGTGGCCTTACAGCAGAGTTATGTTTGGACTACCAAGGAGGATGTGCCCGATGCCCAGGGCTTTCTTGCCCGGCCACGCCGCCGCCGCCAGACTGTTCGCACTAAAACCCTTGTGCACACACTCAGCTTCTGGTGCCTTAACCCTGCTGTGGTGAGTGCCTGACCTTAGCAGCATGACTAAGGTTTTTTTTTTTTTTCAAAATCCAGCTTGTTTTGTTTTCAGTTTCTTCTACATCTCAGTGCGGGAAAGAGAGGAAAAATAATCAATGTTTGTATCATTAGTTGCCTGTGTATATGCAGTTCATGATAGCAGTGTGTGTGTGTGCTGGCAGGCATTCTCTGATCTGAGCACAGCAGTTCACAGTATAGTGCTCACTTCTGGTACCCTCTCACCCATGGGGTCCTTCTCTTCTGAGCTGGGCCTCAAATTCTCCATCCAGCTGGAGGCCAGCCATGTTATCAGCAAGTCTCAGGTTAGTACAGCGTGATAAGTGATGTAACCAAAAACTGTACTCAAGTGAAAATACTGTCACTTTAACAATGACTGAAGTAGAGGTAAAAGTGACCATTCAAATAACTACTTTAGTAAGAGGTGGGAAGTATAGGATCTACTGAAAAGATGACTGAAGAAGAGCATTACTTGCTACACAAATTCACATTTACATTTCACAACAAACCTGTGATGAAGTGTGATACAAGAAAATCACTGAGTAGGAGTAAGTGGGGAAAAAACATGATTGCATAATAACTGCATGAGTGTAAGTTTCAGGAAAGAACAGGAAAAACAATCCATAGGTTATATCACTCTATTACATTAATGATGTTTGACAAATACCAACTAGATTACAATATAATCCAATATTCCAATATAATCATGAAAAAGACACTACTGTAAGTCTCCAGAGAGAAAAGGGAAGGGCTGTTGATTTGGTGTGTTTAGTATTTAGACACCTTTGGCTTTGTTTCATCTGTTCCGTAACAAACTAGATTAGCTGTGTGTTTGCCTTGAAACATAAAATGTGCATTATAAATGGTTGTGAGTTTTTTGAACTATAGCATGAAATGTTGCAGGTATGGGTTGGCACCATTGGAGCAGGTCCTCAGGGCCGTAGGCTGTGTGCAACATTCCAGCACGCCGAGACCTTCACCTTCCAGGATGAGGTGGGCGCACTGCTGCTGAAAGTGTGCCAGACGGTGAGCCGAGGAGTGCTCTGCTTCCTGCCATCCTACAAGGTAAAGTTAGAGACTTAAAGTTATGCTCTATTCAGGGTTCCTCATGAATTAGATCCTGAAACATTTTACTTGACAATGATGAGTGTTGTATCCATAGATGTGTTCGCTCACCACTGGGAGGTGTCAGAGACCACAGTTTAAGCCTTGACTGTTTTTTATTTATTTTTTTTAGGTATTTTTTTTTCCTTTCCCCCTTTCATTCACATACTGGCTGCACTCGGTATTTGACATGTCCCTTGAACAGCCATAGAGTGACACCTGAAGCACTCGTTTTAAAATTCAGTAGTAGATGTCAGGGAGGCTTTGTTTGCCACTTAGCCACTAATAGGCAACTCTAGTGTATAATGGATGCTACACAAACCACAGTGCACAGACCAGCATTTTTCCTGCCTGTATCACCTTTCAGCTAACGATCTCACTTATAGGCTTCCATTGATAAATACTTTGTTCTCCTTTGTTTGTTATGCCTTTACCATGAATAATTGATTTTCATTCAAACTGCTTGTCACAATGACTCCTCTAAAAGGAATAGGTGACCTTCTGAAATGTATCCATAGGTAGACATGCATTATTTAGTTCTAGGTAAAGTATGTGTGTTTTTATTATTTTAAGTTTGGATATGGTTTAGTTGTATATTATGGTTTTCAATGATTATACATGACTTCTCCATGTGGATTAATATTTAATCAGAAAACTGAGCAGGCTGGGAATTCTTTCGAGCCATTGAGTCTATGGATATTCTGGAGCCTCAAAATCCCATCTGTGAAATAGCCTAGACTACCTTCTGTTTCCAGACGCCTTCCTACATGATTTTTATTACTTCGTCAGATGCAGCATCCTGTGTGTGTGTGTGTGTGTGTGTGTGTGTGTGTGTGTGTGTGTTTTGTTTGCATGTATGTGTAAGACGCTATACTGGTTCACCAATTCAGATGCACACATACCCTTCACATTGCTCCTAGAGCTGTGGTTTGTAGTAGATTTGACCCCATTAAACCACAGTACACCTCATCGTCTGGCTCGACCACAGGAGAAATAAACTGGAAACAACTGAGGGGGGGAGGCAGTTATTAAATGTTGGTTTGCAGAGGTGAAAAGATTTCAGAGAAACGCAAGATGCTTTTAAAGCAGATTAAGATAAGGGCCATTAGGGGTGATGTCGCCATGCTGTCTGTGTGAAGATGCGTCTGTACTGGCGCCGGTGCCGGTGGGGAGTGAGTGTCGAGAGGCTGTATCCGTTTAGCTTTTGTCCTATCAAAGTCAAAGTGCACTGCAGGGTGAATGAGCTAAGAGCCTGTGAGACCTTCAGGTCCCTTCACATGCTGCCCAGTGTCTCTCAGGCAAATTTGGGCATAAGTACATACTTACATAGCATCTAGGACACTTAGACTCTTATATCATGCACATCCAAACAAGGTTCAGTGTTTTTTTGTATATCAATTACTTTTTCTGAAATAGAAAATATCACAGAATATTTTAATGGCATTTAGTGGATTTAACTATTAATTAGGCAATAATTTTTAGGGACGTACCAATCTCGATTTTTTATTTTTTTTTCCATTTTTAATACAATACCTACATTAGAGCTCTGAGTATTAGCTTATGCTTATGCTGATCAAAAAAATCACATCCTCTTAGTAACTGAGCAAGCAGTCTGCAAGCTTTTATTGGCAGGTTATGTGCTGTAGAAGAATGCGTCAGTGGATTGGATCGGAGAATGTGTAAAATCAGCAGGGATGGTGATGCTCAGTATTAGTTCAGTACATCTCTAATCATGTTAGATGGCCACAGACACAGCAGTAAACCACAGACGTTTTCTTAAACAAACAAAAATGCAGCAGAAGACAATATTGTAATTTTGTCGGTTTAATATTTTACACTCTTATCACCATTTTCACTATCCATTAAATGAAAGGTTTCTTGTTCTTGATATTTTTTTTTATTCTAGTTTACATAAATGTTTTATTTAAGCACCTCTAACACATGGTCAACTAAAACCAGTATGGCTTTCAATTCAATTCATATCACACACAGTATTGTTTGTTGTTGTTTTACCTGTTCAAATATATTACATTTAAATAGTTAACACTTCTAGGGCATGATGTTTGACATATGCCAAATGATATACATTTATTCAGACCATTTTTCTACATACAGTCAGGTTCATAAGTATTTGGACAACGACGCGATTTTCATAATTTTGCCTCTGTACACCGCCGCAATGGATTCGAAATGAAGCAGTCAAGATGAGAGTGAAGTGTAGACTTTCAGCTTTAGTTCAAGGGGTTTAACACAAATATTGCATTAACCGCATTAAGCCATTTTTTTTCAGAGTCCCTCCATTTTCATGGGCTCAAAAGTAATTGGACAAACTAGCAATCATAAATATTAGGATTATTTTTAATACATAATTATTTTTGGATGCAAATCCTTTGCAGTCAATGACTGCCTGAAGTCTGGAACCCATGAAGTCATCACCAAATGCTGAGTTTCCTCCCTTGAGATGCTTAACCAGGCCTTTACTGCTGCTTGTTTGTGGGCCTTTCTGCCTTCAGTTTTGCCTTCAGTAAGTGAAAAGCATTCTCTATTGGGTTGAGGCCATCGGACATTTTAATTTCTTTGCCTTAAGAAGCTTTTGGGTTGCTTTCATGATATGGTTTGGGTCATTATCCATCTGTACTGTGAAGCAGTTTAATTTGTCATAAAATAATGAGGAAACAACTAACCATGAAACTGCTTATCAGTCATTTGTCCAATTACTTTTTAGTCTGTGAAAATGGAATGACTCTGTAAAAAATGGCTGTAATTACTAAATGGTTAATCAATATTTTTTTTGTTAAACCCTTGAATTAAAGCTGAAAGTCTCCACTTTCACACAATCACGTCCTGATTGCTTCATTTTGAATCCATTGTAGCAGTGTACAGAGGCAAATTTACAGCAATTGTGTCTCTTTCCAAATAATTATGGGCCTGACTGTAAAGCAACAAGTCTTATTTTGAAAAAAAAAATTAATAAATAATAAGTTTAGGAAATACCTGTTTAATTATCATTAAGCATTCAAAAGCAGATCCTGTGATCTATGTGAACTTTTTTGCTTTTGAATACAAAAATATTATGAGAATTTATCTAGGACTCAAACAATTGTTATTGCAGGTCATCAAAGCATTTGTTTTAAATATACAGACTTTGGTATTATTTCCATCTCCATTTCTAATGTGTATTTAACTGAATGACTGACAAGACAATTGGCCTCATCACAGTGAAATAAGCCAGATTTTGCTTCTGTAGCTGCTGCCCACTTGAGCTGTAAATGAGCTGTAAACTCTGACACTGAGCTCCATTAGCAGCTAACAGTGCTGACTCTCTCCACTCATGACTGTTTACCAAAGCAGGTCCACAAGAATCTCCTAATGCTTTCTCTGCAGCAAGAGGAGGAAGGTTTGACCGACGTGGTCCACTTCCGAGCCTATCATGAGTCACTCGGTTTCACATGTATTTCAGAGTAAATATTTTGCCCACAGCCATCATGCCAATTGAAGTGTATAACTTCCTTTCTCAAAGCTCTGCATTAGGGAGACATATACTCTTGACTAGATAAAACCGGATCCATCCTCCAGCCGATCTTGCACTTTATCTGCTGCTCTTAGCTCTGGGACTGTTGGCGTTGTGCTAATGGCCTGCTCTGCGTCAGCTCAGAGGAGCAGAGCTGCTCGCCAGCAGGTGGCACAGGCGCCACTTGTCTCCAGCCATGGCGTAATTGTCGCCGTCATATTTGATGACTGAATTATTCACATCTGCTACATGTCTACGCCTGCCACCACCAGGGTATGCATGTTTCATTAATGATGCCCATCGACCAAGCGGCTTCCATTATTTAATGGGTGCTGGCAAAAAAAAAGTGCAGCCTGCTTCCTAACATCAGAGTGGTGGTTAAGATGAAGGGAAAGAGATAAAGTGATGTGCTTACAGGGGTGTTGGGGGAGTTAGTATACCACAATTCAGTACCTACAAGTGCCACTACATTATCACATGCCCTTGGAGAGCAGGGTCACTCTGTTCAGTGTACCGTATTGTGCAAGCTATGTGTATATGAGTGATGCAAATATTTTTTCCAAAAATGTCTGTAAATTATTCATTTGTTGTTGAGCTTTTCAAAACAGTCATCACCCAGCTTTTGTTTTCAGAGACTTCAAACATGCTGACCTCTAACATGTACTAACATCATCTACATACAATGAAAGCCATGATCCTGGTCTTTTAAGGATGGGCTCAAACGAAGACTATATAGAACAACTTTATTCATTGCGTCTTGGCATTATACAGGTCTCTGGAGGAATGAACACCATTCTTCCTTAAGATATTCCCTCGTCTGGTGTTTTGATGACGGTAGTGGAGAGCGCTGTCTAACAAATCGCTCCAAATTCTCCCATATATTTTCAGTTGGGTTGAGTTATTCCGAAGGCCATATTGGCATAGGATTTACATCTTTTTCATACTCATCAGACCATTCAGTGAGCCCCTGTGTTCTGTGGATGGGGCACTGAGGATAAAAATGTTTCATCATAAAGGTGATCAGGCAGAATAGCTTTGTATGCCTGCAGATTGTCCCACGGCATAACAGAGCAAAGTTTTTCCTTATATTTGTCACCTGTCTGTGTATAAATTTATATAAAAAATGTTAATACATTTTTTTTTAATAAAGGTTTTTTATTTGCACTTTTTTACTGAAGCATGATCATTTCTCAAAGTGAATATTCACCCAATATCAATTTACCAGTAATGAGAAAATTACTTTGTGTGAAATTTCACAGTTTTGTCAAAACAAAGTAATTACTAACAATTAAGTCCTTTTGTAAAATATTTTTTTTTATTCTGTCTCTGTCATGTGACGGGGGGTGACGGGGGGTGACGGGGGGCACTGCTCTTGTCAGATAATGAGTTAGTCATGACGGCCATGCACTTATCCCACTACAACCACTGCTATCTCCACCATGCCCTTAGCTCAATGTTCTACTCCTCCCACCTGTAGTAGGCCACATTGTTAGGGAAAATTGGCTTTTCATATATGTCCATTCTCTTATTTTCTGCAATGCAATTTTTAAAGAGTATTGCACTGTTTGTATTGCTTTTAACACTAATTACAAGAGCATGAGAATAAACCATAGAACTGGAGCTGGGAGAAGAAAGCCTAGCTTTTTTCGCTTTACTAATGAAGCACACATGGATGTCTGTTGTAGTCTTGATATTCAGTCCTATAGCACGCATGGATTCCACTTTCACGGGCTGCTTTTGAACTGGCCTCCACTGTATTAAGATGAGGGCTATGGAAAAATGTGTACGTAATTAAATGGCAGCATGGAGGCAGACACAGGGCGATGTTTACTTACAGTGTCTGAGAGATAAAAGCATTAGGACCATTACCGTGCAAGCCAAAAGGCTCCTGGACTGGCACTGTATTGTATTTCACCCGTTTTTATAAGGCCTAACAAATTACAGCTCTGGGAATATAAACAATGAGCTTACACGAGAGTCTTTGTGCGTGCACATGTCCCTGTCTTTTAAGGTCCAGGATTTTCATATCAGGTTACACTGGGGTTATCAGTTTACACTTTGGCCTAGGAAGAAATTAATAACATTGTCCCTCAAAGTAAATTCAGGGTGCTCATTACAGTGACCTGATCCATCGGAAGAATGAGTCATATGTAATACGTGTCTTTTATACATAGACACAAAATAACAAAACACAAACAACCATCTTTCCTTGCTGTTGTGATTGTGGGTCTGTTTTTATACATACGTGTGTGTGTGTGTGTGTGTGTGTGTGTGTGTGTGTGTGTGTGTGTGTGTGTGTGTGTACACATATATATTACACACACATCAAAGTTGCTTACAGCTGCTTTTACTCTTTTTCTCATAGGTGGTAACAATAGGTGTTCACATACCTCTGTTGTGTTTTATTTATTTTCCTGACTACAAAAGAACTCCTGCTTGACCCTACTAACACATTTCCAAGCCAGCGAAGATTCTTTTTGATTGGGAACTCATGCTTACCCAAAAGGAAAACGTGGATAGTGTAGACACATGGCATGCTTGGTGAGAAAAAGAACTTTTAGATCAGTGTTACACCCTAGAGAGTTGCTGACATCTTGCACTCCCACATAGGGCATTCCTGGTGATTTTTGTTATGAGAAGAGTACAAACTTTCTGCTCTGAGGTGTATGAGGTTGACGGGTGATATTTTTTTCTGTGAGAGCATGCAGTACAGGCATTAAACACTTTTTTTGTACATAAAACCACAAGACGTACAACTACAAGGTTACATGCCATGGTTGAAAAACTATGTTTAATGTTTAGCCAAGACTTGCATCTGAATTCGGGTCTAACTGAAGTTAGGATTGTCTCTCTCTTTATCCTTCAGCCTTAGTCATGGATCCAACCTATTAACTGCTATTGTAAAAGAGCAGTGTTCAGAGTAGGCAATTTAACCCAGCGACCTGAGTTCAAAATATCCATCAGTTTTTAAACGGCAAAAGATGTGCTTATACAGCGATGGTTTATGCAGCTATTAATGTTGATTTTCGATGTAATATAAAAGCAAAAAAAAAAGAAAAATGAAAAAAATGCTAACATGATATATGGCAAGCATTGAATTAAACATCTAATAGGAGTCAAGTATATTGCCAGTATATTTCCGCATGAATAGTCATAGTTGTAATAATCTCAATCACTGAAAATTTGGTTAAATTTAACAATATGGCTTCCATCCATTATTATTCAGCAGCTTATAAAATAGCCCATGATCCAGCATGCACTAGTGCACAGGATATAAACTATTTAATCATGCTTTTAATTCACTATTTTTGTTGGAAATTTTAAAAATGTCAATGCTTTAGTTAATTCAAGGCATTCTCCTATAAGAAACAAAGGAGAGAGAGAAAAAAAAACGGCCACAGTTTTAAAGAGAACCTGACCCAAGCACTCATCTGTAATGCTTACAGCTCACTTTGGTGGTAATAATTTTATCAGTAAAAAATTAGGGCCTCAGAATAAGTAACATCTCAAATTAAGATGCTGACTCCTAGGATGTTCTCTGTGCAACACTACAAATAATATTATATTAATAGTGACATATTTATTTATTCCATAGTGGCTCAGATAGCGTTCCATAGTTTTTTTTTATGTTTACATTCCAAAACATAAATCTCACTGTGTCATTTAGGGCTTACATCAAGCCATCAGACAGTGGCACTGTACTTAATGCTGCTCCTCACTCAAGCTGATATCGCAAATGGAAAAAAGTCTGGGGTCAGAATTGCACTTCACTCATACTCCACCTCCTGTGTGCAACTCTCGCACAACTTCTTAATAGAACTGAAGTATGTAGTTATGTTTGAGGTCTGAATATTGTGCACAATTTTGGCACTGAATCCCGACTACTCATTCTTGACTCGGGTCTGAAAGTGCTCCTAAGTGCAGATAACTCAACTCTGAATATGGCCGAAGTGCATAAACAGAGTTAATAGACTTATTGGCATTATGGTTAAATGTTATATTCCTTGCACTTTATGAACACTCATACACTGAAACCTGTACATAGTGAGGGAGCAGTTGGTCATTCTGTGTGCCTGAATAGATGCTGGATAAGCTGAGGGATCGCTGGATGAACACAGGCTTGTGGGAGAAGCTGGAAGAGCGGAAAGCAGTGATTGCAGAGCCACGTGGAGGAGCCAAGAGTGACTTTGATGAGCTGCTACAAACGTACTACAATGCCATCAGACAAAGTGGAGCCCGAGGTGGGAGTAAACAATGTTTGTGAAATGCCTATTCTGGGCTCAGAGTGATCTTTTGTGATATTTTTTGTAAAATCTCTTTTGTGCACGCATTTGTTTGATGACTGTGATACTAATGTTTTTTGTCTTTACTTTAGATGGGGCACTTCTGATTGCAGTTTGCAGAGGAAAAGTGAGTGAGGGACTGGATTTTACTGATGACAATGCCAGAGCAGTGGTCACTATTGGCATTCCCTTCCCCAACATCAAAGACCTGCAGGTAACTCTCTGTACGGCTAAGCATTGGTATTTTTTTTTCTTTTGTTTTATAATTAAAAAATGTGAACCCTAATGAGCAATTTCCTGTGAAATGCTTTATAGTAATTTTAGTAGTCAGGTGTTATAGTCAGGCCTCAGTAAAACATGTCCAGCTTTGTTGATTATTTCTAGTAATTCTGGCTCACCAGTAAATTAGTTACTAATTAATTAGGAAATTACGAAACCATGCTGGTCTCCAGGACTGGAAGTGAAGGCCATGGCCTTATTGTAACTGTCCTTTGGCCTTTTTTGTAACTATCCTGTACAGCATTGGTGTTTTATAAAATCTCCAGAAAACTCCTAAAAGAGGACTGTGTACAAAGCAGTAGCTTTCCTTTTCTGTGATCCATGAAATAATTCCCTGGTGATTGTACTGCTTCTATTCTGTCCTTAACATATCATCTTGACCTTTAAGCTTCCCCCTCTGTCTACCTTGCTGTCAGAGTATATTGAAGTTTTTCTTACCGTGTCTGTCACCGTGAGGGACACGTGTGGATGACTGATGCTTCCAAGCCCTTCACCTTAGCAGAAACTGTTGGCACGATGGCTGCTTTACCTCTGGGGAAAGGCTTCGATTTTTTTTTCATTTCTGCTCTCCTGGAAACTGATTTGCTTTGCCATTTGGATAAGGTTGTAGAGGGGATATCAGGTGGGTTTTAATTGCATTTGTTGTTTGAGGCTTTCAAAATGTCCTGCACAAACATTAAGCTGATTGGCCAAAGGGGAATAGGTTGCATGCCATCCCCACCACCAGAAGGCGTTTGATTTCTCAAATGCCACATGATGCGCTTGACAGAACTCTACGGTTTTTGCTTCTTTCCCTGTGTCAGCATGTCCCCACACACCATCAGTCACTCTCTAAAGGCATTTTGTTGCCACATGGTTTAGAAGTGGAGAGAAAAAAGGATGTTAGATTGTGTTTACTAAAGAGCAGTCAAGTGAATAACGTAGGCTTAATTTGTAGCTTGACAACGCGGCATATAACGACCAATTTTTTAAAAATCCACACCACATACATTCAGCACACTGCTGGTATGACAGAACGCTTGACTCTTGTTATCTTAAACACTTTGTTACATACTGCACAATCGTGACATTTCTAAAATTATAGTCCACAACCAAGTTCAAACATGAATTTCAGTTTCGGCTGTATGACTATCGATGAAATAGGAATCATGATTTTTTTGGCTTACAATTGAGATCACAATTCTTCTCACACTTGGTTCTTGACTCACTTGATTACTAGACAGAAATTCTTGCCTTACTGTAGCAGCTCATGTGCATTTTGAATTACTGACTTACTAACACATTTGGTTAAATCTTAAGCAAAAATAAAAGTTATTTAGTAGAACACTTTAATCATACCAGGGTGCCAAGGACACAATGTGTCCACACAAAAGTAAAAAGAAACCAACAATATTAAGGGTTGCTTAAATAATCAATCATGGCAATGTTTCTGTTCTTCTGGCAACATTCATTAGCCACTTGGGATAAAAATCAGAACTTATAATAGTCTAATGTGTACTGCGTCAAGTTTTGAGAAGACAGGACATGTAACCATGGCTCACTTGCACCGTACATCTATTTCATGCATTTAGTCACTGGGAATTTAATATTCAGTACATAATACCAATATCACATTTCTACATAAAATTTACATACTAAACATTTCTACATAATATTAAATGAAATCCATCAATAAAAGCACTATACAAATAAAATTGAATTGAGCGGAACATTTGTTTAGGACTAATGTTTAGTCATGATGCACACCTCTAACTAGCATACCATGACTGCTGCCTTCGGCATCAAAATACTGCAAGAAGTGAGTTTCCTTTTTTTTGTATTTTGCACTTTCTCATTCATGTGGATGTAAAGCATAACGAATAAATGTAGTTGTGCTGGACCTCATGTTTATGATGTGGTGTCTCTGGGCTTTCTGTCCTCTTGCTATCAGTGTGCTGATCAGAGAGAATGATGTGGTGACAGTTTTGGAGCAGAGTAAGGCTTCACGGGGTCTAGGAGATGACCTCATTAGGGCAGAGGACATTGACACTAATGGCTGTCAGTGCAGTGGCTCCTCCACACACACACACACACAGACACACACACACACACACACACGCACACACACACACTGGCTTCATAGTGGGCTGTTGCAGATGCAGCTTGGACAGATCTGTCATGACACTTTAATCTGACATGCATACACGGCCTCTCTTGTATGATCATTCTTTTTCACAGCATTGAAATGCTTCCACATTTACCTTCACATTCTGTGTTTCAACTCTTTGTTTTTGAAACACAAAACATCTTTGTGGAGACAAGTGCCTTATCAGAAAAATACCATGAAACCAGTCTGTGAAATGGCACATTAGCAAAGGTGACATTTGAAGACTTCCAACGATTTTTCAGCATTGCAGTATAATTCACTTGTTGTGAAGTTAATAAAAGGTAGTGCAGTGTCCAGGGGTCATGAAGTCTGTAAAGCAGAGGTCTCTGTGAGTTTTCAAAGTTTTTATATGTAATGTCGGTAACATCTGAACAGCTGATAAATCTGTTTGCTTTGGGTACTTTTTTTATGATTCCATGCATGTAGACAGAGTTTTATTGCACCTTCTCCTCAAATTAGCCTGTAAAAATGAAGGTTACTAGTATTCTTTGTCGGTTTGCTCTAATTATTTGCCTGTATATTCTGGTTTGAAAAAAAAACCAGCGCATCTCATCTGAAATAAGGCATTGCAGGATGTGAACATGGATTTTTGTAAAGTACACTGATGCATCAATATGATTCAGTCTATTTTTATACACATCAGTCAGTCAGTCATGAAGCATGCCTCTCAGTCAGTGTTTGTTTTTAGGGATGAGCAGGTAAAGTTGAAGAATGCTATCCTCTGACATTTAACAAATCCCTTCCAGCTTGTAGTTTCTTGCACATTTAGGAGATTTGGCCCACAGCTAGAACTGGCTTTTTCACATATGCAGCCTGTCATATCGAATTGAGTGTTAATGTAGTGCAGGGAGGTGACGGTCCAGATTCTGAAATGGACCCTGATTGGAATTAGATGACATTGGCAGCCTTGAGCTAGTGGCCTTTACTTTTGACGACCAGATCTTCATTCAGTTGTGTTGGCTCTGATACTGATGATCGGCATCATATCTCATAGCAGCCTTGGAAGTGTCTTAGAAGAATTGCTGTAGGTGTGGACATTAGGGATGGGCAGTATGGCAAAAATATTTTCTATCTGGCTTTTTGGCAAAAAAATATAAATGTTATTTATTTACTTGAAAACTTTGATCAAAATAAATATAAAAATAAAATAAAATTCTAATAATAAAATATCTTTGACATCATTAAAGGTTTAAATTGTATGGCTCAATATCTTAAAATCTTAAAATCATGATTCCAAAATATCAGTATTTACTTTATCAGGTTTTCTAACAAAGCGCACTGATGTTTGCTGGGAACAGGCTGTACCTGTCCTGGTGATGGTGTTTTGGCTCTAAGCGGGTGCCTCTGAACACGCGGTACCCGTCACATGCAGTTAGAAAGCCTTGCCAACCTGTCCTACCCAACGGGAGCTGAACTTTTCACTTGTCAGCTTTCAAAGGTTAGCACTAAAAAGCAGAGTGATGGGTGAAAATTGATGGACAACGCTGTGGCATTTTTATGGCAAGGCTCATGTCATTCAGTGGCCCGTTCGCTCCATCCCATGCCCTACTCCTCCACCCAAAACCAAACAAAGCAGTGAGTGTGGCCAGAGGTTTATGAAAGCTGGGAGTGTTAACCTCTGCCTCTCACCTGTTCAGCCTGTGGTAGCGCAGTTGGGTCTTGTTTTAATCAGGCATCTGTTCTTAATTAATGTGACTGACCATGGAGTGTTTGTGACGGAGTGTTTCTCTAGCTGCTTTTGTATAACATATTTTTGATATTTGTTCAGAGATGACCTGGCATTTAGTATTGCAGAATTTTTGCAGAACTACAGTTACAGCATTTAGCAGGTGCCCTTTCCCAGAGCGACTTAAGGAAGTGCTTCAAAGAAAAACATATTCTCATACTAGTTCAGTAGGTCAGGGACAAAAAATACCATCATGCTAAAGTCTTTTTAATAACTATTAACGGTTAACTATTTTAATTTTTTGGATTAAAATAATGAAGAGTAGCTCATTTTCTAGGGAAACATTGTGCATTAAAAGATGATCTATTTAATGTAAGTGCTAATTCATGTGCAATACTCAGTTTGTACTTTTGCATTTTTTGTCATCATTGAGGTCCAGTCTGATTTGGTTGAGTGTTAAAAATCCAGTTCTAGGCACCACAATTTTTTTAAATCCATATTTTCACTTGGATTACAGGTTGAACTAAAGATGAAATACAATGACCAGCACTGTAAATCCAGAGGCCTTCTTCCTGGAGGCCGATGGTATGAGATCCAGGCCTTCCGGGCCTTAAATCAGGCTTTGGGAAGGTACGTATTAGAGATTTATCATCAGATAGATGGCAAGTAATACTGATGACATAAATATTAATAGTGCTAAAAGTCTTATAATTGCATCATTATGCTACATAAAATGTACATAAAATATAATAATGACCATTTGAAAGGGTAATGTGGTAATTGGAATGCTTTCTACATTTAGACAGTGATTGTTTTGTGTGTTGTTTTGTTCATCAAAATCATCATCCCTTTGCTCTCCATAGGTGTATTCGTCACAGAAATGACTGGGGTGCACTTATTTTAGTGGATGACCGTTTTAGAGCCAACCCCAACAAGTATATCACAGGTAAATTAATGAGGAAAAGGTTTATGCTCATTCTGATGCCATCTGTGTTTTGAGTGGCTGTTTTGCAAAGAAAGCCGCTCTGTGAGCTCATTGATGTGTAGTTGCATGTCTGCAAACACTAGATGGTGTTGGTGGTCTTTTACTGGGAGATACCCGCGTATGAACACTCGCCAAATAATGTGTACATAAGGCCTCTGCCGTTTTACATGCAGTGGTAGAGTCAGAAGTGTTGATTACATGAAAATCTGCACGATAGTTTGCACATAGTGGTGAAATCAGAATTGTGTACACCTACCACATGAAAGTTTATACATGTAGATGATCAAGCGGTGGAATGGTTATGGAAATAGAGAGCAGGAATGTGGTTAGTCTAACACTCTCTTTCCACACGCTCGTCCTAGGCCTGTCCAAGTGGGTGCGTCAGCTGGTGATGCATCATGACAGCTTTACTAGTGCCTTGCATTCTTTGGTGTCCTTCTCCCAGAGCCGGCAGGGAGAAGTAGAGAGCCACACTGAGGAGCTTGCTCAGACTAACCTTGACTCCCCCAGGACTCAGTCATCTGCTCTACAGTCCCCTCCTGAGCTTCCGAAACCGCAGCAGTGCCTGAGCTCTGAGGGTCAGATTACCGTTCCCTCTGTCAGCCACCCTTCCGAAGCAGGTACATGGTCTCACTCCAATTTGCGGTCACTTATTCTTTTAACATAAAAATAATAATTCTGTGTTTATTTTTATCCTAAGCTCTACGTACCATGCCTGAAGAGTTTACGCCAGACAAGAATTCTGACACCTTTGCTTGAGGAAAAAAAGCAGAAAGCTTGTAAAAATTCAAAATACATTACTATATCAAACTAATTCAAAACTATAACTCTCACACAGCGAAGGTCTTCAGGGGTGGACAATTTATAAATTCATACCCACCCTGGCAAGTGAAAGCTTCAGTGTGTTTCCCAGGCTCATGTCTGGAAATCTAACTGAATAGGTTAGATACATAGCTAACATGATATTATAATGTATGGCCAGCTAGTTTGCTAGTTAAGTGCATTAATATAGACTAAGGGAAACATTCCTGGGGAGGGGATGACTGTGTAAAAATAGTCTACTCCACTTCACTCATCCACTTCTGTTAAAGTTTTTTTTTTGATGTAGCACATTGTGTTTGCAACACTGACAAAAACTCAAAAGCCACATTTTGGCTGTGGTGTGTCCGCATCGTAAGTAAAAATATAAGTCTGGCATCTTTATTTTCTCGCAGGAGAGTTGTAAAGTTTAGTTTGCAAGGTTTTGTCAGTGTTTCCACATACATGTGTTCTTTATTCTGAAAAGATTGTATGCTATCCATGTTAATTAATCTGATGTACTATTTGTCCATCTATTGACTATTTTGCTGGTCTTAGAATGAGACAGACATGACAGGATGCCTTACTTTATGTCGCGCTATCCAAGTTTTGGACACTGGAGCAATACAGTAAAACATAAGACTGGTTAATTATGCTTTCCCTAAGGTTTTGTGTAATTCATGCACTTCACGAGGTCAAAACTGTGTCACTTCTGTATTTGTGTGGTTCTGTTGGTAACATAGGGACCAGTTCTTTCCTCTTCCCTTTCACTTGAGATTTTTGAAATAAAATATGAAGCTTTCTGAAAAACAATAAAATGTTTGTGTGTTTACTTTTAACTGACAACCCCAAACAGATGTTTTGCAGTTGCTTATAAAAATATAAGTTGATCCATTGTGTGTATTTTTCAGAGCTGACTTTTTATTTTTATTTTTGATTAGGTGACCAGAAGCCTTCACAGCATCAATCAGAATTAGTAATTCCACAGTGTAATGTGCCTAAAATCCTGCCAAAACCACAAACAAAGCCCAATCTGTTCACCTCTACTCCAGTCAGTTCTCGATTCAGGACCCCTATCTTCCAATCTAAAGACTCCATGAAGGACTTGGACCAGCATGTAAATTCAACAGTCATTAATAGGGACACCATTTCTGCACCTGATCAGGCAGTGAAAGATCAGACTGACGTTGTTCCTGAGAACAAACCGAATGAGAGTCCACCTGACCCTCCTCTTCAGCCACTAGCCCTGTCCCCTGTTGAGACACCTCCATACTGCATTTCCAATGAGGAAACGAATATAGCAGGACCTGAAGATGTCGAAGAGGAGGACCAGTCTATGTTCTTCACACCTGAGTTGTTTGAAGGAGAAGATGAGGGGTCAGCTGCAGCAGCTGTAGAGGAAGTTGAGGACTCAGCTGCAGCAGCTACAGAGGAAGTTGAGGAGTCAGCTATGGCAGCGACAGAGGAAACTCCTCTTCAGATGGAGGAGCTTCTTTACCCCATTGAAAAGATGGCTGACAGACAGTCTGGGGAGTTGTTCAGGTCCGAGAAGGACCAAACAAGGATGTGTGCTGGCTCTAGTGATGTTAAAGGGGCTGCTACATTTCCTGAAAGAGACCTTTTTTCTCCTAACGGAGACTGTGTGTTGTCTGAGAGCATAGCAGAGCAGGCAGGGGTGAACTGTAGTATAGGCAGTGAGGACAGGGCCACACAACAACACCACAACACTAGCAGCAAGTCACGTAGGCTCTCCAGGTCCAGGCAGAAAGCATCGAGCAGAGAAGCAGGTAAACTCACTATCAACTTCACCTGTCTCTCAGGGGAGTCAGCCATAGATCATTGCAATCGATGACTGAAAAATTTAACATTTCTAAATGGTAAATAACTATAAAGCTATACTTTCTAAAAATGGTGGGAGGTGTAGGTTATATTTGGCATTAGTGTCAGTACTGTGGGACTGCAAACACACAGGGTTAACTTGCAGAGCTGATTTTCACACAATCCTGCAATTTCTTATGAACCGTGTTAAAATAAGTGACACATTTCCCTAAACTTCAAAAAGACAAGGCTTGGTGGGGCTGATTTTAATGAGTGGACCTGTAGTGTCCGTGAAGTGGAACAGGGGAGCTGAAAGGTTTCTTATACACTTCATTTCTCATTGCTGAAATGTTTTAATTTTTACACCAATGTTACAGGCCAGTCAAATTTTAATTGTATATCCTTTGATATAAATAAGGCAAAAGTTGTAGCTAGACAGGAAGGCACGCAAGGACAATAAATGGCTACAGAAAGCTCTCCTTTTTTAACAATTTAAAAAAAGCCAAAACAATTAATGTACTGAATATGAACTTGCAATAAAATATAAATTGTATTCTCTTTCTATGGTGGTGGATGTTATGGTGTAAAAGCCCAGAACAGTCTCTTTTTCCTAGGCAGATTCTTCACGTTGAAGTAAGTGTATAGATTTCAAAAAAGTGCACATGCACTCTCAGATAATCTGTGGTTTGGGCTCTTTAGTGATGGAAACCTCCGTACAGTAACTTCACCTCTGCTCTGCGGTGAATCGCTTTAAACCGCTTGTTCTCAACACTAGAACTTCTTTGACTTTATCCGTCGGGCATTGGATTTGAATGGGTGTGGTATGGGAGAGGATAGAAGGCCATTTCCCCTTGTTTTTAATGGGAATGGGAATGTTTTAATGTTGAATCCAAGGAATGCACATAACACTTGATGCTTTTGACACTTGGCCATTATCTGAAAATAGCTTCCGTTCCATTAATATAGATTTAATTACTTTGGTTCTAATATGAGCATAAATAAAGAGTGTTTCTCTCATGCCCCTTTATTTATTTATTTATTTAAAAATACCTAAAACCTTTGCCTGATCACCTATTTCTTAGCAATAAATCACTGAACCACATTAGCATTATTGGAGCCCTTGTTATGACTCGAGTGTAATTTTGTGTGGCAAACGCTTCAGTACTGGCAGAGGAGATGTCTTGGTCAAATTAAATGCTATTAGTCTGACAGGAATTGCCTCGTTAGATGGCTTTATGCAGTGATGTCGTTAATGTGGGGGCTACAGAGGAAATGGGAGAGAAAGCCTTTCAATTAAAGCTCATCTCTCTTCATCTGTGTTGTGCCAAGTGATTGTAATTGTATTGCGGGAATGGTGGCTGCTCCATTAGCATCAATGCAATCTCGTGCAAGGGAGGAATGTTGGAATTGACTGTTCAAGATATTCTAATAAGCTGTCTGCACCCATGCAAGACCTACCACATGGCTAGACTCATGGCTGGACTGTCTATGGTATTGGTATGGTAATGGTATTAAAGTTGGGTCTACTACCAAGATTAGTATTCATTTTATGAAACCTTTAGCTTTTTGAGAAATTCCCCTCTAAAATTTAAATATTTTTAAATGTTCTATTCGCACACCATCAATTTGCATCAATTTGACACAATATATATTTTGTTGAAAAGGTAACATATGTTGCTAAGAGTGTTTAATAGTTGCCTTTTTATAACTAATACCTGATAATGTCATACTTCTAAACTAAGTTTCATACCTGACTAAAAATAAGTCCATAATTCCAGCATAAATTAATTACAGTATGTATTTGTTGATAGTCTACTGAACTTGGGTTTCTGATGTAAGTATGATCCAGCCTCACCTACAGGTTATGTTAACCACTGCAATAAACAGTGTCAGTTAAAAGCAGCTTAATATGAAGCCTTTATAATGTGTGGTTATTTCCATAATTATTTAAATAAATTCAATAGATTCAGACATTTGGTACTTTGGGAGTATTTTCTCAAATACTGGGAATGAGACTACTCTATACAGTTTCTGCATGAGGTTCTTACTAGCTCTACTTGGTTTGGTAGGTCACAGTGCAGTGAAGAGGAAGAAAGAGAAAGTTTGCAAACACAGAAAAAAAAGCCCAATCCAGATTCCCGCTTTACCCCTGGACCAGGACATTAGAGCTCAAGGCAGGGATGCAGTTACCACAGAGGCTCAAGTCCCAGTGGTGCTGAAACAAGAGAGTATAGAGGATTTGGAATGTCAAAGCAGCTCCAAGACCAAGCAGACCTCAGTTTTCTGTATGCAGTACGGTAATGCTAAAGCAAAGAGTACAGTGCTGACAGTGAGGAGAACAACAAGGAAAAAAAAAACAAAGCACATGAGCTGTGCTAAACCCACAGCAGAAGACTACCATGAGGTCACTGCTGAGGGGCAGCCTGCACTGAGCTATGAAATTGTCACACCAGCGCCTCAGCGTAGAGAAAGTCAGAGACATTTGGCTGTATCTAATGAGAAGAACAGTTCTCCTCATCAAACAGAAGAAATGAATGATGTCTCAGGTGTTTATCAGAGAGGTAGGAAGATGAGTAAGGTCTTATACTATGTTGAATAAATTAATGGTGTCATCAGTATTGTATAAAAAATATATATTTGCCAGATTTTGTAATGTATCTCTTCTTGTTTTGAAGTTATCTTTTATGTAAATTCAATTGTTTGTCAAATTTACAGGGATCAGAGTTCAAAGGTCATGTGTAAGGAAAAGCAGGCAGATCAGTATGGTGGAAATGGATAAAATCTCTAAAATCAAGCCTGACAAAAGACAGAAGGTAAATGTTTAATCTACTAGGTATGCAGGGTGCTGGGATTTTTCAACTGTGACCCTAGGGGCAAGTGCTTTTCTTTTCCAGCAGTTTTCCAGAGGTTCACCATGTATGAAAGGACTTCACTGTGGTTTATGCCAGACGGCGCTCCTTCCTTTTGCTCAAGGTCAGTTTAACTATTATTGTAGTTGCTAAATAATTTGTTGAACCCACCCATTTTTAAGTGATCAAAAATATTGGAACATGTGGCTGACAGGTGTTTCTTGTTGCCCAGGTGTGCCCTGGTAGATTGATTGTTTAAACAATTAATAGCTCTGACTGTCTACTCTTGTTTTGAGCCCTGAGAGCTGTGAAGAAAAACCCAAAAAC
>CM074958.1:11094578-11105726 GCA_037577455.1 Pangasius macronema
TATGTGATTATGGAGCTCTAAAAATATGAAATTTGACATGTCTATAGAGCTCCGTAATGAAGCTTAACTTGACTTGTACAGGCTTCTCACCTGGATCACACCAAAAACAAAACGGTGTCAGAACACCCTAGAGCCCAGCTTCTTTTGTCCATAAGTGGTAATGCCTTAGAAACTGAAAATATTATGCATTATCATTTTCCAAAAAGGATGAAAGGCACTTAGGCAGTCAAAGGAGGCCTGCACTGGGGCTTTGTGTGCTCTGCCAAGCAAAGGATTACCTATGTAAAAGAGCAGAGGGAGGTGTCAGGACAGGTGTCTCTCAGCATTGAGAAGCTCAGCTGGCAGGAATCCAGACCCACTCACGCATCCTCAGCTCCCCTCCCTTCCTCTTCGTGTCAGTGCATAATACCTGCAGGCTGCCTGACAATAGGAGCATCACTGGCAAACCAGGAGAACACCTCAAAAGCAAACAGCCACCGGTCAGTCACAAAAGCAAACCGGGGACTGCTGCACCTTTATGCCTCTGTGTGTCTTAGTGCAAGCACAAAGAGCTGCAGTCCTACACAGCAGGTGTCACATTAAAGTGCTGCTTTGATGTATTGTGCTCTTCTGTTGCTCTGCTGATCCATGTTTGCTTTCTCCCAGTTCGTTTCCAATCACAGCCAACACAACATCGTTTTTTGATCTGACAGGAAGGTTCTGTGCCTAGCTTTGTTAATAAGCGTATTTGTAAGGAGTGATGTAAATATTATCCCATCCTTCTTCTTTTATTTGTTGAAACCTGATACCCAAACATACAGGTCTTTATCCCAGATGATATAATGTTATTATAATTATAAAAGTTTGTCATTTACTATGATTTAATGCTTCATAAATTCTAAGCCTATGTATGCTAATCATTATACTTTTTTT
Organism: Pangasius macronema; assembly: GCA_037577455.1. NCBI lineage: Eukaryota > Metazoa > Chordata > Actinopteri > Siluriformes > Pangasiidae > Pangasius > Pangasius macronema. The sequence goes on from CM074958.1 coordinate 11,095,491, forward strand.
TTTCATTTATATAAATAATGTTTGGATTCAGGAGATTCTGTACTTGTTGCCAGGAGATGTCAGTATTCTCCAGAGTAAAAGTCTTTTTCTGTGTAGTGCCAGGGTCACCTCTTTGCTCGCAAGACAGGTACATTTTTGTTATGGTACATGTACATGAACCTCTCACCCTAAGCTACATTCTCTTTTTGAGAAAAGTATATGTGAATAGGTTTCTATATCTTATTACAATTATCTGCTTTTCAGTACCAACCTGAAATTTCATCTTCTGTTACGGCATGATAAAATCATAGCAAGATAGCTGAACCACCATCTCTCTTGCTCAGAATTTCTTCATGAGTATCGGGACTTTCTTGAACTCTCGAGCAGGCCCTCAGTGACAGTAATTATCACAAAGTAATTTTGGCCCTTACAGTCTCTTGATTCACTCCATCGCAGTATTTGCTGTTGAACAGGGTTTTGCGGGGATGATGGATTGCCACAAGAGGAGTGAACATGTCGATAATTGCCGTGCTGTAGATCCTACAGCGCCAGGGAGCTGAGCATCTCTGTAAAGCTTTGTTTGCTGGACGCACTAAAGCTGGCAATAATGACAAGGCAAACAGGATTATTGACAGAGGTACAAAAGGTACTTTAAGGGTGTCTTAACCAGCTGTGAATGAAGTACCTACACCGAACACAGTGGGAGGTACATGGCAACAACACAGACCAGGTGAACCATTTAACCCTATGCAGTACAGTCAGATCTATGTTGTTCTGCCACTTCACTAATGGTGAGAAGAGTTGTAGGGAATGGCTTTCTGTAGAGCAGAGCATCAAGTGTTGAGAATGGCAGGATGACCCAGATCCCTGCACTTCACCATTAATAGCAGACAGTGCTTCATTTTGATGTATTACCATTGTCTGTTAGTTGGCTTTCATTTGTGACCCTTTTTTGACAATGAGGCTTCTGCGCCTCAGTTGTGTTCCTCCAGTTATTTGTCCAGTTATGTCATAAGGAGGAAATATGGTTGTGTGTGCTGAATATGTTACAATACCACATGTAATTACCCTCATCTTTTGGAGAACCACTGCTCTCTCCGGTTGCGCTCTTTCCTGTCCTCTTCATTGAACTTTAATGGCATGAACACTCCCACCTCTTTTACTTCATTAACACAGCTTGTCTTTAAGGAGGTAGGGGGTGCTGTTTACTAACACATCTGCCTGCCTGCATCCTCCTCTTATGGTCTTTCGTCATCAGATGGAAATGATTGCCTGTTTACCACCTCCAAAGCCCTTTCAAAAATTTGCTTGATGGTGAGTGAATGCCATTTTTGCAAATGAACCCAATGTCTTCTAGCACCAGCTTTGCATAGCTGTTCAAACTTTCGTCTAGGTGGTGGCAATCAGCAATACAAATACAGGCAAAAATGTCTCTCTTGTGTTAGTCTGATCTATTTCTGGTCTTTTCTCTGAGTATACTTCATAGGCCCCATTGGAGGGGGGGGGGTATTTTTTTAAGCAGAAAGCGATTTGGAGGGATCTCGCATTCTGAAGTGTTGGGAAGATTATGAAGATGTTTTTGTGTATTCAGAAAGTGCAGGAAAGCACACACTTCAGACACGCAAAAACTAATGGAGTGCCTAAAACAACATGGTTTCCTAGGAGACTAAGTAGTAGTAACACAACAAGTGGGAACCAACAGCAACCTGTCAACACACAATGATGTGTGAGAGTACTTGACTAGGCCTGTGCAATCTGTCGGAGCCTAATTTTCCTTCTGTTTGCTCAAACAAGTGGGGCATAGTTCTTGGAAAATTAACATAGAACAGCATAGTTAAAACACTTTGCTGCAACATTTATGTGTAAAGCAGAGGAGAGATTAATAGCAGTTTTTCTCACAGTAATTCATGATTACTTGTCTTTGATTTCCATCTGCAAGCTCAAATTGTTTTCCTTGTGTCAAAAGAATACAAATGATAGTAAGTCATGCAAGGCTGTGTCCTCCTACATAGCACTGTCTCTGTCATAAGCCTTTGGCTGTTAGCCCTGCTCTGGTGTGCAGGCTAATGGATGATTTAAATTACCACTAGTCAATATTTATCGAGCCAACATTAAGAGTAAAGGGCATTGCTTTATGTTGAGAATTTGGTGCCACTAATACCAATATGCACTGCATGGGTGTTACCTCTAAGCAGAAATAAAGCTCAGGGATTCCCCTCTCACACATGCTGTCACTTGACAAATGAGCTCTGCTCTCTCCTGTTCTTATGCACACAGTGTGTGCACACACAAACACAGAGTACACACAGACAAACACAGGCACAGGCTATGAGACTAATCTGAAGTGTAAACAAGGGAGGAGTACACAGGGACTACAGTGATGTATTGACTTGGGGTTGAGGCTAATGTGGTGGTCTTAAGCCGAGAGAGAGAGTGTTTTTGTGTGTGTGTGTGTGTGTGTGTGTGTGTGTGTGTGTGTGTGTGTTTGGGGGGTGGGGTGTCTGTTTTCTCAAAATGTGTATTTGAGTACTTAGATTGCTGGCATTTCCAGAAAAAGATAACTTACCTGTCACAGTAATATTTTTCAACAATAACAGTGATTGGCAGTATTATACCAGTTCTGGAGATAAATGCTTATGTATGATGCCATTTTTCTTTTTTTTCCCCCACTGAAGTATAGTGTAGACTTAGAATGAGTCACTTACTAGTGCAATAACTCTGTCAGTACCTGTCCTGCATATTCATACAACTGATTTAAGCAGGTGTCATCCTCAGCCTCTTGTCATATTTAACAATAATTAAACAGTTACTCTTCCGTTCTCACACTTTGATTCTTAATTCATTTCAGCTTGCATTATTCAGCATGCATTATCCAATCAACAAAGGTTTGAATACTTACCCAGGATGTCACCTAATCCAGCATTAATCATATTCTGCTCCCTCCTGTGTGGTACAGGAGTGCTCACTAACACGGTGGATCAGAGTATTTCAACCGTTGTATGTATGTAGAAGGCTCACCTCAATTCCTTTAAAACTTAATTATAGAGGAGAAAAGCTTTATCCTGGTGGGGACTGAATAATATAATATGTGTAATGTGTAAAGATGATTGTCTCTTTCTGTTGATTGTCTGTTTGTTTGTACTACCACACACAGTTTTTAATGATCTGCTTTGAAACTCTTCTACCACCATAGTTTCAATGAATGCCCTATTTATAAAATATATATTTTTAAAAAAAACTTTGCATTTGTGCACTCTGGGTCCCTGGACTGAAACTCAAAGAACACTTTAAATTTTTGGAATACCTTACCCATCTTTCTGATGATCCTCCTGTAAAAGACATTGTTGGCACCCTGGTCCTTTCATTGTATCTCTACATTCCAGCTGCATCAGATGGCGAGCCAGTGCATTGCAGGCCGTCAGGCTGGGGGAGATGGTGAGATAAAGGACTCTCAGCTTTTCATGAAAATTTACTCAAATTACTCAGGATAGCAGAGCATGGTGCTTGGCTGCTGGCGGCCCTTCTCTTAACCTTTTCTCCTCTGGAGTGTGTGTGTGTGTGTGTGTGTGTGTGTGTGTGTGTGTGTGTGTGTGTGAGAGAGAGAGAGAGATGCCCTTGAGCAAGACATTGAACCCCCAACTGCTCCCCGGTCGCCACAGCAAAAAAGGCTGCCCACTACTCCAGGTGTGTGTGTGTGCACTTGGATGGGTTAAATGCAGAGCACAAATTCTGAGTATAGGTCACCATACTTGGCCACAAGTCACTTCACTTTACTTCACTTAAAAAAAAAAAAAAAAGAGTTCGGGTACTGCACCTAATCCACAGCCAGTGGACATGCTTCATGCATGGAAAATAAATGCCAGAGGAATTCCAGAACTTCACCAGAGTCCTGCTGCTACCAGCAACCAGGGCACAAACCCAACCAATGACCAAAGAACAATAAAACAGCAAGAAATACAAAAACAAAACAGACATATGGGGGAAAAACTCCAGAGGGGTCACCAAATAAGCTGAGAAATGGCAGCAAAACTGCACACAGCGTACCCTCAACCTGAAAATGCAAATAAACGAACCATATATTTTAATTTGTTACAGATCAGTTTGTTTGACTAGATAACTCAATACGAAACTCAATTTAGTTTTTAGTAGCAGTTGTCATTATGGAGCTCTTGCTGGCACGATAGTGGTTCCAATTCACAATTTAGTAGAGTTTCCTGTTCTTACACACCTGATTCAATGCTCTGGCTAATTGTCATGTGCTTTAAAACTTGAACCAGACATGTTAGATCATGGAAAACTTGAACCTGTAGGTTATTGGGGCTTATCAAGTGTAATGAGAGTATTCACCAAGTGGTCTGTCGTTACTGGACAGTCTACAAACTGCTATAAAGAGCTCTAAGGAGACAATGCATTTATTTAATCCTTTACACTAAACTATGTAGTAAAATTTCTCCTTTATATGGTGAAGGTGAAAAGTGCCACAAATAATCCAGGGTGTGTGTTTTTGTAGGTCTGCATATATCAAAGTCTGTGTACAGTTATCTTCTTTGTCATCATCTTACCAAGGCAGACAGCTATCTGTGCCATCAGGTCTGAAGCAGTACACCTACTGTCCTAGTGAAGAATTCCCTTATTAACTCACTCCTTGCACTCTAGCACACTGTGTACACCTTCTTCCTCCAACACAGACATCCACATTCCCAATGTCTACATAATTTCTCGATTCTGTAATTGTATCAAGAGCTTGTTCGTGTCATTTGCAGATTTGCCATGTGCTATGTGTTTATGCCTGAGGGCTGATGATAGCGAGCCTGCCTTAGTAATCCTTTATCTGAGGGATCGGAGATGAGTCATATGTGCACACACTCACATACTCTGTCACTTTTACACACTAACAGTGTGCTTATAAGCAAAGCAGGCATATTAGATAATACAGTGACCGCATTAACCATGCTTACGGTTATTTTATACAATTTAGTACCTCTGAAGCAACTTGTATGTTGTTGCTTATCTATCAAGCCACTGAGATGTCAGTGACTGATCATTAATGCTCATTAGGAATGTGTTGCTATCTCTCACCCTATCACCTGAAGGCCAAGCATAAGCTCTCTGAGAACACTGCTCCTGCCTTATGTGATTACTGTCTTTCACTTGTTTTCCAGACAATGCTGCCAGCACTAAATTAGATGACAGACTCACACAAATACTCAGTTGTAATACAGGAAGCGCGTTCACCATTGTTCAAACTCGCTGAATGATCGGACCTCACCTGCTTACCGCCCTAGTGTTGTTTGCATAACGCCTCCACAAGCATGCCTCTTTTCACACCATGAGTGCAGTAATAGTGAAAGATGACATGATTGAGATACTGAAGGCACAATCTGTTCCTGATCTCGTGTTCCATCAACACTGTTGATATTCTTCAATGCTGGCAGTGGTGTCCAAGTGTTTCAGAGATTAAAAAAGTCTCTTTAACCTTGCCCTTATTCAGCTTGACTGCAAATACCTGCATTCTCATAAGGGGTAATGGGATCACCATGTTTCTCACTCCAAATTTTCGTACCATTATGTGGATATGTAATATGCCTTATGGACATGCTATGTAGGTAGGATTTTTTAAATAAAATAAAATTTGCATAAGTTAGTGTCTGGCCATAGAGGTGGTCGTGATGAACTTTGCAGGTGTGATAAAGGGATCTTGACTCGTGTGAGAAAGCAGGCATTAGTTCTAGCGTCATGTGAGAAATCAGGTACTAGTTCTAGCCAAGAGGCTTTGTCAATTTGTGGCCGCTTTACCTAAGCTCGTGGTATGATGACTTACAAAGGCTTATTGGAACCTGAATTGAGGGAGTGAATCACTAAGTTTGTCTTTTTTGCAGGCTTAGGGTGATTAGTGTGCACCAGTATGGCACTGCTAGTTATCTCTTGGCATCATTTTCAGCTAGACGTATATAAGCACACCCTAATCTGTTGACAAAAAGAATTTGGTTTCATGGTCCAACCAAGGGACTTGATAGGCCTGGATCTATACACTGTGTCTTGCAGAGGTTAGAGTGAATGTTTACACTGTTATTGTTACCTGTAACACTATGCAATTATATATGGAATATGTGCTCAGGCATTCAAGATTTTTATTTGCTTAGTCAACCTATAATAATAATTGTCTATTTATTCTCCAGGGTGTCCCAAATGTCTCCATACATAGGGGAAATTAACACTTTTTGGCAAAGTGTTTTTCAAAATTTTTCATTCTTAGTTTATATTATAGATTTTTTTTTCAGATAGCCTTTAAGAATGCTTTTGACAAAATAAGGACGTATTGAAATCATTCTCATGGCTGCCCTTCTGACTGTACTAGCTGGGTGGGTCCCTTAAATGACAGTATTTGTCAGAGTAAATACCTGACCAATGCAGGGGTGATTGGTTACAGGTGAAGCATTAGGAACCAGATGAGATCCTGGGATTTAGAACAAATGTATTAGCCAGAGATTTTTGTGGTTGCTTTTCTAGGGCTTATCCTGAGAGCTTCTCTCTTATCATGCAGAATGTAGACTCTCCTGGCAAAACACTTGAAGTGGCTGAGGTTATTTGAGAGCAGGCTCTGGTTCCGATCTGTTCCCGGGAAGGGTATAGTCCCACCAGAATTAGCATAGCTCAGACTCATTTTCTTAACTTATACATTTGGTATATACATATACATTATACATTTATGCGGAATCTGCTGTGTCTGCTGAATTGTGTTTAGATTTACATTATCTCAGGGTAAATTGAATATATTGAGTATTGAGTATATTATTTTATATACTTACATTGCTTATATCCACTTCAAATTTACACAGGTCTTTTGACTTTGTACTTATGAACAAAAATATGTATTCATATAGACTTATACACTCACTGATCACTTTATTACAAACACTATACGAATGCTCCGTATATTTGCTCTGAAAACAGCCTCAAATCTTTGTAGCATGGATTCCACAAGAAATTTGAAATTTGAAATTCTGGTCCATGTTGCCTTGATTACATCACGCAAATCCTGCAGATTGTTCAGGTGAATTTCATGCTGCGAATCTCCTGGTCTACCACGTCTCAAAATTGGGTTGAGATCGTCTATTGGATTCAGATCCAGTGACTGGGAAGGCCACTGAAGATCATGGAACTCATTGTCATGTTCACGAAACCAGTTTGAGGTGACTTTTGCTATGTGACAAGGTGCATTATCATGCTGGAAGTAGCCATTAGAAGATGAGTAAATTGTGGCCATGAAGGGATACACATGGTCAGCAACAATACTTAAATAGGCTGTGGCATTCAAGCGATGATTGATTGGTATTAACAGGCCCACAGTGTGCGAAGCAAACATTCCCCCACACCATTACATCACCTCCACCAGCCTGGACTGTTGACACACGAAGGATGGGTCCATAGTTCATGCTGTTGGTACCAATTTCTGACCCTACCATCTGTATGCCTCAACAGAAATCTAGATTCATCAGACCAGGCTACGTTTTTCAAGTCTTCATCTGGTTTTTGGTGAGCCTGTGCCCATTGCAGCCTGTTCTTGACAGAAGTGGAACCTGATTTGGTCTTCTGCTATTGTAGCCCATTCACCTCAATATTTGATGTGTTGTGCATTCTGAGATGCTTTTCTACTGAACACAATTGTACAGAATGGCAATTTTCCACTGAGCTTTCTCATAAACAAATTTTCTTCCACAGAACTGCTGCTCACTAGATGTTTTTTGCAACATTCTGACTAAACTCTAGAGACTATGCCTGAAAATCCCAGGAGATCAGCAGTTAACCAAGCCGATCAAACCAAGCCCGTCCGGTACCAACAATCATTCCACGGTCAAAATCACTGAGATCACTTTTTTTTCCCCAATCTGATGGTTGATGTGAAGATTACCCAAATTTGCTGGCCTGTATCTGCATGATTTTATGCATTGCATTTCTGCCACATGATTGGTTGATTAGATAATTGCATGAATAAATAGGTATACAGGTGTTCCTAATAAAGTGCCCTGTGAGTGTATATAAAGTATGTAAATGCAGTTTAGAGATATGTACGGTAAGAAGTAATTTGCAGCCCTATATCATGATGCTCTCACCTCCATACTTCATTGTGGTTATTGTGTTCTTAGGATCATATGCACAACCCTTTTTTCTCCACACGACAAGCCAAATTATTGTCAGAGTTCTATATTTGTTTTGTCAAACCAGAGTATATTGTTCCAAAAGAGTTCTGCTGTGTCTAACTGCTTTTAGACATGAATCTGTGCATCTTTTGCATGAGGTGTAGGAATGGATATGATTCCAGTGCAGTTATTGCTTATGATATTTCATGTAACTGATGACAGACGATAAATCATAATTTCAGGTTTAATTTCCTGATATTCTAAACATCTTCTATTAGCTTAGAATATGGCACCTTTTGTTGGAACCCACACACTTTTCAAGTGATGAAAAATATTGGAACATGTGACTGACAGGTGTTTCTTTTTGCCCAGGTATGCCCTGGTTGGTTGATTGTTTAAACAATTAATAGCTCTGAATGTCTACTTTTGGTTTGAGCCATAGGTTTTGCCTGTGAAGACTACATTTGTTGTTAAAAAGGATAAACCAACCTGAAGACCAGTGAGCTGTCTATGGGAGAAAAGTACAGTTTTGTCCTGAAAAAGAAAGAAACCTCTACTGTGCTAACAACCAGACATCAAACAGGTTGGCCAAGGAAAACAACAGCAGTTGATGACAAACATTGTTCGAGATGTGAAGAAAAACCTCAAAACAACATTCAACGACATCACAACAACCTCCACAGGGTAGGGGTGGAGGTTCCACAAGCCACCATTCGAAGAAGACTAGGAGAGCAGAAACAGAGAAGCCATACCACAAGATGCAAACCACTTATCAGTAAGAATCAGAAAGCCAGATTGGAATTTGCAAAGAAATACAGAGATGAGCCGCAAACATTCTGGAGTCAAGATTAACCTCTACCAAAGTGATGGAAAGGCCAAAGTGTGGAGAAAAAAAGGATCTGCTCATGATCCAAAACGTATGAGGCATCGGTCGAGCATGGTGGAGGTAGTGTCATGGCTTGGGATTGCATGGCTGCTTCTGGAATGGCCTCACTAATCTTTATTGATGACGTAACTCATGATGGTAACAGCAGAATGAATTCAGAAGTCTACAGAAACACACTGGTTGCCAATTTACAGAGAATCTAATTGAGAAGAACTTCATCATGCAGCAAGATAATGACGCAAAGCACACTGAAACCAAAATGTGGAAGGTTTTAGACTGGCCAAGTTAATCACCAGACCGTAACCCAACTGAGCATGCATTTCACTACCTGAAGAGGAGACTGGAAGGAGAAACTCCCCCAAAACAAATGACAACTGAAAGAAGCTGCAGTACAAGCCTGGAAAAGCATCACAAAAGAAGAATGAAACAGTTTGGTGATGTCAGTCGCTCACTGGCTTGATGTACTTACTGCAAGCAAGAGATATGAACTCAAATATTAAGTGTTATTTACTTTAATTTACTTTAAGAGTATCTGTTCCTATACTTTTTATCACCAAAATTGGTGGTCTGCCACCAAAGGTGCCATGTTCTAAGTTATCATATCTAGCTGTATATATCTGGAAATGAAATGCTGACCTGTCATCTCCTATTCATCTTTTGATCTTAAACCCAAATGTCCTCAGTGTATAGAGAGAGCGAGAGAGAGAGAGAGAGAGAATTGGCCAGCCTAGACTTAAACACTGATAGTGTGTCTGAGCCCCGAACACCAATTAGAAGGCTGTTCCATAACCGTGGGGCTTCGTAAGAGAAAGCTCTTCCCCCCCTGCTTCAATATTCACTATTCAGAAGACATTTTGCTAAAAAGTGTTAATTTCCCCTATGTATGGAGACTTTTGGGAAACCCTACAGTCAGGTCCATAAGTATTTGGACAGTGACACAATTTTCATAATTTTAAATTTTGGCTCTGTACACCACGAAATGGATTTGAAATGAAGCAGTCAAGATGTGATTGAAGTGTAGACTTTCAGCTTTAGTTCAAATGGTTTAACAAAAATATTGCATTAAATGCTTAGGAATTACAGTTATTTTTTGAGTCTACACTTCACTTCAAATCACATCCTCATTTGAATTCACAATTATGACAATTGTGTGACTGTCTAAATACAGATGGACCTGACTGTGTATTTTTTATATATATATATATATATATATATATATATATATATATA
>CM074958.1:11105826-11128326 GCA_037577455.1 Pangasius macronema
AGTAAATAAAATATATATATATATATATATATATATATATATATATATATATATATATATATATATATACAGAGAGAGAGAGAGAGTGAGTTAAGTTGCTGTTTTTTCTAAGTACCTTGGAGATTCTGTAACATTTCTTCTGGAGACTTTCACTGTTACACTTGCTTCTGTTTTTTGCAAGTAATCCTTGATAGTCTTCATCATGTTTTTTTTGTCTGGTACATGATGTAATATGTTACTCTTTTTACTGGCATACAAAAGTTTTTTGTTCATATTTATGAAAACATTGTGTGTATATTTGAAGTGCATATATGCACTGGAAGTGTATGGGGGGAAAAAAACAAAAAGAAACAGAAGTGTCCAAATACTTATTTTCCCACTCTGTATGACCATACACACATTATAATGGAAAGTTGTTAAATTACACATAGAACATAGAAGTGTCCCATGCTCTGCACTCACACAGTTTAACCAGTAGAGGGGATTGACGCTCTGATGGCGAAAGACAACAAAGGGGAGGACGTCAACTTCATTTCATGGAACATTTAGGCAGTACAAGCAGACTTGCTCGTTTTTATCAAAACAGTCTCACTAGACCATCCCAGTAGTCCAACCCTATTTTACATATTTTTGTCTAGGAGGTAAGGGTTTGTTATTTTGGTCTACAAACAAATATCTGTGTTCTGGAGGCTCTGGTTCATGTGAGCAACGCGTAAGCCCAGGCTCAGGCTTAAACAAATTGGTTTTCCACTTCCGTAAATGAGTAATGCCTTTAAAGGAGTGCTGGGGTGTGGGAGAGTAAAAAGACTGCAGGGGCAGCTTGAGGAATCCACTACTGTAAACACAATCTCTCTATTCATTAAATACAAATGCAATGGGGGAGCAGGGAGGGAAGGCTCCACCATAGCAATGAAACAATGGTCAAAAGCAAATTTTTAATCTTTTCTATAGAGTGCATGAGGAACTTGCTTGGATTGTAGGAGCATTGTGAAGCAACTCCCACCTGTGTGTAGCACCGATTCTGTGACGAGTGACTTGTGAGATGTGAAAAGTGAAATGTTGTGGAGTGCTGTATATGTTGCAAGGACAAGTCTATTCATTTTAAGGAAGTACCGATGTACACTGCTGATCAAAGGTTTTCAGACACTTTGCTTTTCAGGTGTTTTTTTTTTTTCTTTCCTTTCTTGGTTTACAATAACATAAATGTGTTAAAAACCTGCCTTTTTTTTTTTGGAAAACCACATGACACATGTAAATACTTGTCACTGACTAACAAACCTCACTTAGCAGCTAGACCTATTACATACACTTTCTTCATATGAACAGTCAATTTATCCAGGTATTCCTTAAGGTGTGTTTCACCTATACAGTATTTAGTCCATATGAATGTTTTTCTCTTTGTTGTAATTTGTTTAGGCATGCATTTAGGTGTAGACCATAGTAACTGGGCGAGCTGGTCCCGATCTATTTGAACTTGTGTGGTTCAATTGCAGTGAATTGACCCAACTGCAGGAAGTGAACCAGGCATGCCATTATTTTGGGTGGCGGGAGGCATTTTTGTAGCTGTGAGCTGCTAAACTGAGCTAAAGAACAGAGCTGTAGCGCCTTGGACATGCTACAGATATTTGGAAGAACAGAAAGACAAAATAAAATGTGGATATGATATATAAAATGTTTTAAACTAGTTATTTATATAATTATCTAATAACTTATTGAGCATCATGTTGGCAAAGGTTTGTTTGCCTTCTTCCATTGCTGTACTTCTGGCCAGTGAATGAAAGGTTTATGAGGATTTTTACAGTAATACACGGCACTCAGCCAATGTTTTTTTGTTTGTTTGTTTGCTTTGCTTTTTGCTTTGTTTCATTACGTGTCATGTGAAACTAATCCTATCAAAGTAACAAGTGAACCAAATGTACACTCAATTTACACTCTGATACTCTGGTACTACAAAAACAGATTAATAAGCGCCGAGCAATTTTTTTTCCCAAGTGTATCGAGAGTAGTGGGTTAAAGACATGTGACAGGACAGGCCAAACCATTACAGACCCCACCGCCTCCTTCCTTTTACTTATCCAACTAAGGAGCTAGAAGGACTTAGCGCTTAAGCCTTCCCTGCAGCCATTGCCACTAAACAACAGTTAAGGTGGGATTATAGACAAACATAATTGGGGTTGTTAAAAGTCAAACCTTACTTGGAAAATTTCAAAAAGAGAAAAGTGTTTCAAGAACCTGGACAAGCATACTGAACTGAACCAGACATTTTTTGTCATGTTCCCACCTTAATATCAGCTGAGATTTTGTGGCAGGGGTTATAGGAAGGACTTTACCCCAAAAACAAACGACTCTCACAAATGACTCAACATCTTTCTGTTCTGGGAGTATCCCTCGTTCCCTGTGACAAACACAGATACACATATGCACATGCTAAACTAACAACTTGCTTTTATATACTTGCCATGCAATTCCATTGAAGTCATTTGCAGACCTAGCTTCTGCATTCATTGGAGCCATCAAAGTAGTCTCTGTGATGGTGCCATGGTTTCTACAAATGTGCATATTTTATTGATGTATGGATTTGGATAGGAGACAGTGTTATTCGGATTTCTGATTTTTATTCTGATTGGCTAAATAGCCAATTAGAGAAATAAAGCTAAGCCAGAGTTTTATTCCTTATGCCTGTTCTTGTTTGTGGGACTGTGTTCTTCTGCCATCACAACACGTTGTACATCGCCTTTTGAGGCCTTTATATAACCCAGTGGATAAAAACTGTAATCCATGGTCCTCACTCAATGCAATTAATAATTTTTATTGCTGCTTTTATCTAAAGCCTCTTAGTTAGGTTTATGTTTTATTGGAGCCAACCAGATGTATCTTTTGATCAAGGAGCACTGCCACAGTGTGTCCCACCACTAAAGTTAAACTTCTACCAGTATGTCCCTCCCTTTTGAGCCCACCTTTTAGTTTTCCAATAGCCTTAACTAACCCCACTAAACTGCAGTGCTGTTATGGACTGTGCAGAATATGTAACTAGCTGGCATGGATAACATTACTTTGAGTAAGTTGCTGTGTTTGAACATAAACATGACCACATTTGTTTGGAGTCCGTAGCCAGGTGAGCGGGAGAGTGGAATAACTGTGTTCTCTGTAAAGTGTCCCTTCTCTCTCAGTCACCTCAGTGTTGCACCCAAACAGCACTGGTGGGGCGTTGAGCGTGCAACGCCATCTGGTCGCCCCAGCAGATCCGGCTGCATGTGGATTGAATCAAAATGATCCCCTAATTGACTATTTACTGGGCTCCAAAAAGGCCGTAATGGACTTGATATTAAATCTCCTCTAAAGTATTTAAAGCGTGTTTCTGAGTGCTTTTTCGGAAAGAAGGTCCTGCTTTTACAAGAGAAAGAGACTTAAGCTCCCAGGTCAGAGTGTGCCCAGCCAAGGCAGTTCTCAGACAGGATTTAGGGGCAACAGTGGGAAGCGGTGGGAGAAGGGCAAGGTAGAGGAGGGGAGAGGCACGGCCAGATACACCCCAATGAATTCCAGATGCCCCCAAGGCCCATTTTTGCACAAATAGATACTGCAAGCTATAGTGTTCTATGTGGGGCTTAAACCTGACTTCTCTTTAATGGTGATAGAGTACTTTTTATGTGGGAAGTTAAATCTTATAAATCTTTAGGGTCTATGTTGTCTTCCTATATCCTATGAAAGACGCTTCAGCAGAAAAAAGCATCCAGTTTTGATCAGATGACAATGAGCAGAGGTTCTTTTTAAGTGATCCGAGATTTATCAGGGGTGGGCTTAAGCATGAGAGAGTGGGTCACTTTTAAAAGCAGATTAAAAAACCACATGATGCTTCCGGCAATAGAACTCTCCTCAATGTATACTGCTCTGGATCTCAACCTCAGGGCAATGGAGCCATCTATCTTAAAGCAGAGAGATAATCATAGCAAGCTCATTTATCATAGCATTGGAATTCCTTCATAGAATATGTAGCTAAAGTGTATATCATTAAGTTTTTTTGGAACTTTCCAAAAGAAACAGAGTCTCTGTTCTTCTCTTCCCCTCAGATCTGGTTGGTTCCGTCAGCACTCCGGTTCTGCTCTAGGATCAGGACTCTTGTTCAGGTGATTTAGCAGTGAGCTGCATTTTCGCACTCTTTAGGGTTTTTGCATGATTGCAACTAAATTTTATTTTGTAATAAACCCTAAGTCAACTGTATGCTTCATTCCAGTAACATCAAGTGACCGCCTCATTATTGGTGATGTTGCACAATAAAAGCTTGTATAAAACCTTACTTGCGATTTATGGTCATGAATGTTTTCTTACTGAAAACTCAATCCACATTAGCATTCAAAGCACTGCAAATGTTAAAATAGTTTCACTGGAAAATATTATGTTATCCATTTGGAGAAGATTTAAGTCTATAGACACATTATTGCTGTTGTATTATCTAAGTAGCTGCTTCATATGGAAGAGAGACCCTGTAAAACAATTTGCATCACTAGAGTTACATATCTCAGAGGTTCCACTATAACTGCTTGAACAAATTTGTCTCGTCCCTAGCATTGGTTCTGTCATTTATATTTGTTAGGTTTACATTTCCTTTAACTACACAGCACCCCTAATAACCTTGGGTTGAATGGAAGACCATCAGTAGGGGAAACTCATGCAACATGGGCCTTGCTCACTAAACAAACCATACTGAAAGGTTACTTTCAAAAGTATTTATTGGTTTAAAATCTGTATAATATAATTACAATATAGTTATAGTTACTGAATGCAGTATTTATCCCTGATAGCGCAATAATGTGATTAAGCTCTTAGTAACTCATTCCTAGAGTCAGAAGGGCCATGATTAATGATGTCTAGATCTATGATGACCCTCTGACATCATTATTATTTGATTACATTTTCAGGGGAAAATGCTACTACTACTGAAAGCTATTGAACACTGCAGGAAGTACAGTCAGGTCTCCTATCTCAAAGTGTAGCCATTCATGGTAGTTTGCTTTGAAATGTCAGCAGTTTAAAATGTACCACTGTTTTAATTCAAAGAGTGCAATGATTGGATTACCTTTGGTTTAAACATGTGTCTAATACAGTCCCATTTTAGACACTGATTAGGAGACAAAAGGAGTACCATTTATTCAACAGGTGTGCAAAAAAAACTAAAATCATTATGGAATTTGTTACATGTTGAAGCCAAAGCAAATTGGATCATGCAGATCACAGAGACCAACATATGGTTTTCAGATGCATCCTTTTTTTTTTTTTTCTTAATGAGCAGTGAGGAGGCTTACCAATGTCTGGTTCATCCTTTTTGAGTTTGTGTTATGGCCATTTGCCTGCTGTTTTACATTTTCAGTCTTGTAAGGGCTCAGCCTTTTGGGTCTTTGGTCTTGGACATCTTAACAGTTCTCTGTCCTTCTCTTCTCTTGGTTTAAGGATCACTCTTAAAGCCTCCATCTGGTTGTGCAGACCCTCTCTGATGTCCAGTTACATTTAGTGTACCATGTTGGATTGAGTTTAATGCCATAATCAGAACTATAATGTGTGCTCTCAGCACACATTGTTGAGATCTCAAATTCTGTATGGACACATCACATGATTCAGAATAAAGCTCATTTAGGGCCCATCAACATATTGAGCTCAAAGTACATAAAGTCTAATGAGGAACTGATGAAAACTTTTGAATTGTTCTACAGCCTCTGAACTCAATAGTGCTGTGAAATATAGCCCGCAACATATTTTTGTATAGTAATTTCTAGTAGTTATCACCAGACTACAGTACATAAATTTCCAAATTATATGGAACTATTTAATTTCCAACAAATTGTTGGCCTTAATGGGTTAAAAATCCTATCCCATCCAGTATCTTTGGAATATATTGGGTAAATTGACTGTTGTGGATTATATTCACTAGAAGGTATTTTTCCTCATATTTTGCTCAGTGTAATTAGGGCTGGATTCTAAACAGCATCTTATCTAGTTATCTAAGCAAAAAAACTGATACCCCACTCAGTGTGGAACAGATTTTGTGCTAAACTATCCAAAAATGTATTGTTAAACCTCAAATTGTTAAATTCGTTAACCCCAATGCCTCCTACATTATACTGACATCATATAGCATAGACATTTTGTGCTTTAACACACCATTGGCACTGAAACGTTTTGAACATCCTTAAGCTATAGTTAATGGTCTCTTGGTGCATTCAGTGCAGTGCTTATGCATGGTTACATCCAATGTAATTGCAAGCACAACTATAAACATACACCATACACAAATAAATATGACATTGACAGAGCAAATTAATGCTTCATGCACTCTATACATTACTCTTCAAAAGTGTGGATTTACCACTCAAAGTTTGTACTCAGTATTTTAAATAATATAAAATCCATTTTGTTGTAGGTCCATATACTACTATGTTACTATAATGTTACTGTAAAGTGAAGCTAGCCATATGAACATTCCTAGGTTTCAAATCATTTGCCACAAGCTGTAAACCAAGATATTATCATATACTGATGCGTCAACATAATCTACAACTGTATGGCATCAATATATATTATAACAAAATTAAAATACAGAACGCCATATATTTGAATAATGGAGATCAAATCCAAAGGCAGGCTTTATGGAGAAATTGAACACATATACAGTAAAATTTCCGTATATTACTTATCATTTAATAATAATGTTTTTTCCTCAAATACTTTAAAAATGAAGAAAACCATCTTATTGTCTGGATTATATTATTCAGAGCTAGATTGTATGATTTTAAAATAAAGTATGACTGGTGGCTCCAAACTTTTGAACAGTGGTGTATATTTACAAATTCTGCACTTACTATATCAGTATGATACTTGCATATTAACTTGGCAATTTGGAAATATGGATGTATAGAAAAATAATCTCTTTGGGGTTCTTAGAGGCAGTGTGTGATTCTAAGGTGACACAAATATCAGACTAAACAATACAGTGGTATTATGCATCTTGTCTTAGCTGTCAGTCCAGTGGGACCCTATGCTGCTGAGGCCCATCTGATACTGGTACACCGGCTCTCTCGATGATGCAGGGCTTTGGGTCGGGTAGGCTGAGAAATCCCTGTGGACTCTCAGAGGTGACCCAGGCTTCCTGTGGTACAGCGGCAGATGGGCTGATCTGTCGCATGAGGAAGCACCAGAAGGGGACGAGGAAGAGGAGGAAGAGGAAGACGGCACTGGTGGCAAAGCCCGCTGTGTACCAAAAGACACCAGGTCTGGAACCTGAGGTGCGGGCTGTGGTCGTTGCATAGAAGCTGAGTGATGAGAAACGATGGATGCAGTGGTGGCTGTGCTCGGTAAGTGGGCACTGAAGGACTGGTAGGGTACAGCTTCAACAGTCTGCATACCATATCGAGGATAGGGCTGAACCGATGCCCACATGTTGCAGTTCAGGGAGGGTGGAGGCATGTCCTCAGTATTAGCTACACCTACAGCTCCTGCCTCACCATCCATACCTCCATACATACAGGCCTCTCTAGAGCCCAATGCTTCACCGCAGTACGGGTGAGACAGTAAAGAGGGCTCGTAGGAAGAAGGGGAGCGGAAGTAGTGCTCCTCTGAAACAGCTGAGGGTGCCGTTTCAAGGTAGGGTCGCTTGCAGCCCAGCTCCAAATGCCTGTTGTTCTCTAGGAAAAGGGGCAGTTAAGAGACATAGATTACAAAATTAATTTCAAAAGAAGTGTATTAATGTTTGAAAGAACTTGGCTGTGAACTGGTAGTGAAATACACTGTATCTCCATACTGATAAAGATATATAGAAGATCCTGGATCAAAGATATAAAGACACATTTTACCAGACGCTATACTGCAGTACCTCTATGCTTGAAGCAATGGTAAAGCAGACTGGATTCTCTGCCAGGAGGAAATGGGTTGGATAGATGCTCCTGTGGGTCAGAACTGGACAGAGCGACCCCACTATCATACTGATAATGAGAGTGGACCTGCGGGTGACCACTCAGTACCCCTGCACTTAACTTGCCAGCCAGATGGGTGTGTGATGTGATGAGCCGTTGCCGTGCCATGTTTTTGGAAATCACTGGGTAGTCTTTCCTAGAAATATGTGCTCATATTCAGAAACATATTTATATAGCTTTTTTTTTTAGTTACATTTGGTACATTTTATTTACTGGTATGTCACTTTTTTAAAAAATTATTTTTACTGTGCTCACCCTTGGAGTCTGGACACTCGAAGGTCTCCTTCATCACTACCACGAAAACCTTTGGCAAAGGGATTGTTCTCGATCTTTAACTGGGTAATCTACAAAAACAAGATAGCTTTAGGATTTGTATGTCATTTTTTTTCTTTGGGTGGTAATTATACATCACATATAATAACATTATACATTTTACATCATGTCAATCTTCTGGTGCATATTTTGATGTACTTAGCCATGTGATTATAAATATAATCTAGTATTTACCTTATGGTTTTGATAGGATGTCACAGAGATAAACGAGGTTTCATGAAACACATGGGTGCAGTAGGCCGTGTTCTTAGAACCAAAGGCGTTGTTCTCATCCGCTTTGACGATGTGCAACCTGGGCTGGTATTTATGCATAGAGTTCAGTATGATCTGGGAGTAGAAATAACAGAAGTAAAATAAATAGAAGAGAGTGTTCATTTTTGTGGAGAGAGAGAGAGAGAGAGAGAGAGAGCATGTTCATATTGCACCATATTGCACCATCTTATATCTTATATCTTTGATTCTGTGTCTGCACCTGACATCAAGACAAATTCCTAGTACGGTAAAGTGGTTGTTACTGTACCTGGCAATAAGCTGTTTCTGTTTCTGATGACATAGTAGCTATTGGAATATTATTCAGATTTGATGTGTAACATTTCCAATAACAAGTGGTTGTCAAGCATTTTGTTGTAATCATTTGCTAAATACTGATCTGGTATGCACAGAAATGACCTAGCTATCATAACAATACATAGTATAATTTTATTGTAAATAATGTTATGTAAATATTTAAAGCTGTGTTGGGTTAGCTACTAGTAGCACAGTGATTCAGGATAGTCATCAGTTATCCGAAGGGCAAGCATTTAATTGTTTTCCCTCTCACTTGGGTTTTGGGGTTTTGGCTTTTTGCCACGAAACCACAAATGTTGGCCAATGAGGATTACTATAGCCACTGGTGGTGGCTTAAGGTAAAACTGGCAGTGGTATCTGCTCTGCTCTATTTTTTAATTGAATTTGTGTAAAATGTTAATGAAAGAGAAAATATACTCAAACTCAAAAATGACCTCTACAAATTCAATAAAAATGTCATGGTGAACAAAAACTTCACTGTAACATCAAAATTTACACATATGGGTGGGAGTTTCTGCAAACAATAGAAAACAGCATTTTATAGTTCCATATAATTTGGAAAGATCTATAAAAGAATGTCCAGGCTCTTTTGCACTATGTTGCGTTGTAAGCAATCCAATTAGTGTGTGTGTACAGATGTGAAAGGTGGCAGGCCGCTCTGGCACCAGTCTGCTCATAGGGGCTGTTTGTTGGATGCTCATTGGAGCGTTAGTTCAGGGTCAACCACAGCACAGTTGTGTCAGGGCCAATGAGCATCAAAGTCATCCCTTTTATTACAGACTCTTACAGAATTTTATTATGACTCCCTGAGCTTCTCCCTTCAGAAAAGTCACAAACTCTAGTGTGTAGAGAATGACCTTGGGTCAACCTGAGTGTCCCACTTCCCACACACTCACTCTTGCAAAAGCAAACAGTAGCAACCAATACATTGGCTCAAGCGTGTCAGTGGTTGAATGCAGACATGTGACCCCAGGCTGGCTGGCTGGCTGGCTGGCTGGCTGGCTGGGTTGAGGTAACAGAATGTGATAAAAGTTGCATGAAATGCAGTGACAAACCTGGGTAAGTGTATTAACTAAACTCTCTGTGATTACTCTTTCTGTCTTCTTCTGGCTTCAGGTTTCCATTTTGTGCTTGTTCCTGTGCTTGAACTACAGCCCCCTCCAAAAGTATTGGAATGTCAAGACCAATTCTTTTGTTTTTGCTGTACACTGAAGACATTATAATCAAAAGATTAATATTAGATGATAGATCAGAATTTCAGCTTTCATTGCCTGACATTTACATCTAGATGTGTTAAACAACTTAGAACATGGCACCTTTTGTTTAAACTGATTTTTCAAGTGATCAAAAATACTGGAACATTTGACTGACCAATGTTGCTTGTTGC
The DNA here is from genome assembly GCA_037577455.1 of Pangasius macronema. NCBI lineage: Eukaryota > Metazoa > Chordata > Actinopteri > Siluriformes > Pangasiidae > Pangasius > Pangasius macronema. Next base: position 11,116,075 of record CM074958.1, read on the forward strand.
CCAGGTATGCCCTATTATATTGATTGTTTAAACAATGTGAATAATGCATGAAGACTGCATTTGTTGTTAAAAAGGATAAACCAACATGAGGACCAGAGAGCAGTCTATGGGAGAAAAGCAAGCCATTTTGAAGCTGAGAAAAGAGGGAAAATCAATCAGAGCCATTGCACAAGCATCCACAGGGCAGGCGTGATGGTATCACAATCCACCATTCAAAGAAGACTTTGAATACCACAACATGAAAACCACTCATCAGCAGTAACAATCGGAAGACCAGTTTGGAATACACAAAGAAATACAGAGGTAAGCCATAAAAGCCAAGACTACAACAGTCTGGTGATGTCAGTGGGTCGCTGACTCGATGCAGTTTTTGCAAGCAAGGGATATGCAGCCAAACATTAAGTGTTTAGATTAAGATTTACTTTAATTTACTTTAAGCCCATCTGTTGTAATAATTCTGATCACCAAAGGTACCATGCTCTAAGTTGTTTAACACATCTAGATGTAAATATCAGGAAATGAAAGCTGAAATTCCGATATATTGTTTCATATTCATCTTTTGATCTCAAACCCGAATGTTTTCAGTGTATAGCAAAAAACAAAAGAATTGACCTTGCCATTCCAATGCTTTTGGAGGGGACTGTTTATGCTGCTTAAGTTACCTCCTTGTTCCATTATAGTTATACAGTAAAGTCTGTGTTTCCAAAGCTGTGACAAATTGTTGAAAGTCTGTATTTTGTTTTTGGTCAGTGAATCCTGCAGTCAATGTGGTGTGGTCTCTTCTGGTTGTGTACTCTGTACTAGCTAGGCTGCAGTGGCTCCCAGTGTGAGAAGCTCTTGGTTGTGGGCATCAGTGGAGCTCAGCCGCCTCTTACTGGCCTCATTACTCACCCTTATCACTTCCCAATCACTCAATTAATCCTGACAGACCAAGCCTGCATGAATCCGACAGGTTATGCATCTAATGAGCTCGCCTCTGATGCGATGACTTCAGACAAGCTATCCCAAGGGCCCTCTGGGCTGCACTGCCATGGTCACACTCCTCACCTCTGTTCTGCTCTCCCTTTCCCTTTATCCTAGTCTATCTGGATTTAATCCATTATATGAAGTTTACATGAAATACCCCTGCTCAGCCTTCCTCTGTCTGCAAGCACAGAGCAAGTTTTGTGCTTGTAGACTAAATCCAGTATTCCCTTCTGTCTAAACTGGTAATGTTCCATCTGTTGTGTTGATTAGACACACTTAAGACCATGATCAAGCCTATTTTCACTATTTAACAGTTTCTTAACAAACCACAGATCAATTGTAACACTTCTTTTAAATTTTTTAAATTGCCAATTGCCAGATGAGATGATCAATATATGCAATACTGGTGCTACACTTCACATTGTGCCTAAAAACACCTTTATCTGTGATACATCACTATAATGCATTTTCCCTTTGGCTTATTTCTATAATAAGTGATGCATATCATCATTTTACAGAGACTGTCTCTTACTGACTTGTCTATAAATTAGCAGGGGAAATTCCTCAGCTACTCACTGTAAGAATGCAAATGTTAATGCTAGCTTTCTGTAACTGATGTGGTTGAGTAAATTCTTGAGATATATGTGTCTCCCTAAAACAAGCTGTCACTGACTTTTTCATCTGTTCTTTCTTTTTTGACTCCCTGTTGCACTATATCACTAAAAGCACTCATTTGATTTCCAACTTGGCCTTCGTCACATTTTCTGTCATTACTCTTGAGGAGACAGATCAAGAAGTTAAGAAATAATGTTAAAAATAGCACAGGAAGTGAGAATTGTTAGAAAATAATGTAAATTCAACCAAGTGGCTGGAGTATAGCAAGGACTCACTGTACGATATTGCAGATGGTGATCACTATAAAGTGTATTTCATTATAATAATGCACTATTGTGTTATAATAATGCACATTTTTTAGAAAACACTTACATGTCCAAAAGGGTCCAGGTGGTTATTTGTTAATTTTAGCTTCTGAAATGAGACCAGCTGCCTCATCCAGTGAGCTCCTGTTGCAGGAGAGTCAGGGTGGACATAGAGCCGCCCAGGCATGGCCGGCTCTGCTTTTCCAGCCACCATCCTAAAGAAATGAGAGATGATATCTTTATACAAAACCACAAAGCTGTGGCTTTCAAATGTAGCAATGTTTCACTTTAAAGAGTCTGATATACCACAACCATGCTGTGTCTACACCAAAGGCAGTTTTTCACACACAGCTATAGGTTGCCAAAGGAAGTCTTCTATTCAGAGCGACACTATAGATACACCATCTATAATACACAATGCATACGTCCATAGCATTAGAGGAATAATTCCTCAAAACCAGGGGTGGCTGCTTTGACTGTAACATCATTGTTAATTATGTGCCTCTAAGGTGTCGCTGAGGAACGCCAGAACCAACACTGGCAAAGACTGAAATCCCAGTCTATCCTGCACATCGCTAAAAATTGGTCATAAAATGTGGGTTCTCTTGAAGGAATGTGCAGTTTATGGAAAAGAATAGTATTGTTTTTGCATGTTCTATATTATACATATTCAATGGGGCCAATTGTTAATACATTTCATGGGTTGCTTTGGTGGCACTGCCAGAGGCTCAGGGTCACACAGAGGACAACATGTATTACCCTGTTGTTCTTAGCCCGTTGGTTTTGACAGGCCGCTTGCCAGCAACTTGGAATAATTAACTGTGTGCTAATGACAATTCCCAGCAACAGCTAACATTAAGCAGTGTAGCAGTAGAGTTGTATGGTAATCAGCGTTCCCTTAATGAGCGTTTCACTCCAGATTCTGATCCAGAAACATTTTTTATAGGAACAGTTTAGTTGTAATGCACGGATTTTACATTACAATTAAGTAAAGGGGACAATAGAGGTGACAAAAACCAGATGTGCCACGATCAAGCCCCTTGCTAAAGATAGATCTGATACAGACTGATGGATCTACTCATGCAAAGATTGCAGATGTGAGGGTAGAGGAGATTTATGCATGGTTCCTTCTTCAAAGGCAAGAGGATAATCACATAAATAATGTGGACATCTTAAAACAGGGTTATATGTGCTAATCTGCAGCCTTGCAAACTAGTTAGTGAACTCAGTTGCCTTGAGGTGCAAGCTACAGTCGAGCCAGCTTAAAGGTTCACAAATACATTTCTAGAATGGCTTACAGCACTAAAAAGACTGAAGTGGATTTAGTATTGAATGAAACTTTTCTTAATTTCTAGCCAATTTGGGTGGAGATAAGACTTAAAAATAAGGATGTGGCAAGAGTCCTTAACTTACCACTTGTTATCGCAGAACTTGTAACGATGATCATCAGCTGGAACAATGTCGATTAGGAGGATGTACTTCGTTTTTGGATTCATCCCTGTGACTTTTACTTTGTAGCTGGGGAACATCCGCCTCGACACAGGAAAAACACAAAACTTTTTAAAAATTCAAGTTAAATTTTTTTACATCTACTTCCATCATTTTCCAACTGATATAAAGAGTATACAATGCTCACTTATGTTTGTATCTTTTCATGGTATCTCTTACACATAACACAGCAAACTTCAATGTCACTTGCTTTTATTTGGACTTTTATAGAGGTTTACTTAGCTATTCTGTTTGTCTAGATCAAGTGCTTTCCTAAGAATCCTCTCTGGAACTGATTTTATCTTTGAATAACCTTATATAAATCACTGCTACACGGAGGTGTCTCTTGAGTGATAAGTAATGACTCTTTGGTTTCGCCAAGTGACCCTTATGTGTAAGAACATCAGAGGAAGAGTTTTACAGGGGAATAAGCAGAACGATCAAATAGCAACTCTACTTCTAGGACACACAAGGTGATTAAATCTCACAGTTACAGTCATAGTTTGTTGGTATACCGGCTCTGTGAAATATGGTAGCAACACAAGAAAAGCCAGGATGACAGACAGAATATGTTAATATACCAGACATACCAGCCATAAAATACATCAATGGAGCTACCTTCCATGACCAAAAAAAAAAAGCCCTCATTTCATCTCATGTGCGTCAAAGTAAGATGCAAGAGGAACTAGTGCTCACATAAACCTTAAGTGCTTTTTAATGGTGGCTCGGAATGGACAGCAGTTTATATAGCACGTATGTCACTGGCCTCCAAAAGTTCCACCATAGAGCATCGGTTTATCTGGGGCTTCCTTTGACAACAGGTTCAACCAGCAGTCATACATTTATAACTGTCTCTATATTCTAAATAAATGGCTGCAAAAGTGCAAGCTCTCAACTCTGTGTGCAGGAGTAAAGCTTCAAAGGCCTGTGGCTGAAGAGTGGCATGTGAAGGGCAGCCAAGATAACATTAGCTCTAATACCCAGAGCGAGAGCTGGGATTGCAGTGAGGTAAGATCAGTGTCTGGTCCAGACCAAGGTAAGCTCTGTGTCTGGTCCAGAGCTGAAATCCAATCATGGATATCAAGCTGGATGGGGTAATCCCAGAGAGGTGCTTTAAGCTGTAGGACGATCGGAAACAGAACCCTCTGTAAGATTGTATTCTGAAGAAGGCTGCTACCAGTGTCTTTTCCACTTCTCAGCGTCTCCCAGCACTGCAAATTCTTCTCTTTTTTTTTGAAATTCTCTTTGTCACTTTCTATAATGAATTCTAATAGGGGCTGGATAGTTGACGGATAATGTAATGAAATGTTTTTAATTTGGTCGTGCTGCTTACTTTAAACAGCCAGGAGAAAGCATGTATAATTTCCAAATTTCTCCAACCATAATCACAAAGTACTTTTGTTAATATTTATGACTTTCTTTTCTAGCCTAATGTTTCTACATGGACGTGTCTTCTTTACGCTCAACATGTGAATGTGTATGAGTGGAATGGTAAAGGATAAGGAGTGTGTCAGCATACGCGTACTGCCAGCTGTTTCTTTTAGCGTGTTCCCTCTCTCTTTCTCTCACACGTCTGCTCTGCCAGTGATCCATCCTGTCTGTGGGAAGCGGCAGCAAAGCAAAGATCAAAAAGATGGGGGATGATGGAGCACTGGGCCCCGTTGGAGCCTGGGAGACGCTGATCAGTGCCCCCGAGCGCGCTCGCTGACGGCATGTGTACAATGAGATGGCTCACACCGGCCGGCTGCTCTCACTCTCAACAGCCATGAACATGCTGGAGTCTTGGACATACTCATGCAATAACAAGCCACTCACGATCACTCTGAGGAGTTCTTCCAGAGTTCAGCTGCGTAGAATAGACACCCTAAGGGTGTGGACTATTTTCTCACTCACTGATGCACTACTACTCAGTATTTTTTACTTTCTCTGCACAGAAAAATGTCTTATCTAAATCTGCTGAAATATCTGTATTTATTCATGTGGTCCAAAAGGAAGCATGGGGCTGTTTAAGGAGCCATTAGATAAAAATATTAAATAAGCCATTGCAGATAAATATCTTATAAAACATTTTGTAGTATTATAGAATAAAAAGTAAAAGTAGTATAAATCCCACACTCCAGTAAATTTACAATCTCGTTTTTAAATTTCACAGTATTGTTTGCACTTATTGAAATTGGTATGATTTTATTTCAGTGATCGTGTAAGTTTAGACCATACAAACTGATTTATTTAACAGATTTTCTATCATTTTTCAACAGCTTATTTTTTTTTCCTAACAAAAACACATTATCTCATGCTGGTTCAAATGTTAATGATGCCATAAAGATTAAAAGCCTGAACAAAAATTATCAACAATCTATCAAGTCTCTAGTTTAGACATGTGTTAGAAATATTTAATTTAGCTTGACCTGCAGTCAACAGTCAATTCAATTCAGTCAACAATCTATTGTAGAGTTTATTGTGATTAAAACTAGAGCCACGCAGTTCACATTGCATCACTGTCCCCTATTAGGTCTCCTTTTATTTTCTTTCTTCATTTGTCTCTAACAGAGATATACGTTTAAAAATTAATGTTTATCATTTAATGTAGAATGGAGAAGATTTTATTCTTAATGAATCTGGCACTGCATTTTGGGGGACATTACTCATAACTGTTTCATTCATTTTCTGCTATGCCCATCCACACTGCCCCCTAACAATAGTGATTGTTAATGTGCAGAAACAGCCAGCATGAGCCAGTAAAGCGAAAGATTACACAGCGCAGACACAGCTTGACACCCTCGGTAACTTAACACTATGATGAGAACTACCGCATGAAATCAGTCCCTGTTTATGTAACAAGATCCATTCACAGAGGTAAGCTGGTGATTTCTGTTGAGACTTACAGTTCTCCAAATAGATGTCAAATAGTTCTTAATGAAAAAAAAAAATTGTCTTACTTCATCAAACCAAGCTGAGTAGAAAATTTTATGCTAAACCACATAGAAAATGTGTTCATCTCTCGTAGAAATACTGCCTGAGAAGACATTCTCCTTTGCAGCTGTGTGATAGTGCACTGCTTATCTCTTCAAAGAGGAATAGTTGTGCACTCTATCAGCTGGATAAAGGAGGGCCCATTTTTCACAAGGTTACAGCATTAAAGAAAAATTGTGGTGACCTTATACATTTCCCACATAGAAACCTTGAGAAATGGCAGGCTGTGACTGGCAGAAACCACTGACTCATTCTCTGCTTAATGCTCAAGCTCCTGCTCCTAATCCACGTTGTGCATTAAATCTAACACACAAGGCAGCCATTTGTGTTTCCAATTAAACATTCATGGACTTAGGAATTCACCTTTGCTTTATGCTGGTAGAATAAATACTTTATGTAGTGATGATTTCTGTTATCTTTTTAAAATATTAGAGTAAATGAGTTGTCATTGATATTTATTTTGTTCTATAGTTCAGTAATTTTTTTTATATGGTGCTTTTAACAATGGATATTGGCACAAAGCAACTTTCCAGAAAATAATGATCATAATTCCTGCATATTCCCCTTCTCAGAACTTTAGGGAAGGGTAACTCACTCACCTGCCTGCTTTAGTGATGATCATCTCTGTTCCTGCTTCGTGGAACCTTTTCCAAAGTTCCCTCTCATGAAGAACTACTTTGATGTTCTCGATGTTCTTCATGCACAAAAAAAAGAAGATAGAAAGAGTAGGACAGCACTCAGTTTTCAGGTTATTGGGTTAAAAATAATTTGATTTTATCTTCAAAGAAATGCAACTGGAATTTAAATTTGTTTCCCTTATCTATTACCAAACTTATGTAAAATGAGAGTATACTAATTTTTTTGTAGTTTTGCTCTCTACAAAAAAGAATGTCACTTTTTCACTTTATTAAGAAGGCAGTCTAGAGAGTATCAGAACGGCAGGCATTGTTTTACCTGGTCAGCTTCATTGTTGTGGTGGATGCTCGGGGCCACGGGCAAGCCCAGATGTGAGGGGTCAGTAGCAAGCTCAGCAAGCTCAGCAGACTGTGCCACAGTCACACCATCATCAGCCACAGCTGAGGCCTTTTCTTGGAGCATCTCTGAAAAAGTAAAAAGAAATGCACCAATTGAGTATCATTATAATTTATAATTTTGTGTCAATATTATAAAATCCCTTTAAAAAAAGTTTTAAGTAATATATCGTTAGCCTCATAGCATAATTGCCTAAGTCATATTTGAACCAAACAGGCAATTATGCTATGAGGCTAACGATATGGTTCATCGATGGTTTAATATTGCTGCTTTCATTGCATAAAAATATATAATAATCATTATGAATGATTAAAAATAATAATTTAGTCTAAACTTAATTACTGTTTATTACCATCACTGGTATAAGATATTGTTTTAAAAGGGTTTGTTTAACTGACTTAACATTGTTTAACCTCGATTTAACTGATTCAATATGGCATGACAGGGCCAAATCTTTTCATATCCATTATTCTCACTTACAAGTGAAGGTAAACTGAGTAAATAATTTATAGCACTTAAAAATATAAGACAGGATTTTAGAATATAATAAAAATCTTTTATTTTTTATCATTATCGTATTATAAAACATCAACATTATAACATTTTATATTAGTTATATTTTATATTAGTATTTTATATGTACTCTAAAATTTACATTATTAAAAGTGAATACCAGAATTAAAATATTAATATGAAATATTTACATGAGATTTAGTCAATGTGTAAATATTAACTATTAAATTAAATTTAAGTAACTACTATTTATCTTTTACATGTGATTTCCAAAATCTGTTTATGGAAAAAAAAAAGGATACCTGTGATATTTGAATGGAAACATGAGCTAATGATGTATGGTACCTATTTTTGTCCTTTAGAGTGTAGTGATATTATACAGTACACATCATAAATGCTGAAAAAAATTGATTAACATCTACATTCTTAAGAGAAAATGTCATAATATGACCTGGCCTCTTAATTTCATGGAAAAGGTTGAGATCCATTTGTTCTTAAAGTATTGCCTGCCTAAATATTTATATTTCCAACATTACAGCACAGTTTTATGTAAGGAGGCCTAAACACTGCTGATTCCATTAACAGAGGTCACCATCTGAACCCCCTCTCTCACGACCCTTCACTGCTCACACACAAACATCACATGAAAGGTATGGTTTATAGTGACGTTATCGCCATAGCCTGTTGTCCCGGTGTTGCCTGTTCCAACTAGCCAACTGCTCATGTGCTGAAGCCCTATGCCCATTTTTCCCTCTAATCTCACACCTATAAACAGTGTGAGTGCACACCCTTCAGATAAAAGGAGAGGAGAAGGATTCCATGTAAACTTGGGCAGACATTTGCAGCGGCTAATAAAGATAAGGCCTGACAACCACAGTGAAGCTGCTGCAAGTCAGCCGTTGACTTTTCCAGTCCAAAATATGCCTTTCACTTACACTGTTTAACTAAGCCCAGTGAGCGAGAGCTGTGTTTATATCTCTGTCACTCTAGACATATAATCCGCTAAACTATTCTTGGAAGATACTGCTTTTTGCGCTCTGGGTTTGGAGAATCTATAGTCCAAAGTCCTGACAGATGGTCAAACTTGCATGCACCTCTTTCCCTGAGGTGCAAAAAGTGAGTATCACTGCCATTTTGTTCTTGAGTTTTGTTGGTATAGTAGGTTGTATCATTGGAAAACTGAAATGATCTGTGTCCGTGATTGGCAGGAACAGGGGATGATTTTCAGGCTGTTTGAGGCTTTCATTCCAGGTCTGGCTTTGGCTGAATAATACAGGTATGATGCATGTTATTAAGACAGCTCTCATAAATTTCCATCTGGCCTGCCATCTTGTACTGTAGCTCTCATCCCCTGTGATGTGCATTAGGCTCAAAAGGACGCTGATTCCTAACTGAACCACGCATCGAAGTTCCCATGCAGTGTGAGTAAATGGATCAGATATTTTTGCCAGTCACTGGTGTATATGAGTATGCCTACATGAGCACCACAGTCCTTCATCTCACTTTGTGAATGTAGAACACTGGGATTTAATGACCCTGACCTGAAGTTGAGAATATTTCGCTTGCCACTCATGTGGCAAAAAGGACACAAAATGATAAAAAGAGTTTTCAGTACCATGTTCACTAACCTTGTCATGACTGCTGGCAAATATATCAGAAAAAAAAAACTCAAATCAGGTCTTTTAAAATCAGGACAGATTTCTGCTGTGGTAGCTGGTAACTAATTAAATGTTAATCAAAGCATTGTAGACTGAAACTTATTAGCTACTGAAAAATTACTACAAATAATTTAGTAATCACAATTTTCTGTAATAACGATAATAAACATGCAAACATGCGACATATTTGCTACGTTGTTCACCATCAGTGACACCTAAAATTACACTGATCTTGTATATTGTTTGTCCATTTTGTGGATTTAAATAGGTAAAATAATGCTGACTGACATTTCTTAAATAAAAATGATAATTCTGTCTATTTTTTTTAATTTTTTTTAGAAAAGACAAACTGCTCTTTATAGCGCAGTGTCAATCGAGGCATGCAAACAGAGGTCAACTTAAGCAACAGCAAAAATCCGCGAATAGGCCCAGTTTTTCTCTGTCCGTGTTTTAGTTAGGATAAAATACAACAAATAATTTCATATCTAATAGTTTAAATTAAGCATAGCAGCTTACGGCCATTAAATGCAACGTGTTGTGTTCACTTGTAATCGCAGATATAAGGAGTCGTGTTGAATCAAGTCATTTATGCCACTGAATAAAGCGATTTCATGGATTTCTTTATTAAAATAGACAATTAGGCTATAAAATGTTCCTAATGCTGCAGGCCTGTTTAATAAGCATCTCACATTTTCTTATCAACTCCTTGATTATGGATTAATCTACACATCTTCATTTTTAATATTTGAACTCTTTTTGAACGATTTAAACGGTTAGAAATGATGTAGGCCCAAGTCATGTTCCTATCATATTTAGGCTGTATGGCTTTAGGAGACACTGCATTAGACCACAGCTGAGCTGGAGGCTGAACACTGAGCAGGCCTGCAGCTCTGCTACCAGCAGCTTTTGACCCCTGTTTCAACACCATCGCACTTCTCACTCTTCATGCAGAAGTACATTTGATTCAAAATAAAAATAAACAAAAAGCAGAATCAGATCAGCTACATCAAATCCGATTAGCTGAATAAACTCCGAAAATTGGGCTGCAGTTCTAGTTGTAATTTGATCTGTTTGACGGGTTCCAGAGCAGCGGATATTCATTCGTGCTCACAAATGGTGTTATAAATATTACCTCATTAAATCGGCTATTATGTGCTGAATTCCTCCTCCATCTCCTTCCAGAAAGCAGGAGCGAGTCCTCGGTGAGAGTCGGCAGGAAGTTACGTCCCGGTTAGTGCGCGCGCTGTCTGCTCAGCATCTCGTGCGTCAAGGCAATGTAACGGTTCTCGCGCAAACGCTCAGTTCACCAAAGAACACCGATATTCCCCGAAATGAAACCTCTCAGCTCAGCAGCAAGATGCACTGGTGGCTTTGAGCAGAGCTCACTGCACAAGTTTTCTTGAGAATACACAAAGGGGACTATGCTGAACAGCTTGATTTGTTAAGACAGTAGGGGTGAATTACAGGGCTCTCTCACGCGCTCTCCCCCTCCCTCTCATGTCTCATCGCTGACGTCGCACTCGATAATAACACCTATAAGCGGCCCTCAAACTGCTCCTCTGACTCCAGCAACCACAACACCGGCCATTATTATCCTCTGCAGAAAGCAAGTTATCAGTCGAGGCGCAAGATATGGATCCTTATCTCCTCCCCCATCTCAACTGCTGATGGTCAATGGCAAAATCAGCAGCATAACTTCAAATTAAAAAATGATTAGAGACTACAGAGTGTTGGAGTGTTTCAGTGTAAAGTCAAAGTTTAGTCTAAAGTCCTGAGGTATTAAACATGTTAAAGAGTTATCCAGATAGATAAAATCTATTAAAGTGTGTGCAGTCTGCTTCAGGGTCAAGGGCACATCCTGCCTGGGGACCTGGGGCATGTGAAGAAGCTGAGACTGACAGAAATGACGATAGATAGATAGATAGATAGATAGATAGATAGATAGATAGATAGATAGATAGATAGATAGATTTCTCGTCATTTCTGTAGTGTGTGTGTGTGTGTGTGTGTGTNTTCTTCTGCTGTGTGTTTGTTAATGTGCTTTGACAGGCGCTGTGTGGTTTTTGTTTTGTTGCATCGCTTATTTGTTTCTGTACGCGCAGGATTTCATTTGAAAGTGGTGGAGGATTTTGCTTTAAACGCATTTGTACATTTCCAGTGAAATATGATTGCGGTTTTGGGGTAAATTGCTCGAAGCATAACGCTGAAAGATCGATAAATCACCTGGCACGCCGGTGCGGCTTTGGCTTTATTTCTGCTGCTGACACGAGCAAATGAAGGGCAACTGCTCGGATCTGCTTCTCACAACACAATATTTCATTTTTACTGGATAATGACAAAAACATTGCTCCTGCTTCTCTTCGAAAAAAAAGGATTCTTATAGACTTTATCATTTACGCCTTTTCTGTAAATATGCACAATATCTGTAGTCTGTTTGCTAGGCTAGATCTACGCCTCAAATAAGAAATCTACTTATAACTATATAATAGCTTAACTAAAAATGTACTAAAATATAAAAAGTGACACGTTTTATATTATTATTATTATTACTATTATTATTATTATTAGAATTATTATTATTATTATTATTGACCATACCTGTGCACCATCAGTAAAAAAGATTACAAAATTAATAAATAAATCTAAAAAATAAATATAAAAATTTAAATTACAACAATTAAATGAGAATGAAATCAGTGTTT
>CM074958.1:11146251-11225266 GCA_037577455.1 Pangasius macronema
ATGAACGACTGTGTGTATTCACGGATCCACTCTACACACACACACACACACACACACACACACACACACACACACACACACACACACACGGCAATTAATACAGTGCGGTCGCACTAGCCCATAGGCAATGGCTATGTCCAGGTTAACTGTCCACTAGCAAATGAAAATCATAAATTTGTGCTTTTATTGATAGAATACCTTTTAAAAGCGGAATCACCACGCAAAGTACAATGCAAAGAACTATAGACTATAGGTGGCTAGCTATAGCTTGCCTGGGATAATCCTGTTTGTATCAACATTTAACATGTTTGAGCAGCCTAGTTTTTGCTTAGTAAAAGCAAAAGTTACGCATGACTGAAATGTCTGCTCTTGAACGTGACGCATATTTTAACTATGCCTTAACCTGATATATACCGTCATTAAAGAATTGGTTACATTTAATGTACTTGGGCTACATACCTTGTCGTTTTGATAAGCAGTGACAGCAATGAATTCCGTCTCGGGAAACACATATGTCCTGAAAGTGCTGTAGGGAAGCTTCAGAATATCGTTGGCCCTCACAATATGGAACCTAGGTTGGTATTTATGCATTGAGTTCAGTATAGTCTGAGAATAAGACAGAAAGGGAAGGGAGTGGTAAGATAAAGCTGTAAATCTCACAATAGCCCAGTTCTGAATAAACCAATTAACCACTGCATGAAATTTCAGAAAGAGGGAATAATTGTAGCAGTGTTAACTAGTTTAGGCTTATTTGTTTCAGGCTATAGAGATATCAGTGAGCCTGTAAAAGCCTAAATAAAGGCAAAAACTTCTAAAAGCAGGTAAAAGCAGTTTATCCGCAGAAAGAAACAGAATATATAAGGTAAAACACACTTTGCTATTTGACTTTACAGGTATCAAATGGTTGTACCATGCATGTAAATTTTTCTATTTGTTTCCTGTCGATTTGTTTTGCAGGCGAGTGGAAGAGCGCAGGGCCGCAGGCTTTTGTTCGACTGCACAAAGTGGAGATCATTCTGCCAACCTTTGCCTCCTCCACCTTTTTTTTTTACTAAACTTTTCAACACTACTTCAGGAGCTTTGGGCCTTCATAAGTGACCCTGACCTGTCCCGTTTTCTTTGTCTGATTTGTCACTCTCCATATTTTTGAATTACCATAAAATAAAATATAAAAAAAAAACAATTAAAATAAAAAAACATCTCAATTCTATTCTATGTGAGTGCAGCATGTAAAAGCAACCAGGTTGTTGCAATAAGGCTATTTGGGACATTATTGTAATGTAAGCACACCTATGTTTCAGTAGGTTACTCGCAGAGGAAAACGGAAATATTGTTGAAATATTTCTTTAAATAAAGTGCCAAAAGCGTCATATATTTGTAAAACGTCTGTCAATCTCCTAAACCGCTTTTGGCAAACAAATAGGCCTAATCATCCATCTGCTTGGAATAGAATTGTAGCATGCAGTAGAAGGTTACTTACAAATCCATGCTTGTCTGAAATGTTGTTCGTCAGTTTGAGCTTATGGAAAGCGACAGGTTTTGCCATCCACTGCTCTCCTGTAGCTGGACTATCCGGGTGGATGTACATGCGCTTGGGCATCTCCGGGTCGGCCTTCCCCGCCACCATCCAGCGCGAGTTATGGAACTTATAGCGGCAGTCATCAGCGGCCACGATATCCATCAACAAAATATATTTGGCTTTTTTGTCAAGTCCGTTTATTCGGACCTTAAAGGGAGGAAACATTCTCCTAAAAAAAAAAAAAAAAAAACCGATTGCTTATTAAGAATATGAATCTATATTTTATTCACACAGACTAAGTCCCACTATAGTACTTTTAGTGAGTAGCTAAAGAGAATCAAATAATCAAATATATGGCAGTTTAGATGATCATAAGCGCGCTGGACTACATATAATATAAACATTCAGGCACATGCAAACATATTTATAGATTTTATTGTTTTAGCATTTTCTCCCAAAACAGAACTCAGAAAAATCTGTCCGTTACAGACCTAATGTTTTGAGGGTTTTTACGTTATTTGTACAAGTTATTTTTGTTAATAAAACCGGATTTTAAAAATGAGACAAGTACATCTAATTAAATCAAAATGAGACAAGTACATTTAACTGTGTAACAACACGGACATATACCGACAACAAAATGTCGGTCACTAAACCTCCCAGAATCCGCATTTATACACACACTGTGTATTCAACATTGTGTGTCCATGTGGGAAAGAAAAATCCAGCATGCAAACCCAGGATATATTTAAACACCAAGACAAAAAAAAAAAAAAACACTAACGTGTGCAGTTACATTAAATTTGTATAGTTTCTGAACGCCTAATCAAATCATTTTTCCAGATAATATTTATCCGTTTAAAACTGGGAAATGAAGACGCACAAGCACAAAGCCGGTCTGATCGCTTAGACAAACTACAAGAAAATCATAATACATACAATACGATTAAGGTCGAACATTCAGGATAACGAATTTAACTGCAGAGTGGGTTATTACCTGCCAGATTTAGTAATAACCATCTCTGTTCCTAGTTTGTGGAACTGGTCCCATAGATCCTTCGCTTCCAGTGTGACTTTTGGATCATCTTCCACCTCTTCCTCCGGCTCGAGACTTTTGAGGCTGCGTAGATGAGCGGCCTGGTGGTGGTGAGTGAGCGCCGGATGGAGCGCAGCCTCGGCGGCTCCGGCCAGACTGTGCTCCGGCAGCGGCTTGGTGAGAGCGGCGGGCGGCAGCGCTAGAGCCGGGAAGAAGGAGGGCTGAGCGGCCGCCAGGAACGCTGACATGGGGAAGTCGGTGGGCCGGTGAGCGTGGAAAGGGTGGTAAGCCATGGCACTGCCTGAAAAAACTGGATCTCTCATCGGTGCATCCAAAATCGCTGAAAAATGTGATATTTAAGTGATGTTTTTCCTCTCAAAGCGGCGCTTATCCAGCAGGAATATGCCGTCGTAACACTCTAAAAAGAGAAAAGCGCTGAGGTAATCTTCGACTACAGTGCAAAGTTTCTGTACTGCCGTTCACAAGCGAGCGGAGGCAGAGTGGCTAGAGGGAACAAGCACTTCAGTTTCCCTTTAGCTGCTGATTTCACCCAGTCTCGTACTATTACCGGGCAAAGTGAGCGCGACGACACTTTGAAAGAAGATATTTGTTTCCTGCGCGCGCCGTTCTCATAAAAATAAGATCACGCTCTCGACGCTGAAGCCCATCTGCACGATCATATTCTAAGAGAGAAGCGGAGGTGAAGCGGCTTAGTTCCTGCCCTGTCCACTGCACAACTGTAACTATCTCACACGTCCTTCCTGCTCCGCTCCCAGTACTAATGAACCAAGCCCCCTTGATTGCTGATTTTACGCTTTTCGGACCAATTGTGAGCCTCCATAGGCGTGGTTTTGACAGCTCCGGCCAGGCCCAAGGAGAGGGGGTGGACAAGAAGGTGTCGGAAGCATTAGCAGTAAGAAAACATGTCAACAGAATAAAATATTAACCAATGACAGAAAAGCAGGGGAACTCCCTCCCACACGTCGGAGCCGGGCGGGTCAGCGCTCATTCCTCCGCCGCTGCACGGACACACCAACTCGATCAGCTTCTCGCTTTCTAATCACCACGAGACGATGCCAGCCTTGTCAGAGCCACCAAATTCACTTCCGATGCACTGGAAACCAGGAATTACCATTACTGAGGTTAACTGTTGCGCTCTCTAGTATTCAACCTAATCAATAAAATGGGTACTAGCTGCTAAAATAACGCGACTCTGGTGATAGACTAACATGCACTTCCATCGGAGGAAGACACAAGTCCCATCGGGCGCACGTGTTTACAAACATGTAACATTACTTGGGCGTTACAGCTGAAATGGTGTAGTCTGTGTCGCGATCCCTGAACAAGACCAATAAAATGCTACAGATTACAAAAGCAGATTGAGGCGTATTCACTGATGTAGTCGCACAGGTAAATTAGGAAACCACCCCTTTGACTTGTGAAATAGTAGCCTGTGTCTGTCTGGTCTCATCACTAACCTGGCGAGAGAAGAGGCGACTCTATAGAGCGGACACTGGCACTTTAAATGCAGCCCGGGTCACTGGAAAAACACAAGCCTATGTGCAATACAAAGACAAGACGAACGGAAGGAATATGAAGACAGTGTAAAGATAAGTTTGGTGAGTGGCTTCTTCTTGTTGAACCTGCTAATCTGTTTCATATCACTGAATGACATGCCGAGCAGCTTGTATTGATGAGATTTCAGCACATCAGCATATCTACAGCACATACTAACAGCACAGCTAGTCACAGCTTTCCGTGTAACTGGTGCTCGAATTAATCCCTGTTTCAGGCTAAACAATTCATTTATGGCTCTATAGTAATTAGAATAGTATTTATAATATAAGATTTTTTTTAAGCATTTTGGTGACCGATATATCGAAATACAGCACATCAGGAGCTACTCGTTCAGTAAGGACCTCTTTTAAATATTTACCATGCATTTCCAACCATAGGCAGGAAGAGAAAAAACCCCTTAAGTGAAGATGTTCTTTGCAAAGTGCACCATACGGTGAAGAGCAGTGTGCTGTGGACAGTGGCTTTAATTGGATATGGTGTGTTGGACAGTCGCTTGGCGCCAGTCGGCTGATGGAGCGCAGTAAGACACGTCCACTGGCATATCGATCTTAAATGTTCAACAGCACGCCACGTGCTTTTCTCTTCAAAATGTCAATGCTGTTAATTACTGACTGATAAAACATTTTTTTTTTAAAAAAATGCGCGAGTCATCAGTTAACAGCAAGTATTTTCCAAAACAGCTAGCGTCAGATATCCCAAACAAGATCTGTTCTCTCTTTCACACGTTTTAACGCTGGAGCTGCTGTGGAAGAGTGCGGCAGTTAACCCTTTAGTGGCCCAGTCACTAGCGACACACACACACACACACACACACACACACACACACACACACAGTTACACATGCAAATGTACTCTCATCTAATGACTACGATGTTTAATAGAACATATTTGTTTACACATTATTATTATTCAGTAACGTTAATTCGGTGTATTAGATAAAATATCTGTAAAAATTACTAATATAAAATGAGACACTTGACAACAGTAATTGCAAACTCTACACAAAGCTTCCCTGTCAGCAGAAAGGAATGGATTTATTTATGTAAGAGGGATTATTTATTTCATATGCAATGGATTTATATTTGAAATTCGTCATAAATAAATATATTTATATTTGTGAAAGCAATGGGAAAAGAAAGCACAGTAATTATCCGATCTGAATATTTGATCATGTTCATCAAAGTGGAGTTAAGTGTCTCACAAAGAGTCTCAGAGATACTTGTTGCTGAAATACAGTGTTTTGAGTCCCAAACTGGATTTACTCATGTGAAAAAGATGAAGTAATAACCTGGCAGTAAAATGTGTGAGCTATGCATGCTTAGCCAAACGGGTACTACATGCACTTACACAAAGCTGAATCTATCTGTCTGAATATTTTAATAGGCTCTTTACCACAATGTAAAAAAAAAAATACACAAACTCTTTAAGTTAAAAGAATTGTACTTTTCTGAAACAACAAAAATACAACATGGCCATTTGAGCTACATGGTATAATAATAATAATAATAATAATAATAATAATAATAATAATTAAGAGACAAGTACGTATGTTATTTAAAAAAAAATGGTACATATGAGAGATAAGAGTCAGAATAAAAATAATGGAAACAAAGAAACGATTTTATACAGCTGAAACTTTAGCCTATCTGTGATTGCACCTTGTCAGTTAATATTAAAATGCTAATATGCTGAATTTTAAGACAACAATTAGACAAACATTCAGTCATATACGCACACAGATTTACACACACAGATTTACACACACAGATTTACACACACAGATTTAACGCAGATTTCTACTGCTCGAAAAAGTGGGACATTATTTAACATTTACTGCACTTTTTCCGATTAAGTATATTAAGAGTGATATAACTAGAATCTTGTTTAAGTCTAACCACATGATAAAGACGTCTCTCTCTCTCTCTCTCTCTCTCTCTCTCTCTCTCTCTCTCTCTCTCTCTCTCTCTCTCTGTTGGCTGTGGCGGCAGCTCTGTGATTTGTTCATTAGGGCCTGTGAGCTGCTCTCTCTGCTCTCTCTGCTCTGCTGAAGTGTTTATAGGCTGAAGGGAGCCGCTGACTCGCCCTGATCAATAGTCTATGTTTGATCTGTGGGCTCTAAACTGCGACACAGGACGATTTCAAGTGGAAAGTGATTAAGCACACATGGGAATGGTAATGGTTTTCCATGTATATACTTAAGGAACTAATCACATCAACAGAGTCACTGCAATTACGTCCGATTTATTTTTCCTAGGGCCTCCATCCTCACTGACACACATCCAGCCCGACGAGAATGTAATCAAGCGCTGAGCCATTATCACACATGACTTCAGAGCTGTTCATGCTGGAAACTTCGCAGAGCCGCTGCTAACAGTCAAATCCCCGCCGTTAAAGACAACATTACATGTCTGAATTACAGGCTAAAGTAGCGGCTAAATAAGAGGTTTAATGACAAGCTGGAGAGGATGCGAAGAAGCCAGTGAGCACTGCTTTCACCAGAGCTGTAGGTGCTGGATAAATCATGTTCCGCCAATAATCGAGCACCGTCCGAAACAGAGAGACTTAGGTGACAAACACAAATTCAGATATTTTTTGTGTGCTGTACAATATATTATATTAGGATATAATATCATAGCCCCAGCAGTTACTCCTTGGATTCTTACATCATCAGGTATATATTCTGACTGGTTTCACATCCTAAATCATTTCGAAGCGCTGTGTCTGTTCAGCCGATGAAGCTTTCCGTAAAGTCCGCTTTCTCTCAAAACTTTACTGAAATTACCCGTATGCTACATTTACTCTAAATATATAGTACACTATACTACAATAAAGTTTACTATTAGTAGTCAAGTACACTCTTACCAACACACACAATATACATACACACACACATACATACACACAAAGTTGTTGTTTGTTTGTTTGTTTGTTTGTTTGTTTTGTAGACACACATAATGTCCCACTAAATGTTTTCAGTAGAATGCATGCACCCAGCTTCCAGTGGTCATTTAAATGGACAGCAAACAGAAAGAAAAAGTGAAAATGTACTAACGGGGAAGGAAATTAGAAAAGCGGTAGAGACTGGCTTGGAGACGATCATCTCTCTTGCTAAATTTAGCCGCTAGACTGAGGCATTGGCGCCAGACCGTTTAAGACCTGTCAAAGTCCCTCATATTTCCCCTTGTCACAGGGATCCCACCGGCCAGCAGCGCCAGCTCCTCCTCTGCTCTCCTCTGCTCTCCTCTGCTCTCTGCCCAGCTCTCTGTTTCATTCAGCCCATCCATGTGTATGATTCTTCACATTTCTCTATTCTCTCTTAAGGACTTGAATTTGCTAGCTAACACAAGCAGAAACAATAAGGTCGCTGTGCTCAGGGTGTAACGGCGCACAATTTGTTCTAATAGCAGTTGCAGTATCTGTACCACCCCCCCCCCACTCTCTCTCTCTCTCTCTCTCTCTCTCTCTCTCTCTCTCTCTCTCTGTGTCTCTCTCTGTCTCTCACACACACACACACACACAATTTATTTTCTCAAATTACAGGTAACAGGCTTAGTAATGTGACTTACCGGCTAATGAATTGATTAGCAGGAAGCTCTGTAGGCTGAACATTGATATGCCGATATAAAGCGTCCACTGAGAGCTTCTGATTTATTGCTGTTTAGATGCATTTGCGGACTACCACCAGATATGACTTGTGTATGTCTGTGTGAGTATACGAAATGTTAAACTTACTTAGAGCTCAATAGTTAAGAGGCCCAGAAATAGGCGATATCTTCAAAATACAACCCACCAAATCTAGGTAACTATAAGAAGACAAACAGGCTTGAATGTGTTCACTTCTCAGCGTAATATGACTGCCTTATGCTGAAGCCCTGTCCTTTCCCTGCAGGTAACAGCTGGGGGCGCTCTAATGACCCCTGGGACTGTGCTCCAGCTCACAGCACTGAGCATACAGCCATGATGACCGCTCACATCGCTTACCCCAACCCGGCAGTTAGCTTCCACCTGTCGGACAACACGACCAGCACGTTTTAACTGTGTTCAATGGGAATTGTATATATTTGCAAAATTGCAAGAATAATGCAAAATATTGTAATCTAATTCCCTATAATATAACCAGAGATTTTTTAAAAACATTTAATAACATATAATTTATTCTATACCGTTAACTCAAAAATGCATATATTGGATAAAGTATGCAAGTAAATGACATTAAGCAAAGAGCACAAGAGTAACACTTACCTTCAGCTATTCTCGGCTGAGCAGCAGAACCAGTCCCTTTATTTAAAATGCAGCGTCGTGACATAGAAGAGGCTCAAGCTGTAAGTGTTAGAGTGCAAAATACTGTGTATTACTAATGCTTCATTTACTTATGTACTAAGTATGTAAAGTATATTTACTCTCCCCTTTTTGATAGGTTACACAGTAGCGCGTGCGTGTTTTCTCCACGATTTTATGGAAAAGCACGTCTCAGTTTCCTCCTGACAAACTGCACAAACCTGTCAGCATAAAACAGTAAATATCTGTACTGGCACACACCACACTACAGACGGATTGGAGAGGCGACCGTTATTGACTAGGTTTAAGTTTTGCTTAGCACAGTATAAAAGTAGAACAGAATTTTTTTTAAATAAAATGAAACGGAATTTCGGAATTTCTCTCCCTAACACCTGCTAGCAGCAGAAGTGTCTCAGAGACTAACTGCACTGTGATATACGCGCTTTCTCTGCTCACAAACAGCCCACTAAAGAGTTCTCTACACAAAAAAAAACCAAACAAACAACAACAACAACAACAAAAAAAACACGCCTACACGTTAAAAAATATGATTAAAATATTACGAATGCATTGTGTTTATTTCCTCAGCATGTCCTGGGACTGAAATGCAGCAAGTGGTCACCAGCTTCCCCTCAGATCCTAATGAACCATTTCTACAGGAATCATTCTGTTATGTTGCGCTGTTTGATTCGCCTGAATGACTGATGATCCATTCAGAGAGATATTAGTGTAGCTCTTTGTGATCTTTTCTTTAGCGGCACGAGCTAAAATCTCAGCTGGAGATTAGAAATAATTTCAATAATAAAAAATAAAACGTTTTCCATCCAGCGATTCATTTTGAATGAATTTAACGATTATTTTTCCAACGAGTCCTGTTCCTCTTAGGAGAGGCTGACAGTATAAAAACATGTAGTGGCTTATTTTTAATTTCATTCTGATATTGGGATAAAATATCCTGCAGGCAGACGGATGATTATTATCATGTCACACACACTACAATTCAGACTGATTATATTTCTCTTTACACCTTAAACATATGGCATGGTTTATTAATAGATGATTTAAGAAATAAGCCATGTGTTACCTGTGATTTCAGTTACTCTGTAATTGTAAAGCATTTAATCAGCCTGCTCTGTAGTTACTATTCAACCAAAAGACTACTTCTTCTTTTTCACCTCGACCTCCGAACAAAAGCAAACGAAAAATCAGCTTGGAGTACTTAAAAAGTCAATTATATATCAAATATGAATTAGGCATATATGCAAAAACAAAACAAAACAAAAAAAGTAAATTACAGTTAATTAAATCATGCATAAAATAATGGTGTAAATGGTCGCGAGCTGCAGGTGATACCCGGTCAGTGAAAGGTTTAGCTTTAGCTTTATTTAATTTTCCAGCTGCACGTTAGTTTTACAGACAATTGATCAATAATTCATTTTTGAGCTCACAGAACAGGATGGACTGCATTGTGCGACACGAAAAGGTTTTTATTATCTTTAAGTTTGTAATATAATAATCCTGCAACAATAATTTGTATATTACGGGTCTCTTTAGCTGTGAGCTAAATGTTAACACTTGGAGAAGAGTGTTCTGTGCTACACGTCCTGAAACAGTCTGCTTATATATATGTAAATATATATATATTTTTTTTGGTTAAAATATTGAGGCTGAGTGGCTGTGCCAGGCTCCTTGGATTCATGAAAAGTGGATATTTATACTTCTTCTGAAGGTCAGCTGAATGCCAACCAAGTTTAAGATGACTTATCAGCCCCACACCATTTCGAGCTGCCACTCTGATTTATAGTAGTCACCCAAACGTCTTCCAAACAGAGAGATCTGACAGTGGACCACTGGGAGGAGAGAGAACTCCTGCCACCTCTCACCACCTGGCCTGACATGACTGTGTGTGTGTGTGTGTGTGTGTGTGTGTGGAGTGACTCACTTCCAGGGATCTTCTCAGCCATCAGTGAGCTCAGCTAGCAGAGAGGCTTGTACGTGTGTGTGGGTTTGTTCCTGCATGTCTGCTGCTCATCTGTTCAGTGCATAACAGGAGATTTGCAGAAAGGAGAGATTAAACTTGTTCCCTTGTGTCATATATCTCAGATTCTCCACTCCTTAGTGAGGTACAGGTGTAGAGGGTTTACAAGAAGGTCCTGAAATCTTAAAGTTCACCAAAGCAGGGAGTGGAATATAAAAAAAGATTTTAAAGATGAGATTGAGATTTTTGTTAAAAATGTATAATTCATCTTATGCTCCATGTTTGTTTGTTTTTTTAAACTCTGCTTACTTCATCACCTAAGATTTCTTTTACACACATTCAGAAAATTTGACATTTTTTTTATTAACTCTAAAAGGCAATCATATTTTAAATGTTTTTATTTACTAACTAATGATCTCACGGTATATAAGAGACACACAGTGAAATTCTTTAGCCTGTATGTACCAGATGTTTGGTGTTTATGGCTGTTTATAATAAAGATTACTGTCATGGCGCATTGTCGGCTTTGTCGCTGGTTTTGTCTATGTGCAGGGTTTTTAGATAAGGTTCTAAATAAACTGACACTGTTTTACATTACTGTTTTACATTACTGACAATACTGCAATTCAACCACGATCCTGTAAATCAATGTAATGTAGAGTTCAAAAACATGCCTCATTCCTCACTTGATTGTTTAAAGAGCATTCGATGACAAAGGAGTGCAACTAGATTACAACGTTAAAATAACTCATAACAACTGAATGCAGATTTTTTTTTTTGTGTAAAAACATACACACACACAAAGAATTAGAAGAAGCTAAAAGAACTATTTTCACCTGTTTAGGTTTGTGGAATTAAGAGGAAAATAGAACAAGTTTTAATACCTTTAGAACTACAGCAATTGAATTGAAATGTAAATGATTAAACTGTTTCTAGCTTAGCCTCTGTGCTTTATTTATTGATTCATTCTCTCTTCATTCTGTGTCCCAGCTCAGTACTTGGTATTGACACATAACCATAAATGGTCAGAATGAACAGTTCATCGTTTAAAGTAAATAGACACAAAGCAATGTGCATTTGACAGATCATTTCAATTGCAAGGATTTATATTCAACAGGACTAAATCAGTGTCGTTCAAAAACATATTACAGTTCAGAAAAAGCATGTGCAGTGCATTCATGGCAATATACGCATGCCAATATTGACCTTTGTAAATCATTCAGCGAGTGAGGCCAGCAATCCCTTCATATCACATGCACCTCAGTGTTGCTGCATGCACTATGCTGTCCGGTCCAACCATAACAGCTTTCATTACGCCGCAAGCTGAGCTGAAAGCTATTACAGAAAAACCCTCATCAATATCGCTGGAGTTTCTTTATGTCCTGTCATGTCATGTCCTGTCTAGTCCAGTTCAAGAGAATAGCTCCTCTAGAAAAGTCATAAAGAAGCAAACTGATATGTGAGTGCACGCATGTGTGTGTGTTTGTTCTGAGATAGAGATTTGCTACGCAGTTATTAACTCCCTCTAAACACAACATTACACACAGACCTCACACACCTAAAGAGATGCTGAGTAAAGATGGTTCACAAAGCATATCCTAAAAATGTAAAAAGGCAACCAATACTAAGTGGCTCATTTACTAGGAGACAATTAACCCTGCAGTAATCAGTAAATTTAAAAGGCAAACATGGGACATAACCATCACAACAACAACAAAGCCTCTCACAAACTGGATTTAGCCCAAAAGGACCACCACCCAAAAAAAAAAAATCCATTCCTGGACATAATGGAACAGAGAATCAAATATACAGAGAAATTGAATTGAACAATATAACATGACTAGCAGTATTAGTCAACATTCGCAAACATTAATAGTAATCATAAAGAAGAATAAAAGAAGGGAAAAAAAAACAATTTAGTTTTTTCTCAGGTAATTATATAAAATACTAAAATAGGTTGAAAATATTTTTTGTCTTGTGAGATATAAATGTAATGCTTGTATGATTTTGTATGATCATAAAATGACATTTAATGTAAATAGTATAATTATACATAATACAAAGGCAAATTAAGATTGAGCAACAAGTCGAAGAAAGTTTGTGTAAAATGCAATGCGTCCTGATCTCCCTCTGAAATGTGCACTAGCAGTCAAACGCCTGGACACACCTTTTCTACGGGTTTATTATCTTCTACTACTAATAATGCCGAGAGTAACACAATGAAATAACACAAATGGAATTATACAGTGACCAGGAAAAGTGTTAAAAGAATGAAATTGTGTATTTCGGATGAAGCTTTGCACACTCCTGGTGTCTTCATGAAGGAGCTACACCCAGGAGGCTTTTCTTAAAATTTGCCAACAGGCTGAGCTTTTGTTCTAAATAAAAACTATGCTTTTGGGCAAACTATTTAATTAAAAAAAACAAAAAACAAAAACAACTTATTAAAATGACATCTTGATTATATTATCTTATTATATTGAGCATTAACTTCACTATTTACATTTGCCATAGAAATTAATTTCAACTATAAGCCTTTCAAAGGAAAATACATATTCAACCTAACGTCCAAATTTTTGACTGCGAGGGAATCAAGACACATACAACATGTTGAATAACCAACACACACATGAAATTACGGCATGAATACACACCAATGCCCCATGATATATTGGCAAGAACATGTCTCTACTGCACATGACATTTTTGGACTATTGAATGTCATGTATTTGAGAGAGGGACAAAATGGCAGCTGTGACAGCCTTTACACAAGATGAATCACTTGCAGAAGCTAAACTTTCCTCTCTCTCTCTCTCACACACACACACACACACACACACACACACACACACACACACACACACACACACACACACACATCACATCACATAAGACATGTTTGTTACACAAGTAAGAATCAAGTGGCACATTTACTGAAAGCCTGCATGCAGGTCTCGTCTCCATTTCTAGCCTGACGTGAACGGATTTTCACTGCTCTTCACTCGACGGTTGGTTGGGTGGAAGGAGAAGTCAACATTGCACACCACAACAGCCATCCGGACGGAGAAGGGAAGCAGTTCCCTGTGATGGGATGGAAAGGTGAGACTTGTCACCGAGGAGACGCTGCTCTAGGGGAAAGCTGTGGGGTAAAGGCTGAGCGGCTGGCTCTCGTTGGTGGGCAGAGGAGAGCGGTAACCTTCAAAGTTACGAGGAATGCTGCCACTTGTGGAGCCCGAGCTGTTACTCAGCGTCTCGATACTGCCTTCTCTCTGCAGTTCTGCTGAAAGACAGAACAAGACACGGATAGGAGAGAGAAACCGTGGATGGAAAACGCAAAGAGAGAGTAAACAATGTCTGTATAGGTAAATTTACACACAAAGGCTCTGTCGCAACTACACATATTCGGCCTCAGCTCCAGTGAAAGATGAGTGTAAAAATAGTCTACACAAGTGTCAAACAGGACTTAAAATGACACAATTTAATATAAAGTCTTTGATAAATTTCTTTTAAGCATTAAGTGGCAAGAGCGATTTGATGTACGAATTAAATATTTAAAATTGTCACATGAAAAGTCACACTAAAATGAGCCATTCCTATAATCTTATTAGACAGTATACAGATTTCACATCTTGAGGTAATTGATAAAATTGATAAATGGATAATTTATGAATATTAATTTTAGCATTTTTAAAGAACAAAACTATTTCTATGCTAATTTCAAATAGGTTACAATATGGTACAATTCTTGTGTGCTGGAATGCAAATGAGCTGAAAATTTTAGACAAACGTTAGATAAACCTTTCGTATGTGAAAATAATTAGGAGCCTCGTTATACAACAGAATGATGGAATAATGAAATAATTGAATTATTCCACACGTCCGAGCTGATGAGGTGTGTAAGAAAATAACTCCAAAGGATGAGTTGCACATTAAGGGCTAAAAAACTGCTATAAAGGCCATTTAAGCTATTCTGTCTGAGTGATGTACATTAGGGACTGGACATTACTTATGAAAACTATATACACAATGGATTATATTCAGACATATTTACTCAAAATGGGCCAACAGAGAATCACATGTAGAGAAAATTAAATTTTAGCAGATTTAAAAAGCTAAGACTGCCCATATTTTAGCTCTTAAACATGTTACACAGTGTATTCACCCAACAGAAGCAATAATTCATAAACTAATTTATTACATAGACATTTACTACATAATAAACTACCAGCAATAATACCAGCTACCAGGAATCTACACATAGTCTAACATATTTTAACTAGTAATTTTTTTGTGTGTATGCTTATATGTGTGTTGAAACATTTCCTGTGTTTGGTATTCTTATAAAGACTTTAAGCTTGTTTTGGACTAATAAGACCAGTGTGAAATAACACACAATTTAGAACCGGTGTAATCTGGTGTGCTCTGATTATGGGACACGAGCATTTCTATAGTTTAGCACTATACTAACTGGTATTCTCTTGTAAACTAACAGATACATAAAGCTTTATTACAACATTCTCTTGATAATGTTTTCTGTAGAGGCATAAAAATGATCTTAATAGATTCAAATATTTTTGTGATGCTGCCATTGAAATTGGTCAAAAGAATATGCCAAAAAGCTACTTTGAAGTGATTTAGGAGAATGGTGTCAGGTTGGATGTGGCCTCATGACCCGATCGGCAGGTTTAGAAGAAAGCAGGGTGGCAAGGCTTCGGGTGGCTACATTCCACCAGATGATATGTGCTCAGTAGGGAGGACAGTAAGGGTGTGTGTTTGCTTTGTTGAGAGCGCACCGTGCACATAACCCCATGACAGAAGCTCGTAAATCCCACACTGCTGCCTCAAAGTGAAGGGAGTACACCAGTGAAGTGACCACAACACTGCTTTTCCTAGTGCTCGAGACAAACATGCACTTGAACCTTCTGGTTTAAATATATACCAGCTCCAAGACATCCTGCAACCTGAGAGTGATCAGACTGAGCCATGGTCATGGTCCAGTCTCCAGGCTGGACAGCACGGACCATGTGCGCCACAGACGGAGCAGTCTGAAGTGGAAGGTATGCACTGGCGTTTTTCAATGAAAGTAAATAATGCTGTCACAGATACCCTCACAAGCACACTCATAATATTGACACTATACATGCAACAGGCCTCTCCAACACATTCCACCATTACAAATTCATTGACTCACTTCCAGTATTCATACCACTCTACATATATGTTCTGGAAGTGCTTGAATTGATTTGAAACAAGTAAAGACACTTGCTTCAATAAGACTGAACATTAACTGAACATTTTGGCCTCAGCAGAAAGGTCTACTTTTGGAAACCCAACACCATCTCTACAGTGAAGCGTGGTGGTGGCATCTTTTTGAGAGTTACCATAGGCATCTTATTTAATTTCTTTGTCTGATTTATTTTATTTCTTCAAATGACGCATATGACATATGTACATTTCTATAGCTTCTTCACCTCCGCTGCATTCCTCTTACAGTTATATGGCGGCCAAGGCATGGCATCTGGTGCTGTTTCAACCCAGAATCGTCACTGGATCAGCAAACCAGGAGAGCCAGTGTCACAGTGAACCTGCACTTTAAAGCTGATAGTTGGATGAACCTCGTACATAAATGTTACAGAATATGTCTTTAGCATTTACTGTAAAATACTCATACAGTAGTGGTGTTCTTAGGTAATGCAGAGGTCAAGTTGTCAGGTTAACAGTTTAAATCTGTTTCACAGTGAACAGTACAGTTGGTCCTGGGGTGACCTGGCACTCTGCAGGTCATGCAGCAGCATAACGAAGATTGGGAAACCAGAGTCAACAAGCCTGCATGTATCCCTTGTCTCCTCAGCGTGCTTTCTCTTGATTCAGAACACACTGCTGCAGCTGGGGGCTTGTGGTGGCCAAGACAGATTGAGTTGTGCATTAGGAAGAAACGAAACGGGGATCAAAGTAAACAAAAAGCCCTTAATCAGGCTTGCTGGGTCTGAGCAAATGGCAGTGAGAGAGTCTGCCTAATTACTGCCCTTACTATCAAAGAGAGAGAGAGAGAGAGTGAGATTGAGAGCAAGAGAGCACAACAGAGAGAGGAATTGAGAGGGGGGATGAAGTCTGTAACCCACACCAATACCATACTTATCCCATCTGATTGTTTTGTTTTGCACTTTAATCTCAATGTGGCGCAGCTGGCACTGGTTAGTGCTCTCACGTGACGCTGTTCCTCAAGCCGAGGCTGTCATGGCCTTTAAGACATGGGCACAAGTAGACACACACCTTGTGGATGTCGCTACTGCTGCTCAACGCTTCACTTCTCCCCAACTCCCGTTACCTACTCCTTCACTTTCACCTGATTCTCACGAGATTTTTTTTTTAAATAAAGATTGATTAACTTGGAAATGAAAGGTATATGTGGGTGTGTGGGTGTACATGGGTGACACCACTTTCCAGCCTTAAAGTAAAGGAACTGCCAAAGGGTTACGCCAACAAGTTATGAAAACACTCAGCCTCCGACACTCAGGCACCATCCAGCATAACACAGGGGTGAAGAGGCAAAAGTGGAGAAGCTTATTAATAAGAGGCGAGTCTCCATATTTCAACCTCATTAAAGAATGCTTTCAGGGCTGGACAGGTAAAGGTGGCAGGACCCTCACTGCACTCACCGAAGCCCGCTTTCAATTACACCTAATGAAAACCTAGTGTAACCTGCCGTGCCCTAACACACTCCAGCCTGCAGCTCAGAAGGCCGCCAAAGGCACATTTCTCATATTCTCATTAGACGTAGAGCCACGCTGACTGAGTGGAGATAACGCAGGAGCTGCAGGGCTCCTGACATTCCTGCATGTGGACTTTTTGAGTGAGGAACATCTACATGCATGCAGGGGCCAGCTTCTGTTCTGGAGGATGAGAGGTTGGGAGATCAAGCAGGAGAAGGGACAGTACTAGTGGCATAAAATAAATATAAGCAGTACATCCTGGTACAGCATACTGCACACACACATGCACATACGGCTTTGATGGACAATAGTGTAGTCCTGCTCCAGGCTGAACACAAGAGAGGGATAAGTGCCAGCCCTCCCTATACAGCATGTGCAAGTGCACTCACAAAGTATATTTTCATGTGATTTCTAACCTGAACCAGGCAGTGGCAAAGCATTAACACAGACGTGAGAACAGCCATAATTGCACATAGACCAATTTTTTCACTTTGCTTTTAGACAAAAAACATTAGATAGTAACTGGGGAGTGAGAAGGATTTTAAAAGGTGAACAAAGCACATCCACCATCAACCATTTTATCAAGATTTAAGACAATATTTCAGATTTTTATCCATATTACATGCTTAAATTGGTTAATGTAAGTGAGACTAACTCAAATGTAAATCTTTAAGATTCCTTGAGGAGTCATCTTGAGGAGTTGTAGAAGTTGTATTTCAAGTTAAATAAAATCAAAAGCTAATTGAAATGTACACCCTCCTAAAACATACACACATCGACTATGACTGATGCTTCAATTAAATGACTAGCAACACTAGTGTATACAATGAGCACTGAAACTTGTCAAATTAAAATCTGTAAATTCTACTGAAATAAAGATTTATTACAGCTGGCAGTGTAAGTGACTGAACCTCTTTAAGCCTGTGACTGAAATCCAGGCTGGCAGGATGCAAGGTTCATGCCATTTACAATTACAAATCACTCCAGCCTCTGGCCTAAGTTGTGTTTTGATTCAATTAGCTGATGTGATTGTTGTCTATAATCATAAATACACCTTTGATTAATGAGTGCAGTCAGCATGCTAGCTCCAGGGCTGGGCTCTCTAGTGTCTAGTGGATAGTGGTGACGGCC
Organism: Pangasius macronema; assembly: GCA_037577455.1. Lineage (NCBI taxonomy): Eukaryota > Metazoa > Chordata > Actinopteri > Siluriformes > Pangasiidae > Pangasius > Pangasius macronema. The sequence continues at coordinate 11,164,485 of CM074958.1, forward strand.
AAAGCTTCATTTATGCACAGATACAGAGATTCCTCACCCTTCCTGCAGCCTGAGGAACATTGTAAACCTGCACTCAGCTGGACTCTCACGAAGAACAGCTTTAGTTCTCACACTAACCCAGTTCACATTAGCCTACAGCTCACCAACTCCCCTCAGCATATACACAAAAGAGCTTCACTTTAATAAATGGCATGGTTAAATCTGTATGTCTGAAGCACATTCAGCATGAACAATGATGCCTCATATTCAAACACAATTTGTGCAACTGTGACCTTTCTGTAAGCAGAGCCACAATCAATATTTTATTTGTGGTAAATGGTTTATTTCTTAAAGCACATGCGTGCTGTCTGAAAATCGAGAGAAGAAGAAATGTAATATACATACACACTTTTTTAGAGAAATAGCTTTGTTCACAAGGAACAGTAGCAGCAGTTGTACTTTCATTTGTTCTACTCCTTTCTCTTATTTGCTTTCCTAGACAGTCTGTTGCACCATGCTGCTAAGAATATAGTATCTAATGTCATTAACACATGCTGAACATCATTTACTGATCATTTATACAGATGCTTTACCAATGATCTCTTATTAAGTCATCCATGTAGGAATAAATAAAGTCAGTGTTCTATTGTTCTCGATTAAGTGTCTCAAGTCAGCAGCAGTGCATGTGTGCAATGGAGTAGAACATACTCATGGAAGCTAAAACTGGACTTCAAGCCCAGTTTCATTGTTCCAGTCTGAAATAATGCTTCTCTAAGGGAATTAAGCTCCCTGTAGTGCAACAAACACTTCTATCTAACAAAATGAGTTACTGAAGTAAGTCTGCATTGGAGGAATATAACTGAATATATTATTTGGAATGAACAGATGACGCTTTCTAAATAGATACAAATGAGAAAAGGAAGAGCACCATTCATGTTTTGGGTTTTTTTTTTTGCCAGAAAGGCTCACAGGGTATCTGGTTGGAGGTTGTACATCAGGACTGGAATCCTGACAAACATAACTAATAAGTCACACAAAAGTAAGCTTTTTACTTTCATGTAGCTGCTAGTGAGAGGTCAGATATTTGATAATCAAAGACCACGTTCATTAACATGAACGCACAGCATTCGTTCATTCATTCTTAGTAAATGCCTGGTCAGAGTTGCGATGGTTTTATCTATATTTTGAGAAGCAGAACCAACTAAATTTGTTAGATATTTCAGGCAGATATAAACAGAAATAGTAAAAACTCCTGCACAAGTCATGTGCACATCTTTAGCCGAGACCAGTTATGAACTTGAGTGATGTAGAACTGTCAGAGCCAGAACTCACAGATCATGTGGACAGATCTGGAATTTCTACTTTCCAGTGTTTCCCAGGGGCACGGTGATTAAAAAAAAAAGCCATGTCCAATACAGCCAAATACAGATACAGATATGAATATGTGGAGCACTACAAACATAAAGATAGTGGTGTTGTGTTACACTGGATTTCATCTCTAAACACGAGCTTGCTCATGCCCTCCACGTCATGAAATTATATAAACTGGTGCTCTTTCACTACCACAATCTTCACCAACACCTCATAATCGACTATAATATGGTAGTCAATGCAGTCATATTTCTGAGTGGATTATATTGCTAGGAAGAGCTTGTAAATGATGGAGACCTTTCGTCCATTTTTCTAGCAACTGACTGCCTGCTACTGGAGCGAAAATGTTACACTAGTAGCCACAGTTTAGACTTCGGTGATGTAGCAACAGCAAATTCACAGCACCATACATGCACACAAACACAGTAGATCATAAAAATCTATACTTTTTGATAGCTTTACTACATTCTTCTTTATTTAGTTATATGTTCTATATTCATTTTTTGAATATTCACACCAACCCTGACTACCTACATCTTCCTTTCTGCTGCCTGTTAAACATGCTGTCCTGTGGTTTGTTTCTCATTGTTAAATACATTTGGGAACTCCTGGTCAAGAAAATCTGAAAAGCAGATACCTTTTATAAGTGCTTACTTGCTCTCTCTCTCTCTATGTTCTGCCTTACTTTCACTTGCTCTTTCTCTTTCTCTCAAGTCCCACTTTCTGAGTACCACTCCCTTGAGCAAGCTGTTAAGTGCAGTCTCCAAAAAGCCCATCAAATGCATCGTTGCCCTACTTGCTTTTGCTTCCTCATTTCTGAGGCTGTGGTGTGGTCCGTAAACCTGAGACAGTGACAGAGTGGCAAAGCTGAGATAAATGATACAATAAGATCTAGTTCCATGACAGGGATAGAGGAATGGACAGACAGTAGGAGAGGATATAGAGGAAGCTGTGGCATCACTGGATGCTGAAATAGTTCTTCGCCATCTCACACTGTCGCTGCACATTACACTCAAGCTCTTGGCTGGCCAAAGAGTGTGACCCTGGAATGAATGGGTGAGTGCTGAGGGGAAGAAATAATAATGATGGTGCTTTCTCTTTCCACTCTTACCTTTTAGTTGTTGTGAAAATGATCAAATAATATTCCTGAACAAATGATTTGAATAACTCACATGGACACAGTGTATGATATTAGAACATGTGCCATCCTTGTTATCTTCGGTATGTGAGTCTTAGGCCAGAGCATTAACTGGGTCCGAGACGGCTTTTATTGACAACATGATTATTTTCATAGCTCACAGGCATGGATTTAATGGTGTTATAATGTCTATGTACAAATGATTTGGGAGGAAAACAGGTAGCTTTAGAAAACGTGCTATGAATGTTTCAAGGTTAAAAACCTTAAAAAACAAACAAACAAAAAACAAACAAACTGTGGACAGGGTATTGGAGGAAAAAAGACAAATTTGACCAAATTCTGTAACACATATAGCCTTAAATACCAGAGAATTGCTTGTAGTGAAACAATGTAAAGCAGGTCATGACTTCAGTAGGTCATGTGCCATGTGGCCTAATGTAAGCAACAACAACAAGTGAGCTAATCAGCAAAACAAATGTCAGCTGTGTGAAAATAGTTTACACCAATGGACACATCTTTGGAAATGCTGTTTTTTTTTGTTTGTTTTTTTTTAACTGGAATGTTTGCATATTACATACTGTATTTAGCACAGATTTGAATTAATACTGACTCTTTATATTTCATTTTTTGACTTAGATTTGCAGTGTAAGTGATTTTTGTGTGAAAGAGTGTAAATGAATAGAACAAGCCGTGGTTTAAGTCATACATTATTTTAAGCGAAGTGCCTTAGTTAAAAAAAAAAATCACTTTAAAACGTAACAGTTTTTAAAGGAAAAAGATACTGGATGGCTATCAATGTTGGCTGATACTCAAGGTTTCAGCATTCAGCATCACTGGTATCATACCATACCACTCAGTATACAAAGAATACTGTCCAATTAATATCACCAATTTCAAAATCAGAAAGTGCACAAACAGAAGACACAACGTGATCACACAGTGTTATAATCCCTGACACACTGTTTAAGCCTTCAGGCTCTAGTGGCAGTGGCCTGTTCTGTGGTTGCTGTTGGGACGATAACGCCACTAGCATGTCACATAAGTGAAGCAAAAGTTCTCAATTTGCTCCTCCAAACAAATAAGACATTTGAATATATCTAATAAATCTGCTTAGGTGGGTAAGTGTCTGTTTTCCCTATGCAAAGATATACTGTGCAAATCTACACATAAGTGCTCTACACTACACTTGAACTTTAATACTCTATCTCAACTCACAGCTCCAGTATAGCACTAGCTTCAGCAGCAGGCTGAAAGAAACCGGATCAGCACCAGGTTTGTTTGTGTAATCTATCATACGCATTGTGAAAGCATGCGCTGTATGATTGATTAGCAGCGTGCTAATATCTTGCGTGGCGGGCGGCTGGGCCAGTGCATTTTCGGCTATGCTTTATTGCTCTACAGATTGCTATCTTTTGCTGTTAAAATGAGCACTCACTCAGATAATGGCCCTCCATTGCACAGATGAATAAGTGTGACTCAGTCCAATCCAAATAGCAATATTACCTTCATCAACCAAAAATGGCAAACAAAATGTAGAGCTTCCCAAAGCCAGGGTCGGAAATTGCTCATGCTATATGTTTGATGCACCCACTTAGTTATTAGGAGTAGATGATTACGAGCTGCCGTCATGTTAAACAGGACATTCGCTTCATATTTTTGATAAACTTTTTCTTTTATCTTTTAATATTAGGCAGCTATGCGAATACATCACACTGAGATTCTCTTTAAGATCTAATCTCTATTCTAGCAAATATTACTCATTGGTTTCTTGTAAGGATGAATTCATCAGGCAAACACACCAGCTGCTGGCTATCACAGCATATTAGTACACAGCTGACCAGGACTTTATTCTCTTCTTATATAAAAGTGTCTGTGTGCCAGAGTGCCTTCGTCTGCACTGTCCCAAAAATGTCACTGAGTGTCATTAAAGTGCACCTTTAAAGCAGCACATATAAAGCCTTACTGACCACTGGGTATGTCTTGAATATAAAGTACATCCTCTTCTCTGACCAGAGGGCTAAAAAAATAAGAAAGTGGTAGAATTGGCAGTTCTTTCATTTCATTGTGGATCACATCCAAAGCCTGCTTAAACGCAGCTCAATCACAGCCATGCTTCAATAGCAAACCAGAGCACTGAGTCATGGTTATCTCGATCATTGTAGAGTGGCTGGAAAATAAACAGACCGTCTCGAGACTGTTAGCAGACTAAAACAGAATTTTGGCAATGAAGCATGTCTTACTAACTGTTAGAACTTAGTGCTATGTAAGCAATAAAACATGGTGGAGCGTGCTAGAATAATTAATCAACAATGGGGTGGCGTGATGTGGACTGATGGGAAGCAGAGTTACTGTTAATCACCTCAGTGTTGATTTTTATTTCCCAATAACAGCATGTCCTGGAGTGTTTTTCATTTTTTTCATATTTTTTTTTTTACTAATTGCATAATGACATGTTGTACATCCTACCCATTCACTGTTTACACTGAATGTCGCAAGACAAGTTTGTTCCTATCACTAATAATAGCTATAATTATAAGTTTAGTTCTCCTGATTGTAATTAAGAGAGCTATAATAATAGTTTCCTTACAGTCTTTTTTCTCTCTCTCAAAGAGACAAAAAATGCAGCTTGTACTGTTACAGAGAAACTTCAAAGCCCTCTGTCCTCCATCCTGTTGAAGAAGTTACAGCTTTACTATTTACTGACTCTTACGAAGCACCGACACTGGAGACTCCTTTCAAAAATGCTAAATAAACATCTCCTGACAAAATTTCACTATATCAAAAATTACACAGTGTTTTCAATCACCTAAATGGGGCATCCAACATACAAGTCAGTGTGTAAGTTACAACAAGTTATAAAGTATTAGAATATGCTCATTAATGTAAATATTCCAGCCAGAACTACAGTAGAGCTGCTGTTACAGAAAATTAATCAACCTCCATGACCAATCATGCAGCAAGCCTTCAAAAGCACTGTGGTATATGAGTGTAGTTCCCTATTCGAGCACAGAAACAACTGCAAGTAAAGCAGACTGCAGCCTAGTGGTGTGTGTCTGTGTGTCTTTGTAAGGAGTCTATACTTGCGTGGGTGAAGCGCACGTTTTCCCATTAACCTCCAAGCATGACTGTGTGAGTGTCTGTCTAAGTATGTGTACGCATGTGTGACGGACTTTCAGTGTTTGTATGTATACATGTGGCCATTTGTGTTCACCTATGTGTGTCCATGCGTGTCTGCTCGAGAGTCTCAGTGTGTGTGTGGGCAGTGTGGAACTCTCCCAAAGGAATGCTAAAGGATGCTCTGGGAGAAAGACTTCACAGCTGTCGCAAACATCCTCTTCACAAAGTAACCATTGTGACGCGGCCTGCTAGGCCAGTGTAGGTTCTCTGTCAAGTGCACAAAAAAATGCATCGGCTCTCATAAGTGTTAAATGAACGCCCACGATTAGTTCAGGGAACAAGACACAGCTTTCTCACTCCTTCACATTTCCATCTACGGACAACTCTCCTCCAATTACATTACTGCAATTCACCTCGCAAAGGCAGGACTGTGAATATGAACTGACATTATCAGGATTTCAGAGATTCAGTACCACAGCTGATTTAAATGTATCAGGAAACAATAAGCATATAAACATCGTGAGGAAGGTTGTTAGTTTATAAGGCTGGCAGTAAGGAGAATTTCGAGTGACATTTCTGTGCACTTTAATGCAGCAGGTTTAAGAGAGAAATAGATGCAAGTGTACTTATGTGCTCACCATTCATAATGAGACATGACTAAACCATAATCCTGGGTTTAACCTCAGTACAAACTGGGATATTGGGGGTATGAACTGGGGGAAAGCAGTGCCTCGTGGCACCGAAAATGCCACAGTCCTGTACTCTTCCCCTGCTTTAATGGAATTTATTTTGGTTTAGTACCAATCACCAAAATCTAATTTGCAACATGTCACTGGCTGAAATCTAATTTCAGGATGACTGCATTTCAGAAGTCTGTGAAAAACAGCCCCATCACCTGCTGAGGGAGGGGCAGAACAGACTTCCTTCTCATCAACCCATCATGTTCATTTTCTCTGAAGAATAGAAATGCCTGCTGCATGTCTGATGCTTCAGCGAGACATGACAGCAGAGAAAGACTGATAGGAGGTAAGGGCAAGATGGAGGCAATGATGGAGAATTAGTTAGAGAGGCACATAAAGAGAAAAAGAAATAAGTCTTGTCCCATGACAGCAAGGCAGTGGAATCTTCTCCAGAAGAAAAGACATGTGCATGTGCGTGAGATCTTAAGTGCGGAACCATCTGCCTCTGTTTTTCAAAGTGACTGTCACTGAACCTGCTGCCTCAAACAGAGTGTGTTAGTACTATAAAGAGAGCTGTTGGGTACGGTATACACCACTCCAGGTATGATTTAACCCGCCTAGAAGTATACACACACACACACATTTCAGTGCTACAAAGACATCTGACAATCCTTAAACCTACCAAGTATCTGTATGTGACTCATTCCTATTGGAGATAATAGTAATGATAAGTGGCTCAATATCAGTACTTACTCATCTTGATCCTCTGTGGTAGTTCAGGAGCAAATGATTAGATTTCTTTTCTGGATGGTTTTCAACTACAGCCATGGCGTCTGGCTAAGACACAGACACAGGCTGATAAAAATGATAGTCGTATCTCATCAGAGGCTCCAGCAGTATGTCCCCAGTCCCTGAGTGACTTGCTTAGCGCTTCCTTCCACAATCCATTTTCTGAGCAATGCTCTGGGCTTTCTACTAAAGCAAAGGGTTAACTATGTGTTCATCTGCCTTGCTAGAGGGCCAAAAGTTGAGTGTAATGTGATCAGTAATGAATTTTGTGTTACATTAGGCTGTATAAATGGATGGACAAGCGCAGACTACAAGTGTCCGGGAGTCGGCCTTAATCTAATGATGCAAAAATAGAGACAGAACCAATTACGAGGAGGGCCAACTCGGTGCTGCTGCAGGGACTGCAAATGAATAGGTACAAATCAAATTAGTGCCTAATAGACGCGCTACGAGAGAGGGCCAGTCGATGCTAAGTGCATTAGGGCCTTGTGACCTTGCTGCTCCAAGCAGCGGTGTGCAGGATTCAACCTCCATCTTCCTTCAGAAATCAAAGGGACTCTTGTTCAGTGAGGGGGAGGACCACAGAACTACAGCTTCTTAAATGAGTTAAACATTTGGATTGCCCAGAATGGCAATTTCTCCCTCTTTTTGCTCCCTTTCTCACTGCAGACAACCTAATTCATTATTATAAAATGTGCAATTTCCAAGTTGATCTTCATAAGAAATCACTTTAATATGCCAGGACCTTGTCTTTTAGAGGAATTTCACCATTTTGCTAAACTTGAAGAATCAGTAAACAAGTCATAACAATTCACTGACTCAGTACATGAAATAAAATAGGCTAAACAGCTAAAAACCAATAGCGCTAACTGAAGTGATGGACAATCATGTGATCATGTGACTAATAGTAATGACACCTGATGAGAGGTTTTTAACAAAGTGTAATGAATTGAACACTGGAAATCAGCCTTCAATTCTGTCACAATGAGTTAGATAAGCATGATTGGTATTTCTTGTGAAATGCTTCAAAAGCATTTATTTTTAATATTAACCTAAAATGCATAAACATCAATCTTTTACAAGGCAATATACAAAGGCGTACAAATGATGTTGTGGTTATGAAGTAAGTCAGTAAGTAAGTATGTCAGTATGCATGCAAAGAGAAGAACAGACACGACTTTGTAATTCACCTGTTCCAGAGCCTACAATGTCTCTGCTGGGTGACTCAGACATGGCTTCAGCAAGCCTCTCCCTCAAGCCCTCGTCTGTGGCATCCACAGAGGACATGTGACGCAAGCCAAAACTCTCGGGCCAGCTGCCACACACCTCCAGCAGGGTCACACTATGGTCAAATGTGCCTGAGAGAGAGAGAGAGAGAGAGAGAGAGAGAGAGCGCAATTAGACACATTGAACATATGAGCTTCAGCTATGTGTTCTGAATGTATTAGTAAGCTGTGTTATATAAACCCTTGTAGTCTGCATCCAAAATCTCTGTGACGTGTCACAGACCACAAAAAAAGCCATTTTATCATAGACAGCATTAAAATGGGCAGTAGGAAATAACTGACCTCTATCAGGACTGTAGAGTTCTGACAAGCTAGGGAAAAATTATTTTTTAAATTATATTAAAAAAAAAAATCATATAAATTGTGCGCCTGTGTGAAAGACCTGAGTGTGTCCATGTTCTTAGCTTTGTCTCCAAATATGTTTTCAAGTCCCTGTCTTTTATTAAAAATGTAACAAACTCTTTTCACTACTACATCATATCCTGTTATCCCAAATGTCTCCACAAGGACATTTAATTGTAGAGTCAAGAAGAGGGGCTTTGAGAAGAGGGAACATGACAGTCCACTACAGTGAGTCATTTAAGAACCAAGAATCTGCTCAGCCTTACTAAACAAATAAACATTAGAGATAATTGTAGCATTAAATCTTAAATAAATATAATTCTGAGCAGATTTACACTGGTTAATTTGTGAACAAGACCAAAAATCTGATGCTGTACTCATGGTAGCAGGAGGCAAGAAACTGTCTTGCACATAAAAACTTCACAGGAGGAGATCTCTTATGGAAATTTAGACTTTTTATAAGTATTATGGACTTTTTAAAAAAATCTCAAACAAGCTACATGTTCAAAAATTTAGCATACATCATTGCCTACAAAACACCACAAAAAGACAATCATTTATTTTGGTGTTCCTGCTAGTTCTATGGTTGCAGCTGTTAAAAATAAACTAGAGTAATGAAAAAGATGAGTGAAGAGAAAGAAACCAGCATTCACTAGTCTCCTATAATGGTGTATTTAAGAAGTGTGAGACAGTAGCGTTTCTGGGGTGTCTCTGCACACACACTTATGCGCTTTGTGAAGTACAGCTGGCTTATCAGAGACGCTCAAAAGAAGGCCTTTTGATCTTTGGGCCAGTGGCTATCTGCAGTGGCCTGTGTTCTCCTGTACAGCCTCAGCCACACTCCAGGCCTCTGACAGGCCGTAATGACAGGCGAGAGAGAAGCGCGGCCGACCAGCAGCCCAGTGCTGATTTGGGCGCGGGGGCCTACTGCTATCTGCTGTAAAACACCACGCCGTCCAGACACACACAGCAGATAACCACTTCATAAAAAGCTGATTGTCCCATGTCTGACTCCTCAAAAGAGTGTACACACCAACAGAACTAGCTTCAAAGCCACAGTGCAGGACCACGACCACACAAATAGATCTGTGTGGCATAAGAACACTGCATCACGTATCTGAAGATGTTAGAAATTAATTTTCTTTGCCGCAGGGTGGGTATCCACGTGGCGCGAAAAATACATATGTGTATATCTGAACATTTGTGAGGCTTAGGTGGGATTTAATCTGAGTGTGTGTGTTTACAAAAAAACAGGCCAGCAGTTGTGCATGCATGAATCAAAGCTAAGCTGGAGAGAGACAGAGGCAGGCACTATGACAGAGAATTCGCTGTACTCCCGCTGAGCTATCCTTATATGACGTATTTCAGTCATTTGGGTAAAAAAGTGGCAACATGCAATAGAGTAAGGCATAGGAATTGAGAGAGCTCTGTCTCTCTCACTCTTAGTGCTATAGTGAGGCGGTCAGGCGGCAGAATGACACCAGCAGAAGGGAACAGCAGGTCAAGAGTTCATGCCGTCCACTGGGGAGATCTCTTCATCAGAGTGGCTGACAACCTGCCGCAGCCTGCATTCCTCATTCTTCACACCCCTTAGCTTGAGACCTTGCCCAATTAAATAATAAACGCCTGCCAGCGGATGAGCAGTACATTGAGGAGTCAGTGTCTATATCAGCACCACGTGTTTGATTTTGCGGCTCTTGGAAATCTCATCTGAATTACAGAGCAAAGAGAAGATGATGTTCACATGAACAACAAGAAAAAAAAATAAGAGGAAAAAAATCTGCAGTGCTTTTTTTATGCTAGAATCCGTGTGGATTTGTCCTCTCCCAGCTGCTGGAGAATGCAGGCCTGTTTATCTCACACTGCTGTGATTTGAGGATTTAATGTAGCGTGCGTTCACCTTTACAACCAAGCCTCGTGTCAGATGGGCCAGCTTTCCACTCGCACATCAGAGGCAATGGGATGCACATTACGTGGTCTCTGGGCTACCAGAGCATGACAACAACCCAAACACCTAAATGAGCAGCCGGATCACATGATTGATTGAATTAATTCAATTAAGTTTTATTACGGGGTCATAAATGAGTACAGGCAAATGAGTATTTATGACTGGAAAAGCACATTTTGGGTCCGGTAATGATGGTCACCTGCATCTGAAAAACAACTCGTCGGCTGGTGGAAAATCCAGTGTGTAAATCAGAAACCGACGGGGGGAAAAACCCAAAAATATAAAGTAAACACTGCTCCAGTTTAGAAAAGCTGTACCACACTATGCATGCTAATGTCAGAATTGAGAACTCCCAGCTTTCAAAAATAAAAATAGCAAGAAAGTGGTAAAATTGCGCTTTCATTACAGCGAGCATTAGTCAGTGGATTAAATGGGTTTGAGATCAGAGGACATAGGCAATACTTATCAACTTTCAGTGGATCTGCTGGAGTGAGTGTCCTCTTTAAAGTGTCCCCGCTAGCTAACTCACCAGATAAGCAAAACACTGGGCACTTTTGTTGGCTTTATTTCTGTAACCTTTGGCTTTCCTGTCTGTGGTGTCCCTTTCACATAGAGGTTATTCTAAAGTGCTACTCCTCTCTCTCTGTCGCACACACACCATCAAGCACTCCTGAGACTCTAGACTGGCAGCACCGCAGGCACGGGTATTACTGCCAAGGCAATACAGACCTGAAATCAGCCAGAAGTGTTTAGCAGTGTTGTGCAAGTGTTAATGTATGTGTAAACTCTACAGATTAAGAGCATGATATGCAGCTTTGAGGAAGTATTTTCTCAGAGACACGAGTCTCAACCGTTTCATTAGACTACACATCGGCTTTTAAATCATTTAACTTCTCGCTACTCTCTTTTCTCTCACCCACTTCAGCACCAAGAGTGTTAGTAATCCCATCAATAACAACGCTGTGCTTTTACTCATACGCTGAGGCACACAATGCATTCCCAGTCCTGCACCCTTTTCTCGCAATTAGACTTAAACCTTTAATAGCACAGAGTGCAGTGCAGGTCTGAAGCAGTGTGTGTGGCACCTATACACTCTGATCCCATTCAGCTTTATGTTGGGTGTGAGAACTTGCATCTCTTAAAATGGGTAGATCAAAGCTAAGCTAAGATAAATCCTGCTTCATGCCACTTCAGGTGATAAAGACTTGTCATTTCACATTGAAAAAGGTGTGCAAATAAGAATGGGAGCCAGTCTTGTCATGTCACACTGTTCTGTTCCAGCGCCTAAACTTTGCATGGATTAAGCAAGGCATGGGATTTTTGATTTAGAGACTACATGTCTGCATTCCTTAGGCTAGCTGTGAAAGATCTAAAACATATCCAGGCCTCTGAGAAAGAGACAACACAGAAGCATGACTCACTGTGAGGGATGGGGAATCATTCAACCCACAACTGAGCCAGCACAACATGGGTGTGAGCTATGAGATACAACGTTATATAATCAGTATCAGTGCTTTAACCTGGAATCAGAAACAGAAGGACTTGGAGAGTTGTACATTATAAATGAAATATAGATACAAACCCCTAAACAGCCCATACTGTAAGTAAGTGTTCAATAATGTGTATGCATATGCTGTGTATATACATTGTATAATAATAACATGTTTCTTTCCCAGGTGTACATAAAAACGGTTGACATAAAAACAGCACAGTTTGGACACACCCTAACCAGTATGCGGATGTATACGCAAACCCTCAGCGTATATAGGTATGTTAATGAGCTGCGACTCACACTTACGTACAATGATGCTTAAATAAACATTCACATTCCAGCTACAAGCACGCCGAAAACACAAGAACAGTAGATGTCTGTCGACTTGGAATCTGTAATAAAGTGAGAAAGTCTGGGACAAGCTTCCAATGTCCATACAATCATAGCCATAAGCACATGAAAAGAAAAAACTGATCATAGATGAGCACTTTAAAATACGCACAGTAGTTCATTGAGTGTACCTTTGAGTAAAAACTGTATTCGGTACTATGGATGATCAAAGCGATGTGGGTTTGTCTTGATTACTAGGGGTATAATTGCAGCGGGTATTCCCAGTCACAACACATGTGCCTCTGAATTCAATCCCAGTGAGAGCTCAGGATGGTGAGAGAAGACTCTCTCCCTGCACCATTTTGCATCAACCGCTGATAAAAACAGGAGAAAAAACCTGTAGAACAGCTTTACAAAGGGGAGAACATTCTTGGGAATGCAACATGTTATGCCACAGCTCTGATTGTCCAGAAGGTGTTGATTACTTCTCTGTAAGAGCAGCTCTGGCAATAGTGCAGACTGCAAGGTTTATACTAATGCGTGCATTCTAATACATTACCACTTATACAGTAACGATTTACATACCTTCTTATCTGTTTCTCCAGGTAAACAGATAAAAAGGGAAGTGGTAGCTCAGTGGTTAAGACGTTGGACTTCTAATTGGAAGGTTGTGAGTTCAAATCCCAGCACCACCAAGCTGCCACTGTTGGGCCCTTGAGCAAAGCCCTGAACTGCTCAGCTATATGAACGAGATAACTGTAAGTCACCCTGGATAAGGGTGTCTGCCAAATAATGTAAAACTTGCAATCATTGCTTATTTAGCATTTTTTGGAAGGAGTCTCCAGTGTCAGCATGGTATACCAGACAGAGATAGAGCTGTAAGTTTAAGCTTTCCAGCACAGGAAAGTCTTTAGTATGGACGGCTTTATGGTTTCTCAGAAACATGACAAGCTGCATTTATTCATCTTATTATTTTCAAGAGTGAGAGAGAAAAAAAAAAGAAAGGCTGGGGAGGGAACAATGATTTACAGCTATAATAAAGTAAGTGATAACAGGAATTAACATGTTTCCTGGACATGTATGGCATGTAGCTTTTTTAATCATGAAATTGTTATAATCGTTGACAAATTGCCACAGTATTAGAAGAATAAAACACCTCAGGCCATATTATATGTCAGCCCATTATGATTTTCTTATAACAGCATGGTCTGTTTTGTTTCATTCCTTACTTAATAGCTAATCAAGGAGAAATGAACCCAGCCTCATTTGTGACAGCACTGCTCTTTAAAGCAAGCCTTTAGTTGGCTGTTGAGAGTTGAGGTTGATTTGGGGTGGGGTCTGACAGCATTAATAATAAAGACGGTCTTGGCCTCAGAAATGATTAAAGGGGAAAGTTATACTTGACACAGAGCAGACGCTGTCGGGTGTTGTTACTGACAAACTGGCCCAGTGCTTTGACAGCTCTGGTGAGGAGCTCATACTCTTAACGTCTGCTATGAAAAAAGTTCATAAACACACACACACACACACACACACACACACACACACACACACACACACACACACACACAGACACACAGACACACAGACACACAGACACACGCACCACCCTAAAATGCCAATCAGTCCAATCTTTCAGCACCATAGATACAAAGTGTGAATGTGCTGTACAGTACACGTTTGCCTTGATCTAGGCCCCCTCCATTCACCATAGCTCCTATATTAAGCTTTTCCAAAGCTAACCACGGATCAGTATGTGCATGCCGCTTTAAACAAGTCCTGCCATATGTGAAAAGAATGACACTAGGTACAGCTAATAATGGAGCTGAATGAAGTGTAGTTTGTTGCAAGCTTAAGCAGCAAGGCTCCTAATCGACATTAAAGAGGATTACATTGCATAGTAACTTAATGAGTCAGGTGTTAATGTGTTTCACAGCTACTCGAGTGCTTCTACTTCCCTGACAGGCTGGAACACACTCATCACCGTTCAGTCCTGCAGGACCAAATACCAAAGTAAACACCAAACACAGAGTTCAGCTCTACTTCATACAGTAACTAAACCCAGAGATATACTACAGCGCTGATTGTGCACACTAAATATCAATCTTACAGTATTACCTTAAACTTATAAACATTTAGACACAGTGTTGGGTGTTCCAGAGGTGCAATTTAACCATAACAAACAGCATACTGAATTGATACAATATTATACTTTATTTTTTATTAAATGGCAAGGTAATGGTGCACGCATAGGCATCCTAACCCAGTGCGTCATCACACAAGTGCCAGAATGAGAGTCTCAGATCTATGAGAGATGCATGAAATTTGGGGTTAAAGGTCAGGATTATCATTAATCAAGCTGTGGCCTGTTCCAACACAGTCCATCTATCAGACCCATGTTGCCAATGAAAGCTGAGCTGCAATGGTGTCTGGGTCTGCCAGCATACAGACCCTATGATACTGAAGCCTTTATATCCAGAATTCACACACCTGCACTCACACACACTGTAATGCTGATACAAAATCATCAGCTTCAGCATAATGTCACTTTCAGTTTAAAAATGTAATGTAACAGCAATAATCGAAGCACAACTGGAAAGAATTACATCGGGATCCTGTGAAGAGCAGATATAATAGGGACAGTGATTTAAAACTGGTGTTTGGAATTCGTATTTCAGATGAAAATATTAAGTTTAGCCAAAGCTTAACAGCAGCTAGTGCTATTTTGGGGGGCTTTCTGACTTCATTTGTGTCTTCCACACATGAAATGAACTTTATCAACTATCTCCCCAAAACATTTTTTTTTTGGAATTGGAAAGGCAAATGTTTCTGAACATGACACCATTAATTGCTTCTACCTTTGTCACTTACAACATCAATACAGAGAGGCTCAGTTCCACAATCAGCCACATGCGTCCATGACATTGTCTTTTTCATGCTTCAAATTCAAGGTGTTGCACTTGGGATGTTCTGCTGTTTCTCTCTTACTCCACACTTCATCTGTCCATAAGATTGTTCCAAAACCCTTCTGGATCCTCTTCATACTCCTGCACATAAATGTCAGGGTTTTTTTTCCCCCCCTGTGAATAGTGCATCATGATTTATTTGGCTGATATTTTAGGCCTTTTCTGCACAGCCCTAATTATTATTCTGTAATTAGATGCCATGCTCATCCCACAAATTGTTTGCTCCTTGAACAGTTTTTCATCCAGTGGATTTTGAGTTGTTTGGATGTTCTGCAATGTTTTTAACTGTTTTTTGCTTCTTCCATCGTAGTTGTTTAGGCAGACTTATGTTTACATCTTTCACCTCAAAACCAGATGCAAGAAGCAAAGTTCAAGGGGTTAAAAATAACCCCACACACTTGTGGCTCTTTCATGTGTATACTATGAAGGGAACATCGAAACAAAAACAACTGTCAGTAATTTGTTCTGATACTCAATACTCAGCTAAAATTGGGAAAAGACATGGTCTATGATGTCTTGAAAGCATTTCTTCCTTTCATATAAAATACAAATTGTTATTCTTTTCACTTTAAAAGATGCATACAAGATCATAAATTTGGTGTCATTTAATGTAGTAGTACTCTTCTGTTTCCCCCCAGCATCTCTTGAGAACAGACACACTCTCAGAGAGACCACAGCTCTTAGACAAGCAGGCTCCTCCAAACCACACAGAGAAGTCAGCTTTAGCTTGACCCCTCAGCTAAGGGAGAGAACTGGCTGCTAACATGTGACCTAAAATCTCCAGTCACACTCATCTATGAAAAAAGCTCTGTCCCCCTTCCTCCACTGTCCCTAACTCGCTCCCTGTTATTTATTTCATCTCTGTTTACTCCAAAGCATGCCTTCATAGTTCACACTACTATCCGGGAAATGACCCAGCAAAAACATAAACTAGCACTGCATTCTGTTTACTGTTGCTCTAACACACGCCAAGTAAATAGCAGCACATTATTTAGATCTTCTCATGCAAGCAGAAATAGGAAGGAAGTCCCCAGGATGCTGCAGAGGCTCCATGCGCATGATTTCATTTGAGGCCATGGAAGATGGTGAGCAGAGGACGGGGTGGAGGGCGTTCAGATGCACATGGCGACTGCGATTCCTATGTCTGGCTAGTTAACCAGGTTAGTGCTGTGCAGGCAACAATCTGTTTCATGCCGCCAAGCAGAAGAGTGAAAAAATGAAGCTGTTTGGAGTATGGAGGTCTCAGCTGGTGATGAGACAGAAGGTGAGGGCACCCCTCCCTATTACACGTTTGTCTGCTGGGCTTTAGCATGTCAGCCAGCATTATTTATCAGGCCCAGGATGTGTGGCATGGAGCTCGCACCACAGGAGAAAGTGATCTGACTGATTGGGGTTGGTGTTACCCCTGACTGAAGAGTGTCTCTGACCACAGGGATTTCAGATCTGACCCTTACCATATCCACATGTTGCCACGACTGGCAAAATAAATATGTTAGTGAGTCAGTAAAAAAATAAATAAATAAAAAAAGATTTCCAAGCATATTTTTTTAATGTAATGGAGCATATCTTTCATATAAAACATCTTCAAAGCTGTCCTGGATTTCAACTACAGAGAGAGAAGAACTAGCAAATTCTCTGAGAAGTCTAAAACAACCTACAAGCCAATGTCCAGCAAAAAACTGCATGACAATTTACACACACACACACACACACACACACACACACACACACACACACACACACACACTTAATAAAAAAGTTAGTTATTTTAACTTTTAAAATTTGTATTATTTTCATTTATTTTTTTGAAGGCATCTTAACTTGGGAGATTCTTTGCACAGTACTGCATATATAACTATAAGGTGTACAAGTAAATAAAACTTTAAATAGTGTATTTGCAACAAAAAAATCTGACCTGGTAAGTATTGTAATGTGACATTTGAGGTGTGTGTGTTGTTTGATAGTAAAAAGTGGATACGAGCATGTGGGTGAAGGAGCTTTTTCCTTCGCTTCCTCCTGGGACATGTCTGGGATGCAGAGCCTCTTATCAGTGTTTTTCTATGAAACCTACCGTAACTCTGGCCTTGCTGTTCCTAACAGAGCCTGCCGCTTTTAAAAAGAGCCAGTGCCGCTCAAGTGGAAAAACAAGATGTAGGCCTAATTAAAGGGCTAATTTGGGGGGGGGACGACCTTCTGCATACAATCGCTTACAATCACTTCTTGCGTTCTGCCGAAGAGTTCAATTACAGGTTCAGTGGGAGGGAAGTGTGCTGGAGCTGGAGCTAAACGCGAGGCTGTGGAGTCTGATGTGGCAGCGTGTGGTGGTGTCTCCGCCATGTAATAGCAAGTTTTCTGATGAGCAGGCAGCTCCAGCCAGAGCACCAGCCCAGCCTGCTAACCTGCCCGGCCCGGCGGGAAGGCTGTGTCCACGGAGCAGAGGTCATGACTGCCTGAGCAGCGAGAGGACAGCAGAGGATTTAATTTAGGCCATTCAAAATCTGTCAAAATCCCAGCTGATAATAAAGACGCCTTTAATCTGGATGTGCTAAACCCTCTTAAGCAGGAGTAATCTTACTACACAAGAAAAGGTTTGAGTCATATTCCAGGTTTCAGGCTTATGGGTCAGGTCCGAGTTCTCAGAGGCACTGAGCAGGATCAGATACGATTAACAAAGCCAAATTCAGGCTTTTCTCATTCCACCTCTCAAATAATATTTAGCCGTGTTTCTATCACGGATAAACACTCTATAAAGACTCCAGCGGTCCCGGTGAGACAGATTGATTTAATTTAGGAGGACTTGTGCACTACTCTACACTGGCTACTGGGATGTGTTTTTTTTAAATGAACCTGCACTTACAGTGATTAACTGTAATTAGCAATGAGTGAATGAATTACTGGTGTGTGTGTGTGTGTGGGTCAATGTGTGTTAATGAATGAGTCAGTGACACTGGAGCTGCATGTGGCCAAAATAAGAGCCTCTCAGCCACCATGTGAGGTACCACAATTCCTCACTCAGTTACCTGCAGTAAAAGTGTCAAAGGGGTATTTTTTATATGGCCACACACATGCTCTCAGACACACACACCCAATTTCTAAATAATTGGAATATACTGCTGGAGCGGATATAACCTATTAACAGAGTCTTCTAAAATGTAAATAAATGTAATAATGCACAGGAAAAGTAAACCCAGGCAGGATTTATATTCCACAGAGTGGTCAGTGTTGAGCAGGGAGACTGACACAGGGTTTCAGACTGAATAACAGCGCACATAGCACAGCCCATTAAGTAATTAAGAAAAAGACATGGCTCAATTTGGAATGCTAAACTAATATTCAGGTAACAATAGAGATGTTGGACAAGGTCCCTTTGGTGGAACAAAAGGTCAAAGACTACAGACAGAATCAATGCTAAACAACTTAAAACCAAACCTGAATGGAGTCACTTTTAAAGCCACCTTGTTTACACAGAGACAGTTCAACTGCAAAGCTACTGGATGTTTAGCAGCCATAAGCAAGCAGATTGAAAGAGGAAGAGAAAAGCGCTTCACAGCGAGTTCCACACTGAGCGGTAATGCGTGCAGTGACATCTGGGACTGTAATCAGGCGTCTTCTTTCAAATGCTGCCAAACCAAACAAAGCAATAACAAATCCACTTTACAGATCATCGATCTGCCCTGGCTCTGGCCAAGCTAAACATGAGCGGACAGGAGTCTGGCTTTTAAACCTGGCCCCTGAGGTCACTCTCTTTCTGTGTGACTCTCAACGTCCACATAACCTCCTTGGCTCACTGTAGTACCATCCCACCTACTGCAACATACTCACATGTACAGAAACACAAACATCTATATGATGAACATGTGTAATCATATAGCCACTTAAAAACGTTGACAATATTTAACCAAAAATCAAGAGTCTTAAATTTCCCCTTTTGTATTAAATGAAGCCAAACACTCATGCAAACCCATCTGTTAGACCTTATCTACTGGTATTAGCAGGTAAAATAAAATTGGATAATATGTGAGCATAAAGCAGAAGTAGATTAATAAAATTACAACGATGGTAACGCCCCGCATCCCAGCCTGCATTCATTTACTGCCAGTTATAGCATAATTTTGCCTTTCATTTAGCTTCAGATACAAGAAGAGATAGACTAAAGCAAATAAACAAATATTGTCTTTGGAGGTACTGGATAATTTCAAAGGCATAAAGAATACTCTAGGTTAATACTCTAGGTTAAACCATTTCCAGATGGCGAACAACACTAAGTGCAATGCAGGGCGGACGCGTCATTGATTTTCTTTGGGCGACAGTTTGTTGCGGTAATGAGGCTCTTGCACACTAGCGGGCCACGCAGCATGTTTGTGCATGTGCACTCACGAGATGGGGTGGAAGAAAAAAGAGGACTAGCTAATTTGATTTGAGAACAGCCAGACCAGCAGCCCTGTGATGCTTTCGACTCAGCACCAGGCGGCTCAGTGGCTTTTCGGCTACAAAGAAAATGAGAGTAGTATATATATTGGATAGAAATGTCTCTTACTAAAAATATATACAGTCCAAAAGGCTCAGCAGACCCAGGCCCCACACAATTATCCTGTGAGTGTAGATGAAGTATTGTCCTTAGAGAATAAAAGAAACACATTAACAACACACCGAAGGATGCGGATGCCAGCACTCTCGCTGTGTGATAATAGATCTCTTCTACAAACTTTCTGTTGCTACCTTTCACAATAGAAATAGACCTCTGGACAGAACTGTGGTTGGGATCCAGGATGATATCAGTTGCTCTACGGTGAGTTAAAAAACAGCACTGAAGCTTATTTGATGGAAGTGGAGCTGTTGATGTGTCCTGCTGTGTGAGCTCAGCAGGTTTGACCTGGGGCCAGAGTGTAGAGAAATCTTATATCAGCACGGTGATGGCACACCTCACAGGCACTGACTACAGTCAACCGGACTGCCAGAAGATCCTTTCTGCACGATGCTGGAACCACAGCAATGACTCATTCATTGATGATCCAAGATGCGCTCAGAGCCAACAAACTTACACACACATGGGAGAATCAGTGTCAGAATTAAATCTAATCCACCACAAGGCAGCACGAACTACAGCAAGGCTTCTCCTGATTAAAGCTGTGGCTGGATTTCATTTGGATAGAATAATAATAATAATAATAATAATAATAATAATAATAATAATACTTTATGTTTAACAATATACAACTAGTAACAAATTGACTATAAAGCTATGAAAATAATTTATTACAAATAGTAAAAAAAATCTAAAATACCAAATAACTACAAATACACAAAGCCAAACAAGCATGTTTTAAACAAGTACAATTTAAAAACCCCTATAGAGCTTTTATTCCTACAATGTCTTGTTTGAATGTTCCCACATTTGCAGTGTTACAACCAGGAACTGAAATGAACTTAATTGGGATTGTATGTCATGAAATTGCATCTTGGTTACATCTCTGACTAATGGCCTCCTTACGGTCACTGACTTCTGGTGGATGACTTCCTCTAGGCAGAGTCACGGATGTGCCATATTCTTTCCATTTCTTAATAATGGATTTAATGGTGCTCTGTGGGATGTTCAAAGTTTGGGATATTTTTTTTTTTACAACAAAACCCTGACTGATACTTTCCCAGAACTTTGTCCCAGACGTGATTTGATTTATCCATTCAAATAATGATGTGACTTCTGATGGCAACTGGTTGCTCCAGGACTAATTTCAGGGTTTCACAGCAACAAAAGTGAAAACTTACACAATCACAACTTTTACATTTTTTTTTGTAAATAATTTTGTATATTGTAGTACACTCTGGAACACCAGAATTTAGGGGCTCTCAGAATCAAATCAACTAGTTAACAATCACAGGGATAATAAGACTGTTTCTAATGAGCAAAATTTAGCTTTGCCGTTCTATTTATTCATCAGAAAGTTTAGAAACAGCAAAGCTATTAGCATAGTATTTTTCTTTTTGTATGGTTGGCATATGTGAAACCTGGAAGCCACTGTGCCTTCTTAGGATTGGTGATGATTCACACGCTAATGTTTAAAAAAAAAAACAACAACAAAAAAAAAAAACAGCCCCTTTTAACCCACAGCCACATCATATGAGAGCATGCATATGAGATAGTGAGAGAGAGAGTACGAGAGAGAGCAAGAGGGAGCGAGAGGGAGCGAGAGAACGATTCAGCCAATTTCTATCATTATATCCTGACCACCACCACAGTCCTTCATCACTACAAGCAGCCAAGTAGAGAAGAGAGAAAAGGCGAGCAGAGGGAATGAAGAGACCTCTTGAGCCAGGACCTTTAGTAAATGTGAGTGCCCTTTCTCAAACTAGAATTCAAGCAACAAATTTTAATTATAATGACAATTAACATGTATCTGATGAGTTATAAATGATGATGAGTTATAACATGAAGTTGAGTTAGGCATCATGAGTAACCATATCAGAACACACAGAAAATTCCTTTTTGGCCATTTCCTCTTTGCAAATTGTACTAGTTTGGGTAAGGGGGAAAATGAGAGATGAGCTAACTGAAGCCAGAGAAGCCAAATCAGTGCAAAAATCTGGTGGTCTGCTCTGTCCTGCCCGTCGAAGGCCCGAGATTGTGCGGTCTACCTCCCATTGCAGTACACACATCAAAGACCCTGAGCTAGTGCTTCAGCAATGATGGAAAAACAACAGCAGCATAAACGGACAGAGAAAATCACTGTCAGATTTGGACCAGACCTCCTTCAGTTCTCTGCCTTGTCATTTTCAGTATTAGCTGTGGTCTGGGTGCTGAAATCTCCCATTATGTGGGCAGAGATGCATGGGCACCCTTGCATGGGACATATATATATATATATATATATAGTGTGTGTGTGTGTGTGTGTGTGTGTGTGTGTGTGTGTGTGTGTAAATATGTGTGGAAACCAGCTGGTAGAGCAGCAAGTTCTGGACTGAGATCTAGCCAACCGAGGTAGTGCTGAAACTGTGTGGCCTGTAACCTGCACACATCACACACAGATCTCACACACCGCTGTGTGCGCAGCCACTGCAATTACCACACCATTTAACTCAACAAACTCCACTCTTTTTCACTGTCCTCCTCTGAGGCATACTTGTGTATCTCACCACAAATAGCAGCAAGGCTTTGAGATGAAAGCTCCACTTATAATAGTAACTCGTAAACAGTATGGATTGTGTTACTGTATGGATTGTGAAGTGAAAAGGTTACAGCAGAAGTGAGAAAAAATAACAAGTAAATAGATGTCTGCTAACATCTGCACTGGTGAGCGCAGGATAGATCTCACGCACCATTTCCTTTCTTCTGCATCTGGGACAGAAATGTGAGGAGGCCCTACAGCAAACCAGCTCCATCCTGCCCTCCCTTCACACTCTGCTGCTGGACCTGTTGGGTGTTATGGGAGCGCTTGTTCAGAAGCTCTGGGTCATTAGGAGTAATCGTGCAGACCTCCTCAACTGGGACGTCCCTGAAGGCTGGCGAGAATTCCACAAAACACACTCACACTTATTACAGCTGACATATAACAACCAGTGATCAAGGTAATAATGCTACCACAGCTTTAAGCATTATTGTTCACACACAAACAATCCACTCACACAAGTCACCTCTGATTTCTACATTTAGAAATAAGAGTAAAACAGTGAAGATGATAAAGGTGGAATTCAATGCTGTTTCAGAAAATTCTTAAAAAATATAAATTTGGTGAAAAAAAAAAAAGAAAAAAGGAAGAACTTTAAATCTAATAGAATATACCACAAAAGTCAGTCAAGAATGCCAAATGCTACTTCTTTTAAACTTAAAATAATATAAAATAAAGCTCAATGAAGATGCTATTTCGGGTGGTTGCTGTCAGAATACACTCCAATCTGCTTATAATGAATATCACATGTAAGAAGATCATTTAACAACTTACAATTTTTACTTTTCTGATTACTGACTATACTCCTTCTTCCTCAGGCTTTGCTAGCACACTAACAGCTATCCTCCTGTGTGTAGCTTCCATCAAATCCTTGCATCCTGATTGTGTGTGTGCCGAGTTGGCTGTGCAGCTCCATACCCATATATCAAGTCTCCTGCCGTGCTGTGCTTCCTTCCCTGCTGTGCAAATTTGTCCAATTAGCCATGGCCTTATAGGGTGGAATTCAGTGTGAAATGGGGCTGCCACTATCCAAACATTGAACAACAATAAAGAGAGCTTCACGGACACGCTGATCTTCTGCCCATCACCAGCTGGATGACAGAGGTGAGGGGGGCGATGCTAAGCGTGCTTATTCCTCCATCACCTCACCATCAAAGTGTTCAGTCTATAGCCACTGCCATGTCACGCCTCAAAAACAACTTATCCACCTATCACACACATTTACATTACATTACACATTTACATCACATTACATTTACATTCAAATCTTACATTTACATAAATTAAAACTGTATTAGCTCAGAAGTTCACATTTCCCTTTCAGGATGTTATATACATATTTTCTTGTACAGTCAGCTTCAGAAGTATTGGCACCCCTGGTAAAGCGTTTAAGAAAAAGATTACAAAAAAAATGTCTTTATGGTCACTGAAAATATGACAAAAACCAAGCATTCATTTTAGCAAAATTATTTCTGCTACAAAATCATGTGTCGCAATCATTGGCATTCCTAGAAATTACTATGAACAAAATGTCTGAAGCAGGTTTTACATTTTACTTTATTATGTTCATATAAGTGTTTAAGAAGTCTTTCGTGGGCATCCATGACTTCCTGTTTCTCTGGAGTATAAAGCATGAGCTGACACAGAGGCTAATAACTGTAATATGTGGTTTTGTTAAAAATACAATTTCTGATAAGGTCTTTTTATGTTCTTACATCTATTTCAATTAAAGGTTCGACTTCTCTCACACTTTCATTCATTCATAATCTGTCCATCTGTCCATCACAAGGCTTTATATTTTCAATGGCTGATTAAGCTAATGAACCACAAAGACCTTTTACTCATCCTTAACAACAGTGCCAGTAATTCTGGAGCTGTCTGTAAGTTGTATGCCCTTTGCCATTAACTGCCTTCAACCTCTTGCACCATCCCACCCCCTGTACATTCCTCCTGACATCTCTGTTGTAACTCTGCTTGGCAAATCTTTGCCCATTCTTCTTCACATATCTGTTCTAACTCTGTTCTAACTCTCCCAAATGTCATACAGCCTTTTCAAAACAGGCTTGGACATTGAGAGGGTCATGGTGAATGTTTTTTTTTGTTTTCGTCTGTTGATTTTTCCTTATGCTTTTGTTCTATGATAAACCCACATTTTATTTTTAACTTCTTGAAATCTTAACTTTAAATAAATGGTAAAATAAAGAAACATTTTCTCAAACCAAAAAGCATGAGGGGCACTTGACTGTGTGAAGCTTGATACAGAAGAGAAGTTAATTAAAATGATAATTTGGCATGTTATCATCATTGTTATAGTTTCATTCTTCACTGCATAAGGGGCATTTGGGCAGGCTATGAGTAATAACCTTGGCATACATCCCCTACAAGTGGTCAACCTTGAGTACCCCACTTTGAAAATCTAGCCACAAAGGATAATAGCATGTACACATACTGCAGAGCAGAGACCTGTAATCATCTACAACCCTAGCAGATGCATTAATAATGAATGCATGAATTAATTAAATATTAATCTTGGTATGTAGATCGACATGTAGAGCTTCGATTACTATGAAGCATTAATTTTATTATTCATTGCCCACAATATGTTCATTCATTTGGTATAATAACTTTTGAGTTAGTTATAAATTAAATAATAAATGAATCACCAGTCGAGACAGTGCACACAGAAGATGTGACACGTATAAAACAGAAGGAAAGAGAAGGTGACAGAAATAACAATGAGGCGCTCGTCCATTTTAATCTGCACTTCTGTTACTCTGATGGCAGAACACATGGTGCAAGGTAGTCACTGTCACTGATCACAGTCACTGAGGATATTGCAGTTTAGAAGTCTAAAAGACTAATTTGTAGTCTGGGAGATATTCCAAACATGTTTGTGAAAAACTGGGTGAGTGGGTGGCCAGATAACGATAACCACAGGATTTAGCAGAACATACAGAAATTCTCTTTGGCATGACAGAAAGAGAGAGAGAGTGTATGAGTGTATATTAGTAGCCAGGCTATTTTGCCAAACGTGTTATCTGGTGAGGTAAATCCACCTAAAGCTCACGCTAATGTCTTCGAGAGTGGAGGAGGATTAATAAGGAACTGCTCCGAAGGCTTTAGAGCGGTTAAGATTCTTAACCCAGTTAACCCCCTTAGAGCACAATCAAATCAGGATATGAGAAACAAGCGCCTCTCCTCCACACAAGAGCAACCATGACATTTATTATATTTATCTAAGCAGTGAGCTTTTAGGTCAGTGCCACTACAGAAAGAAAAAAAAAAAAAACAAGATGCATGAGACAGTCAGGCAGTACAGGCACCAGAGATTAAAAGCCATGGAGGAAGTTTATCAGGTAGTGGGATGATTTTATATACAAGTTCTAACTCGTGCAGGTTTTATGGCTTGGTGCATAGAGTCATCATGCCTAAAGATGCTCTGATAGTCCTCTCTGATGTATACTGCTGTAATCTTTCTGTTTTGGCTCGTTTGCTGTCGCTTTCCCCCTCCGTTTCTCTTGTCTGTTACAGAGTCGATTTCAGTAATCTAGTGCTAAAAGTGCAAAGCGAGGGCAGAGGCCTCTCCTAACGCTTTGCATGGTGGCTTTTTGATGTGGCCTGTGTGCTTTTGTTCCTGGAGAGCCGTACATAATGAAACATCAAAGGCCCGGCATGATCCTTATGAAGGCCAGGCTGAGCGGACACTTAAATCATGCACGCTGCTAAAGTCCACAGTCAGCATCAGCCCCTGTCTAGCCTCCTCTAATGAAGATCAGCCTACCTCTGCCTGTATCCCCCCTCACCACCGCCAAAACATCGCCCCCTCAACCCTAAAACTCACTTACCTTCTGCTCCAGAACAGCCACTCCAACTCAAATGTACTTAATTAAACAAATCAACCTTGATGAGGCCAAAAGAGGGTCAGTGGGAAATGATGAGGCTTAATGACATCATGCATTTGAATATTAAAAGACGAAAGTCACATTAAGGCAATCCAAAGTGGCTGAAATACTGGTGTGGCACTGAAGAGAGCTCATCAGCATGATAAAGTATCCCATAAAGCTGTTTGACTGGATTATCAAAAACAGTCTTCTGCAGACAGTTTTTTTTTGTTGTGGCTGAATTGCGCTGTATGGTCAAAGAAAAATTTACACGCAGTCTGTCTGAGATAAAGCACTGATCTGTCAGCTTCAATAAATCTAAGAAGAAAACGATTTGGCAAGCCAAATAAGTGCAGCTGAATTTTGTTCCAATAAGCTGTTACAACACACTAATTCTCAAGACTGATTCTACAGATGGGATATTTTTCTTTACTTCATTAAAGTTGACACTTTATCTTAGCGTACTCAGTTAAAAAAGGTCTGTACAAAAAAGTTAAGAAAATGACCATTCAATACAATCTGACATGGCAATGTAACACAATAATAAGAAACTGCTTTCAAAATATGAATTCATCCAAGATCAAAGAAGGAAAAGAAAACTCATGGTAATTTTCTAATCACTGAACTGCTATGACAAGGAAAATGATACATACATCATCAAATTTGGAGCAGCAAAGTACAATTTGTTCCCTGCCTCATGCAGTGACAGTATTTGGAAGAAACTGCCAATGCACCAACAACACTGGGAGAAAACAAACATGTGTGTCTCCCTGTCCAAATCTGGCCACAGCTCTGGAGCCCTGTCCACCACCTTGACATGTGCATGCATCAGGATGACTCTCTGGTCTAATGTTTCCTTAATGTAATGGAGTTTGATCTGGGGTGTCGGATGTCCGATATTGTGCTGTGTTATTAGCGTAAAGAGCGCTGAGGGGCTCTCGGGTTGAAGCAGGCAGGCCTCTCTCCCCTCCGCTCCAGCACTAGACACCGTTGTTAAAGGTTGTCTGTACAGACCAATAACCAGAGACGAATCTCTACTGACAGAGCCTCGTGCAAACTGATACACTCCCACCGAGTGGAGCTGACAGTGTCTCCGGACACTGGATACTGATGAAGAGTTTCAGTGCCAAGTCCCAGTGGATTGCCATACCCACTACTTTAGCACACACAGACACACATAAAGGATCTGAATGATACATATGAAACACACTCAACCTAAATCACTATCATGCACAGGCACAAGGGTTGAAAGACACACCGGAGTATTGTATGGCCAAGCAGGCTTCCAATTGTGTAACATTTTCTTTCGTCATGGTTCCGTGGTGTAAAGGCTAATCCAGTCCAGCTCAAATCTTGGTGGAACTTGCAAGCTGTTTGCTAAATATGTATTATCATTTTGATCAAGTGTAAAAAATCTCCACGGATTGCTTAGTGTTGCACTGTGCAGTGAATTATAAATTACAATTAGCTCGCAGGAGCTCAGTAGTTTTGGTTTTCAGTTGTAACTCAAGAGATTGTCGGTTCAAATCCCAGAACTGCTACAGAACCACTGTTGGGTGCTTGAGCAAGGCCTTGAACCTACAATTATTCCACTACACTCATGGATTGTATGTCACTTTGGACAGAAGCACCTACCAAATGAATAAATATAATGTAAAATGTATAACTTAAATGGTTGCACAGCAGTGATCGACATCATAATAAACAAGAATCACCTCCAAAAAAGGCACCATTTTCTCTCACGTGCACAGTACTGACGCTGAATTCTCCAGCCCATGACAGCTCAAACCTGTTTCTCAGTGAAAGAATGATGACTTTGCTAGACATTCCTCTGGCAAGCAGAAAAAACTTTAGACACAGAGCTTATATCTGCCTCAGACATTTCCTCCACGTATCAAGCAGAGAAAAATTATGCCACAATAACTCTAAATGTAATGTTCAAAATCACTGATTATTATTATTCTTATTTCCACTCACCACATGACTAGGTGAATAAGCAACACATTTTGTTCCTCTATTTCCTTAATACAAAGTTAATTCTCATTCTGATATATGAACCGTGGTATACTGTATAAATTGCTATTTAACTACGTGAATGTTTTTCTTTCTTACTTTAAGTCATGGTGAAGGTCAGGT
This sequence comes from Pangasius macronema, assembly GCA_037577455.1. Taxonomy (NCBI): domain Eukaryota; kingdom Metazoa; phylum Chordata; class Actinopteri; order Siluriformes; family Pangasiidae; genus Pangasius; species Pangasius macronema. Next base: position 11,193,103 of record CM074958.1, read on the forward strand.
TATAAGCTACGCCATATCGACCCTAAAGTTCAAACTCTCAGACAAAACATCCTGGATGGCTCTAGTGGCTTGAGTTCCCACCAGTCAACAGATTCCCACAAGAGACAGACAACACCCATGCCTGCTGTAATTGATGAATCTGTGAGCAGTGGGTCAGACAGAGATGGACTGGCTCATACTGCAGTGGCAGTGGTATCAGTGCACTTTGCCCCACCTCCTGCCCTCTCTGTATGTGTGATAAGCGCAGGCTATGCTACAGCCCTGGAGCTTCTGTGGGATAATGAATGAGTGGTTGGATAGTTGCTGACAGCCCTGGAAACATTTGGCCTGGATTTTTCAGGGGCACAGCTCTGTCACTGCCTCCTGAATCTGGAAATCGGCATGTGCCAGGGCTACCTGAACCAGCCGCCACCTGCTCTAACACTTTACACTGATTGGGGCGACAACTGCAACAGCTGGACAGGGATTAGGTGGGTAGCGTCAGGCAATGCTGCCCAGCCCACAGGGTCACAGTGAGCCACAGCCAGGCTGAGCACCTGTCACCAGCCCCGATGAAACCGAAAAGAACAGCTCTTATCCCATATACCGAAATCCCAGATTTTGCGCTCTCTCTCTCTCTCTCTCACTTAAAAAAATAGCGCAATAGACTCTGTACAATGTGTGATTTAGTGTTTCCACTGAGCTGGCTGAGATCAGTGGGGTATTAATGCTACTTATCAACACATGTGGTGAAAATGGGCCAACGATTTCACGCTCTGATCCACTGGGTGAAGCTCAAAATTCTCCAGAGTATAGCGAGGTCCATATGTAATTGGACAATGACAATTTTGCATGTACAGTGTTTTAACAGTCTATTCAAGGCTGACGACTCAATCAGGACACACATCCAAATGGAGGGGGGAGTAGGGACACATTTTTTACATTCAGAAATAACTGATATTGACAAAAAGATCTATGAACTTGTAGGGTCTGACAGTCACCATAAAATAAGATTGATGATACTGGCAAGTACAGCAATAGTACAGAGAAATGATGAAATAAATGTCCAGAAGGGTGAATTATCCAAAAACGTGCTGCGAGGTCAAACGGAGGGTGAAAATATTGCTATAAGGGGCTTTTCAGAGAAGAATGAGAAAGAAAAGATGAACATGGGAAGGTAAAATGGTTATGAAAGAGAAGTTTGGTAGAAACCAAAATAACACTGAAACAATTGATAGAGGGAGATATAAAAGAGGTTATTTAAATAAAATGTCGGTTTAAATATATTCATAAAAATGTGCAAACATGAAACATAAAAATCAAAGTTTTAACAGTGAGTAAAGAAAGAAAGACATAACACTTTCCTTGCACTGCTAAGTGTCCTGCTGCTGCTCTCACTGTGAGTGGTGTCAGGGGTCATCGCTAGGCTTATTCAGATGGAGGCCATTAATAGCAGAGGAACACAAACATTAGCTTCACGCCTCTTTGCTTCCTTTCATGCCACTGATATATAATAGATGCACATTTGCTGAAGACTGACTAGTAATAAGTTCTAAATCTGCTGAGCACCCAAACTTGCAGCACAAATATCAGTATCTCACGAAATCATCAACGACATAAAAAAATAATAATAAAAAAATGTACAAATAGCCAGCTATTTCTGATAAAAAAAAAAAATCAGACCTAAAGCAAACAATGTAAACAGTAAAAACCGTCTCATGAACCTTACTCACTGCATTAAATGTACATTTCTATTAAATGATTTTAAGAAGAAAAAATCAATGCAATATAAGAAAATAAGCTTAAAGCTTAAAACTATTTAAGTTTAAAGTTTTTTTCCATCAGAAATTTGCTGATGGAATGTCCATCAGTCTGAATTTCAGCTGCATCTGATGATGTCACAACAGGCTTTACAGCTGACCAATCAGGAGCTTTACTAAACACTAACAGATGCAGTGTACGTCCACACCATAGGGCCTCTTTCGTCTCTGTCTTCTCTTCCTTACTTTCTTCTTTTCTTGCTGTCTTTGTTTTTTCCACTGCCCTCCCACTCTCTTGTTCTACCTCATTCTACCTCTCATTTTCCCTCCTCTCTTTTCCAGTTTTCCCTTCAGTTTCTTTGTTGCCCACATTATTTGTTCTCTCTCTCTCTCTCTCTCTCTCTCTCTCATCCCATCTTGTTCAGCTCATTGTAATCACAGTGCATTTCCTTCAGGAAATGCAAATCTAGTTATCTTTTAAAGGTACCCCTTGTTTCCTACTGTTCCTCTTGCAGCGTCTACACCAGAGTACGGTGTCACTGGTGCCCTGTGCCGTTCTGGGTTGCTTCCTGAACAAGACGGGCCCTGAGTGACGAGAAGCAGACATGTTCCCCTGACTCCCCTTGGCCCTCACTCACTGTAGCCGTGCCCTACTGACGCCACTCGCAACACAGGAGCCTTGCACACATTAAAGCTTCAGCCATGCCAGGTCTTTTCCCATGGTTAGATTGCATTACACCTTGGAGAGAGAAGAACGAAAGAAATGAACGAAAGAAAGGAGGAGGGAAAAAAGCTCCAACTTCTAATGCCTCTCCTGCTGCACTGAGGCCATAATGGTGGTCATTAAGTGAAAAACGATAACTCAAGCAGATAAAACATTTTTCAGGCCATAGGATACACTCCCCTGACATTTTTCAAAGGATTCTCATATGAAGTAGCTGACCAGTAGAGGAAAATCTAAAATAAAAACATTTTAAAAGATGAATATGCATGATGAATTTCGATATTTGATGGATTATGTTCTCAAACTTTGGAAACACTGTATACAGTATTGATTCTCCTCTAAATGTGACTGTTTATATACTTTAAGACACAATGAACACTGATATAAGAAGGTCCTTTCAAACCCCAACTTGGAATACCACAAATTCCTCATGTCAGACTTCAAAGCCAAATAGTTATTCGCAATTCTAGAGAGCCCAAGCCTGCTGGATGGGAAACATTTAGTTAGGAGGAGAAGAAGAAGAAGGTAGAAGTGAGTCCTTTATATCCTGATCAGTGATCTGAGATAATGGATGGTCTCTCAGGTCTGGTACTGCTGAAGAAGCTGCCAAAATATACACGCTAATGATTCTCCATAGTTTATATAGCATTGTATGACTTTGACATTTATAATTTATTAATGTCATTAGGACCATGCAAGAGTCATTATGGAACAGTCCAAGTGTCCAGTTAGGCCAATATAAAACAAAGACCAAATTGTCTTAAAAGAGCGTCTAGGTCAGTGTTATGTTAGTGTTAATTTTTTTTTTTTTAGTCTAAATAAATTTTAGCTCCAACAATAAAACCTAATATAAGTTGCTTTGATGTTACTGGAAAATGAAAAATGAGGACAAACCCCATAATAACGCCTGCTGTTGTGCCAGTTAGGCTAATAGTAAAATAATGGCCACAGTTCAATGCCTTAGTATTTCTCGCTTCAGTTTAATGCAGATTGGTTATGTGGTGTGATGTCTCCTGGTTGGCTGTATAGGGATAAGACGATTAGCAGAGCTTAATGTAGAGCTGACTGTTCCGTAAAGAGATTCCTGACTCCTGCAGCACAAAGGCCCAATGGAAACTCCATTCATAGGCTGCGTGCAAACAAACTGCAGAAGCGAGGTTTAAGCATAGACAGGGGTGCTACAGGAATAAAAAAAACAGTGTGAACTGATGACGTGTCAGATATACGAGTCAGATAGAGGAAGTCGTCTGGCTGGGACTCCCTCACAGCCTCCTCTCCTTGGTTCTCCTCTCCTCTGAACAGAGATTACTGCTAAAATGTTCTGCCTGTTTTACGTCATCTGTTTAGTAAATCTAGAAGCATCCTGACTTCAGTCATCCAAAGAAGAGAACAAGAATTGTGTGTCTTTGGAGCACCAAAACATTTACTGTGAAACATTTCCCACTGCTCTTGAAAAGTGTTAAAGACAGAATGCATAGGCATGTAGGATATAAAAAGCCTAATATGTTTATTCATTGAGAGAAAATACGTATTACTGAATTACAACTTGGCCAAGATGTGCTAAGCTCTCATGCCAGCGGTAGTTTTTGGGTGGTCTACTGCCCTGGGCCTCTCTCCCACACAAATCACAGGCTAATTGTTCTAATTCTACACATGGTGATGGTTTTTAGCCCATGCAGCATGAGAGTCTGTGCCACTAAACCGGCTTACAGGTGATAACGGAAAGCGACCTGTGTGTCAAACCACCCAAAAACGCCATATATTATTAGAGCCTCTACCAACCCTCACGAGGAGCTCTGAAGTCATTAGCTTTGTGTGTTGATGAAAGGGTAATGGAGAAGGTTAGTTCTATGCTTGAGAAAGTAGAATGGTTAGGTGGAAGTCTTGCTGACAGCTGCTGAGAGCTCCTGTTAACCTTGAGGATCATGGGATCACCACACTTTTGCACACGTCTCCAGTCAAAAGGTCTGATCTGATCTCCTTTTACAGTTCCTGAGGCTGTAATACATGGTGGATGGGATGCCAGTCTATCACAGAGGACCATATACATACATTCACACACCTATTCACAGTTAGAAGCAAATTAGCATAGCCATTCCACCTACAGGCAGGTATCTGAAGAGTGAGAGGATGATCCACAAACAATGATATAAAATCTGTTTGTTAAATGTTTTGGAAAATGGAGAGGATGTGAAAAAAAAACCCTGTTTGAGGTATAAGAATAGTTTATAGATCTGGCATGAAATTCCCAGAACTGAAGCAATAATGATGCCAGTGTTTCCTCTTCAACTTCAACCAAGTGGCTGAAGTTTCTTCCACAGATTAGCCAGACCATCCTAAAATGGGATAAATTATTGCTCAGCTACATTGATTATGTATTCTTTGGCTGTCAAAAGGCTATATTTAACTGTTCCCATAAAGGCTGTAGGTTTTGGGAATGGCCTGGCCTTGGTGCGTGTATATGGATAGCGGAAGTTTCTATTCTCCTCAGACAGCTCAGTGTGTTTAAGGGCAGTTCTGGTCAGAGTTGTCACACAGACCGGGATAATAATAGGATGTGTTACGTTCTTGATGCAAACACAGCCATTCCCACGTTACGCAGGCTGGTGTCACTTGTTGCGTTTTTCTTGTCTAATAATGAAAATCCCTCCCCCTTCAGAACTTCCCTGAAGACTAAAAAAAAAAGAAAATAAAACTGGCCCACCAAAGCTCCCCCAGTTCACTCATCTCCCAGGCATATGTGCATTCCTTGTTTATCTTCAATTATAAATAACTTTGGGAAGATGAGGATCGATACTTTCCCTGTGACCAAATAAAGAGTGGGAGGGTGTTACGACTGAACATTTTAATGATCCTCTATGTGACTTTTCTCTATGTGCTGTTCCCATGGCCCTGCGGAGAGTGTATTGTGATAACTACACCATAATCAGTACAGACTCAAGCAGAATGAGAAGGAAAGCATGTCAGAGAGACAGAGGGTTCTCTCTGCACAACAGGCAGACTGCAAAAAAGGCTTTGGCTGTGTATAATGGCCAACACGTATCTGACAGCAGAGACATGAGGTTACCGCTCCTAGTGCTTGCCTTGGCCTGAATTCACATTCACATTTCCTCTGGTTTTCTCTCAAAGATTCAAAGCACTTTTTATTACAATATGAGCTATAATTATGACAGGATTGGAAACTATAATTGGATTGTGAAGGAAAAAAGTTGTCAAAATATAATTACAACTAAAATATGGAGAGAAAATGCTAGAGAGCCAGCACTATAATACCATCTGGTTTTCGTACCCAAAATAGGAAAGAACAACATGAAAACCATTACTTTATGTCAAGAGTTGTAGATTGCTGGAAAATTATGTGGAGCAGCAATCCTCATCACCCAACATGAAAAACAACCTTCTCTCTACTTATGACTGAGAACAGAGTCAGAAACTGAATCTCCTTCTTATGCTCAAGGAATGGAATACAAATATGCAGTGAAAGAAAATTTAAACTGTTTCAGTTGCACAGTATAGAGGATTCCCATAACATTTTCCCCCGATCTGTGGTGATCCCCACCCTTATGTTTGTATTCTACCACTCAATAAAATGCACCCCACATACAAACCAAGCCCCAGCATGCTCTGTAGTTCTTGTTTGAAGTGGCAAAAAACATATGAGTAATCCACAGACAAACAACCTTATGTCCAACACGTCTTACAATGACAATATTCACAAGGGTGATGACGCACTCTGGCTTCAAGCGATTCAAGCGTTAATGCATTACATAACATTCACTCTCGGCACAGTGTAGTTCAGCTTAGCTTAGTTACTGAACACCACAGAATAAAACTAATGTTCTGATTTCCAAAACACATATGGTCACCAGCAAAAAAATGGCTGTCCCATAGTGGTTCATAGTGGTTCAAGGGAAAACCCACAATAGTTAATTACAAAGCACGCATTATACCTGACACTGGCAAAGACTGTAGCTTGACACTTGTATTTTTCATTATGACCTTGACAGTCTATTAGTCTGCTAGGGAGTGCGAATGTGCGGAAAATACATGTGAGAGGAAGACAGACCGAGCACTTACACGTATGTTTTAGCAAGGGCAAGCAGGAGAGAACATTTAGGAGTGCGCGTGTTGTGACAATGTTTTTCCACAAGAGCAGCAATGACATGCAGGCTCCTTTGTTCAGGCAGTGTGAGTGTGAGCAGAACTGCTGTCTGTCTCTTTGCAGGCTCTGATTTGTCTCAGCCATGTAACAAAACAGCTACTTTGTAAATCTCATCCTTGTCTCTTTCGCATGTTGTTACTGGAAAGATCTTTTTTTCCTCTCAACCTCAAACCCTTTCCTTCTTGTTTCATTATATGCTCATGTGATTCGGTAAAGAACAGGAGACAGGGAAAGGAAGGAGCGTGAAACAGACAGACGAAGAGAGATGAAGAGCGTGAAACAGAGGAAGCAAGGCAAGTCAGAGAGAGTGTGTGTTTGTGTGTGTGTGTGAGAGAGATGTTTAAGCCATTGGTTGGGCTCTGACATTAAGCAGTGCAGCGTGCGGAGCACGGCCCAGCGGCCCCTCTAATCTGGTCTGATTTATGGAGCGCTCTTCCTCTTTTGGGGAGGGCCTCCAAGCCTGGAGACAGCCTGGCGTCCTCCCCACAGCCCAGCACCAGCCCAGGACACATTGCTCAGATCAGCTTCACACACACACACGCACACACACACACGCTATCCCCCTGCCCTGCAGCACTGCACCAGGGAAACCACTGCATCACTAACACAGCCATACACTCATGCACAAACACACAGACAGTGAATGTGGAATATATGAAGAGTTTGTTTCATGTAATTACGCATAGATGACAGTGGCACGTATGAGGATAGAGCTCTTTACCACAAACACAACATACTTTAAGAGCAACCAAACCTCTATAATCTATATCATAGAGGAGAACTGGAGAGAAGATACCAAAGATACATTTTCGCACACATTCTAACCATGTTAATAATTGTCACTCCCACATAGGAGAGGGCATAGGATACACAAATTGGCCGCTGACAGCCGGCTCTGGCCATCCTTATTGAGGAGACTGTGAAATGTAGCTTGATGAATGTGAGAAGGGTGTGCTGTCTGCTTGTTTTTCTGCTGGATTTGACACTTGCTGATACGACATGGCTCATCCTTCGCCATTCATCAGAAGATACGCAGACATCTTAATACACTCAGCGTCATTCGCATGCTCTGGAGTCCAGCTCTCTAAGCCTCATCTGGCACGAACACAATCCAAGACTGTTGCATGGGAGAAAAACACAATACACTATTTTTGTACATAATATCATTTAACATTAATTAGGTTGAGCTACACCAGTATTTCATAGCTTCAGCATAAGCCTGTCGATAAATCTAGACTCATGAATACAGACAACAACATACAATTCACTTGCCATAAGGTGCCATGCTACCAGTCCCCAGGTGTGTCTTGGAACTACAGCAGATTCACACAGGCAGTTCTACATTAACACTAGCCCACTGGGTCTGCTCTAAAGAGGTCTGGATCCATCAATCTCCATTAGGCTTGTGTGTCCAAGCCTTGGCAGCCATTAGCTCCTCGGACCCGTCTAAACACGTACATGCAGGCTGGCCTCACACCCATCGAGCCTCCACACACCTTTTTACTGGAAGCTCGGCAGCGGCCCGAGCCTCCCTGAGTCAATAGCACTTATGCCAGGCCTCCGCACTTGTGGCCAAGCACTCACTTTATTTGGGAGCATGTGGGTGCATTAGTGCCTGTACTTGTTTGGATTAACGGCTTGGAGCTCCTGCAGAAGCTTCTCTCTCTCAGGCAGAGGTGAGTGTTGTTATGAGACACCGAAACTGTGGTCTATCTTAGGCCTTGCATGGCATCTGTACAGAGTATTTCACCTCTGGATGACATGCATTCAACAGGAGCACGGAACATTTTTGATATTATCCCTAGTTAGTCAGCCATTTCTGGTAAGCTGCGATCAGTGTACCTGTAAACCATTTTGTATGACTAACAGAAGATAGCGTGATCAGAGGAAGAAGACAAAAAGAGGATAAACATTGTTCTAACCCTCAGGTTGTCTCTTCTTGCATCTGGTTGTATGAGCAGACGACAGGGGAGAAATCTCCTGCAGGTGGCTCCTGCTGCGTTTTAATTGTTTTCGGCGGGGGCTTGGTGTGTGATTCAGCTTTTTAAAATGAAATTGGCGACATAATAAAGCAAGAGTCGGTGAGCGGGCAGGGAAGTTCAGACAGAGTTCAGTGCTGAGCTCTGCTCCCCAACAGCCCTCTCATCCTCCACCTCTGTAGCAGGGGGGCCAAGAGAAATGGATAGTATCTCTGGCAGGGAAGAGTTACTGTGTGAAAATCGCCTGCTTTGCCGTGCTTTCTGGTTCTCAGGGCAGCGCGGGATTTTTGGGAGAGTGAAAGCAGGGAGAGATCGACTTCAGCCAAGGAGCCTAATTTTAACCTGCTGCTGTGTGTAAGGCCCTGCTGGGTCGGTGGGAAGTTGCAGAGAGAGCCTGACCCCTATGGCAGGAAGAGATCCGGCCACTTCTGTGTGTAACAGTGTCTAAGAGTCCCATGGGATGGCAGCCTGGCAGAACATTGAGTCTTTCTTTCCCACCCCTTCATACAGTAATGGCTGTCCTGGACCACATAGCCAGTGGTTCCCAGGCCTGTGCCCTTCTCCAACAAGCCAGAGTGCAGCCTACTACAGCTAGGCGTGCCTGTTCCCAAGCTCTGAGATGAAGGATCCAGCTCCTGTGCCTCTCAGACCAAAATCACTACAAGATCTAGTAGTCATACTTGGATGATATGATTAGATGCTGAGCTCTGACAGCCTATGTGTTGGCCTCATTGCTTGCAGTGAGAGAGTAAGAGGCTGTGAAATGCAGGGTCATCTCTATCCACCCATCAGTAGCAGCACGCCTGCATCATCATCCCTGTTACCAAATCAATTTAATGAGGTGCCATGTCTAGGGGCCTTTGTTAAGGTGTGTGCTGATGTGCACGGTGTCCCCGTGTGCTAGTGGTGAGTGTGAGAATATAATTACACAGTGTGACACCTCGAGAATGGGGACAAGCAATGATTGCAGGCAGCGTGGCATCAGAGGGTGTTCATGTGAGAAGAGCAGTGAAGACACCTCTAGTACACCGACTCACTGACTAACCAAGGTGTCACAAGTGCTTTCGTTTCATAAATAATGGTTGCATTCATGGCAGAGGCAGCTCAGCCTCAGTGTAGGGGGGTGTGGGCATAGATTGTGTGTCCGAGGAGGTGTGTTTCTGGCCAGACAGTGAGAGCCATTGTAGTGAGCTGACCTGCACTGAAGAGACACACGATGTAAAAAGGGTCATGCCTAGTTCTATGCTTTTTTTTAATCAAAAGAAGCATCAGAACTGACACACTCTGGCAGCTGCGTGTATGTGTATGTGGGGAGTGTGTCACTCTAGGCTTTTCATCACACATCTCTCCAGTGATGGCTTGTGATGGGCTGCCACACACAAAAATACCATCTGGTTGTGGAACTATAAGTGTGCTGTTGAGGTGCCGGTAAGGGTGAGGTGATTCAATTAAGGTGACAGATCGGATCTGAGACAGCCACCATGTAGAGTGTACACATAATGTTGTGTTACTGTATACTACTAGAAAGTTTTTTGACCAAACAAACATTCCCACAGTGACAAAATTGCTATCATAAGAACATTTCATTTTGTCCTCACCAAGAGCTAAATACATAGACACAAACAAACTCAAATGACACTGCATCACAGCAAATGGCAGAATGGTTGCACGGTATACAGCTCCCACATCTGACTCTACAATGGCACTGACAGCACCCTGAGTGTTCTTCGCCCAGGCCTGGAAGCAGCTGTCGAGGTTTCTCCTAAGTGTAGTGTGTTCCTTTGGCCCTGCAGTTCAAATACTGAAAGCTTCAAAGCTGCATTGTGTACATAATGGCAGCGTGAAAGAGCCATATGGAGAATCAGCAGACACCAAAACGTAAAACACATGGATGAGGTTACATTTTGAGACAAAAGATAGACCAACAATGAGGCTTCACATGTTAGATGGCATTGGAATGATCTATAAAATGAAAAGTCCAGTTGAAAAAGGTTTAAAGTTGTAAAGTGTTACTGCAAAAAAATACCAGTACACTAAAACACTGAGAAATGAACGACATTCTTCCAGGTAACCATTCAAATCTGACAGTTCACTCTGACTGATTACTTGTGCAATGAAGTCTCCCTGGCTCAGATAGAGTGTAGGGCCCTGTTGGTCACCACCCTATGCAGTGGTCATTATAGCAGAGGCGGCACAGTGGGCAGCACTGAGTGGGAGGAGAAGATAGAGGTTAAGACTGGGTGTTATTTATTCAGGGTGGCATTCATCTCTCGTTGTGAGCAATGGCATGTCCTGACCCCAACACGACAAGGCTAAATGTGGCAGTGAGAGGGGCCAGGACTCATATTTGGTTCCCATGCTGTCATATTTACCCTGTGCTATTTTGGACATTCTCCATGATCTCTGAACCCAGCACTGCTTGCATCCTCTCCTCCCCTCTGAGGCCTGGGTTATGTGAAAAGGCAGGGAGGCGAGAGAATAACCAAACTGGCCATTCCAGCATCCCTAAAGTCGGACTGCTCCCTGTGGTCCACATGGCCAGAGAAAGGAGGAGGGTAGTTTTTCTGGATGTGAGCTCTGCTTCCTGGCCTGGCAGTCATACACAAAGACCCTGCTAAGTGCTATTTCCAATATATATTGCCATTTCCTAACAGTCTGTCTGACTGTCCTCCCTCTGCAATCAGATCTGGAGAGACAAACTTATTTGCTCCCTCAGAGCAAATTCTGAATCTCTCAGTCTACTTCCGGTTTTCCCCTCTACAAACTTTTCTTGACACTTTCTCTCTTTTTCAAAGTCTCTTCCTCTGGGAATTACTCCATACCTCTCATCTGTAATTTGTGGAGCATTTGGTACCCATCAGTAATTTAAACTCTAAACAAAGTTTTATTATTGTTTAGTAATATAACCCTGAAAGCAGCAGATGAAAGAAGCAATTTTATTGTTGCTGGGCTCTAGTCTAAGTAGACTTTTTGACCCCTTCCCTGCACTAAAATAAGCACATAACATGGATACGGATGTCCACTCTAGAGAAGAAACCAAGCTGCTGTGTGTATCCATAGGTCTGTGCTGGAAATTGTGCTATGATATCTTGATGAGTTGCATGCTGCAGCCTGATCAAAGCACTCTACAATCTTCCTTGCTAATTGCACAATTATCTTCAGAGTGGCTCTAAAGCCAAGGCTTCTTTATGAGGCTGTGTCTAATGGCAGTGGCTATCAGTGTTCGCCTCTTGTGTTCTGATGCACCAGTACAGGCCTGGCTTTTAAGAGCAATGTAGCCTCGGCAGCCTTTAAAGGATGTCTGTTTTACAGAGGCTGCCAGGTTAAACCCCTCTAAATAAATCTGAGCAAATGGAGCTGGTTAGGTGGTCCACACATCCACTAGCTGAGAGGCTGAGGAGGACAGCTTTGAAAGCAGATTCAATGCATAAGGAAGAAAAAAAGAGAGAAAATTTGGTTTCTCCTGAGAGACATGTAGGGTTGTTAAGGCAAATGGTAGCTTTTGTCTCCTCTGTTATCAGCATAGTATTTCATAATAAAGAAAATGTTTTACAGTTTGTCTTTGGTCCTCAAATAGTGTGAAATGTGATTACCACCATAACTGCTGCCCAGACCTCAAGCCCTTTCACTGGGATTTATTCCTCTCCATGACATGGAGGTCAGAGATAAAAAATATATTTAAGAGTATATGGACTGCTGCCAAATGCCATGAACCACTATGCAAATACGAGTGCAGATAGTCACGCTGACAAAGCAGGCAAACTTCCCACTCTTTGCAGCCTCAAGGACATGAGAAGTCGTCTGATGTAACTCATGCCAGAGAATTCATCAGTTTCCAGAACTGCTAAGCCGTTAAAACACACTCAGTCCTGATGTGTGGGCTTTTGAATGGACAGCACCCTGCTGCCACAGTCAGAATGGTGAAAAGACTGACCTAAAACCAGACGAGCAATGGGGCACAAGTTCAGTCTCATATACTCATTAGGGCAGTCACTTCTAATCCATCAGACCATGAGCCTAAATGTTGCATTCTACCTGAGTAAGCACATGAATGAAGATTTTAATTTGGGAAGAAAGAGGAGACAGAGGCTATGAATCCAATTATCCAAGAGTAAAAAAAAAAAAAAACTTAAATCTGGCAGTCTTTGTGGAGCCAGTGAGAAACAGCACTTCACACATGCTACTGCACTGTGACCGCAGGATTTGTCACACTAATTCAATCCTTCTGCGGGGGATTAAATAGGTGAGCCTTAATTGTAAGGCAAGGTAACAGCCAGCTTGCCTCTGGTTGGGAGAAAAGTGAAGGCACTTGATTTGGGCCTGAATATCCGTTCCAATCCATCAAACACTTTTATAATAAGCTTTTGGGGGGAAACAATGAGAATGTGTAATCTTCTCTAACTTCCTTCCAGGTTAGTATCAAACAACAGTCTTATAGTCTAGCCAAAATGTCACCCAGATAAAAACCAGTGAACACAGACAGATTTACAAGGTCAAACTAGTCTTAGATTAAGTGAGAGAGTCTAATTAGTTTAATCCAATAGTCTACTGGACTTCAGGTCAAGTAAGCATCAGCACTGCATATTTATAATTTCCTATCAAGTAAAGACAGTCTTCCAGAACACACATTTGTGCTAAGGTACATTTGCAGTAAATCTCAGAGGAAACAAAAGTGAGTGGTGTCCCAACAGATGAAAGTCTGGTATGTGAGCGAAACTGATTAAGTTATTGGTGTAACACCAGTGAGTTTCTGTGTTTTGTTTTCCTCACGACAGTGTCCCACATTAAAAGGAAGTGCTTAAAAAGCAAAGAAGGAGGGATGGAGAACCCCAGATGGTGGATGGATAAGAAGAGAGGACAGGCCAACTCTCTGGATGGACATGAAAGAGTGAGAAGACTCCAAAGCAGACAGAGAGAAAAATTTGCCCTCTGAACGTCTCGATGCGTCCCCAGGCCTTGGTAATGTTTTGCGCAGACTAGCTTTCGAAGGACATCTGATAGCTGCTTGCCCAGCTGTTTTAATATTTAGTTTCTGTGTCTCCTTGTCACCCTTTTGCAGATTACATACACAGGCTAAAGATTACACCAAAAAGACAAAAAATAAATCAAATAAAATGTAATCTGGCAAGCTCTTAATCCTCAGTGGCATCTCTGTGTAACCACCACACAGCAGGCCAAGGTGCCTATAGCTATGACTGTCATCCAGCATGGAGAATGTACAGGAGGGGACGGCTAGGCAAAGAAGCCGAGATTTCAGCTGAGGAGGTCATACTCTCTCTGTCTCCGTCTCTGTCACAAACACACACACACTTTGGCACTGTGCTAATAGCTGAAGAGGCCGAGAGTGCACAGTGCCTGGGGCCATGCAGCCGCCTGCAGCTTGTGCCCTGATTTAGAAGAGGCCTGAGGGAGGAGCAGGGAAGGATAAGGTTACTACTGTGGTGTCCAGTCCAGCAGCTCTTCCTTCACACACACACACACACAGCCTGGGTTCGCTAGCTCTGAAAAGCTAGCTCCTCCTGGGTAGATGACCATCATGCCCTGCTCCCTCACTGATCAGACCAGGAGGGTAAATCTGAGCTTTAACTTGCCTGGCAAGAAGCATGGTTGGCCCACACACACAGGGTCTACAGGTGGCCTCTCTGTCTCGGACGACCCCTGACCCCCGAACTCAGAACTACCCCGGCATACGCTGACACACAGCTCCCCCCAAACACATGGCTAGCTCCCAGAGCCACATGCCAAAACAAGTGCTGCCCACCTTTCACCACCTCTCTGCCTGCCCCTGAAGTAGTCTTCATCTCCTTCTGCCTCTTTGCCCCAGCTCCTTGAATCTAAAAAAAGGTTCATTCGCAGTTTTGATGAGAGACAGAATGGTAAATACACAGAGATGGGAGGTTATGAGAGGGTGAAAGTGTGCTGATGAGACCGGAGCATTCACGCCAGCTCATGACCGCCGACTGACCTGCCATGCTCAACAGCTGCTGTGTTTGAAGTTCCCTTTCGCAGCTCACATTTCGCTCAGGGACTTTTCCTGACAATATTACTCAGAAGAATAATCTGCTGTATTGAATTCTTCTGTATCACCCAACCCGATTCTACTGCTACTCAGAGCTTAGCTAAGGCTACTGATCCAGCTCGACCCGGACACCTCTCCCAGACTTCAATGCACCACTACCAGGGAGGCCACAGTTACTTCTGTGAAAAAGTATACACCAGCCATTGCGCAAACACAGAGAGAGAGAGAGAGAGAGAGAGAGAGAGAGAGAGAGAGAGAGAGAGAGAGAGAGAGAGAGAAACATGGGCAGGAAGGAGAGAGGGAGGGAGGGAGACAGGTTAATGCTTCTGTATCCTGATGAGAAATGAGGTGTGGTCTGCTCTCAGCCTATGGAGATCTAGTTCATACACACTTTTAGGGTTCCATCTATCACCCTTAAGGGTTCTCTGGTTTGTCACTCTGGTGAAAGCCTAAAACAGTCTTAAACAAAGGATCTTCCTTGAGGACATCTATACACATACTGTTGCCTGGATATCTTGAATATGGCCACATGGGTGAAGTTGGACAGCTGCAGAGCTTTGATTGGTCAAGTGCAATCATTCCAGAATTGTCATGAGTTGTCACTCAAGTCTGACAAGCACCATTTTGACATATTATTGCTAAAATGGGTTTTTGACCAGTACAGCAGTCTTCACTAATAGAGTCTGATAAAATTCCCACTGAGTCCAACAATCTGCAAAGTTCTATTTGATTGCCTGTTTTCTGCCTCCTGACAAAAAAATCAAATGTTGAGGAAAAGGTAAATCAGAACTTGCCCCATTACTGCTACTGTCACTGATCACTGTTAACACCAGTATTGCACAGGAAATGAGGTCACCACCCCACAATCTCTAGAGAACTCCTTTGACTTTTACAGGTAGCTTTAAAATAGATGCCACATACTGTAATTCAGGAGAAAGTGTGCAAGTAGTCTCCTAGTGTCTATATTTTAACTAAAACAGACCAGATAAAGCTTTTTCCCTCGCAAGCGCACCTTTTAATTAACGTGTATTAAAATTATTTGTGAGGCATTTGGCACTTTTTATACAGAGAAAAATGAGGCATACTCTGATGTTAAACTGCAGCACGCCCACACAAAATAGATAAAGGTTGGAAGGTCTGCTTTGGTATGGACAGCTCTCTATTCGAATTTCTAACCATACCATGCTACACAGCACTTTCTGGAAACGGAAATGCACATGCTCTCTCTCTTTCTACCTCTTATGGATAGTGAGTAGTTAATGATAAAAGCATAGTTTCCTGATAGCAATGTCCAAGGCAAGAATGCAGCTACAGTCTGTTAATGTTACAAGAGTAAGAAAACAGCTCCAGCACCTAACAGACCTCCGATCCCGGAACAATGCACCTAGCCTGCCACCTCATAACACTTACGCCAGTCTCTCTCTCTCTCTCTCTCTCTCTCTCTCTCTCTCTCTCTCTCACACACACACACACACACACACACACACAACCTGAAACCTCGCTTATACATTAGAACATATTCCTACAAAACAGGCACTATCCAACTAGGTTACAATACGGTGTGATCAAATATAACAGATAATAAATGTCTGAGAGACTGAATTAATTGCATCACATTTCTCTGTGAACAAATGCTTCATGGACAAACATTTCTAGGCTCACCCTATAATAAAGCAACATCTTTCCACAAATGTGCTCACTGTATGCACACAATAAATACCCTGTGACATTCCTCACACATGACACGGTGAATCTGGACAACTTTTCACTAGACAAAAAGAATCAGCAGTCATATTAGCTTGAAGAAACCCCCTAATTCTCCCACTTTCACTACACAGCTGAGCCATCCCACAACAAAGACTCCAGAGGTGGAGCTTCACTCAAACATGTGTACGTAAAATGGGTACAGCTTGAATAAGTAACAAACAATTCAATACACGTCTTTGCTGCTAGCACTAAATATATATTGCTTTTCCATTTTATGAAACTTCTGTTATTAATAGAACAGATGACTGATTCCTCACAAAGTGTCTCTGTCCCGCATGCCGTCTCTACAACCTCTCCTCTGAAGTTCAAGTAAAGTTGAGAGGTGAGGAGGTCAAGGCGGTTTGGTTGCCGAGCTGTTGGGAAGGGGGCAGACACACATGCTGTCTGGACGCTGGGTTGGCGAGGGGGTGGTATGTGTGTGTGTGTGTGGACCCCTACTCTTCTCCTTTCATCCCTCACACTTCCGCACACACATCACAGTCTCTCGCTGAGGACTGGGCCCAGCTCCCAGAAACACACAAGCAAGCACGAACACATGGACGTGTACCCAAGCAAGCAGACACACACCATCTCTCTCTCTCTCTCTCTCTCTCTCTCTCTCTCTCACACACACACACACACACACACACACACACACACAGAAGAGTCCTTCTCATCCACACTTTATACTCTCGTGTAACTAATCTCTCTCCAAGCTCTCCCCAAATAAATAAGCACACAAATCATGATGTATATGAAACGACAGCCTACAGTTTACATTTCTCCAGAGGAGGAAGATACAAATATGAACTTGTAGAGTGATGCTACATTTTCAGCACTGAACATGTGATATCATTCACACACTCCTGTTGAATGCATACTTCCTTCTGAATATAGACTAGGTGCTCGGAAAAGGAAAGAAATGATGAGATCATTCCAGGTTTACCAAGCAAATGTTGCTGAGCCCCACAAGGAACTTTATTAGCAACTACTTAAAGCAGTATCCCACTGTAAACTTCATCTCCTGTATCTGTAATGCACAGGCATTTAACCTAAAAAGTATTCAGATCAATTTCGCTGGACTGAGAAAAGAAAGGAAAACCTATTCTTGACCTATAACGAAAGCCTAAGCATGTACACACACATGCACAATGGCACCACACAATTTTTTTAAAAAATAAGTTTTGTCTTACATGCCTATTTGTCAGTAGAAAATGGATAAAATTCAAAACTTTTCAAAGAAATTGTGGTTTTTTTTTTTTTTGGACTACTGTATATTAAGTAATAAATCCTTTTTCTGATTTAAAACATCTGCAAGGCTGTTTGGGATTTTACCTGGAGAGACAGAAGAACTGGAACAGGTTCTCCAAAAAGTCTGGAATTCCCTACTTGCCAAGTTATAATTAATGCTGTTTTAAATGCAAAGGTACATTTTTAAATTTAATTTCATACTTTGTCGTTTTACTGATTACACAAAATAATGAATTATGTAGTTACTGAAATTTTTAATTCATTATCTTTGAAGGCATGTGAACATGTGATACTCTAAAATTTCAATATCAAAATTTCAATCAAGAACCTGAATTAAGAAATGTACATTTTGAAAAAAAAGTTTACTGAAAAATGTTTAAAATTATTTTTTCAACTGAAAATATTAGAAATTATTTTTATTTGAACAATCTAAAACTAATCTAAAGGCCAGAAAATCTTTATCATTCTAATTGGACAGTAGTATCACGCCACATATTTTTATTACTGGCGTGTCGATGAGTGTTTTATCTCCAGGCTTACCAGTTTCACCCTGCAAACACGCCTGCCTTTAATAAAGCACTCATTTACAGTCCCATTAAGAGCAGTTAGTTCCACAAAGATTTAGGTATCATTTGGTTTGGTGTTGAATAACCTTAGACTGGCAGTGTGTATGTAAACAAAACTACGACCATTACTCTCGAAAGGTCTGATGAGAAAGTTTTTCACATTTGTTTCTCCCTAAGGTTTAGTTGTATTCATGCACAGCCAGGTGGAAACAGAGGCATTTTGGTGTTTACGTTAAGCTACGCAGACTACACTGAAAACACACAACCACATCTGGCACAAATGAAAAAGTAATCCCATCTCAAATTATACAGTTTTGGAGATTAATAAACAAATACCATTGACTGAAGAATTCATGAAGGTGTTTTACAATAATATGTTTCACATACACGCTTATTTACTGGCCCAACTGCTCTTAGACTTCAATTATAAACGAGTTTCACAAACAGGGCTTCTGTTTTCTCAGGGTAAGGAGATGTGTTATGTGTTGTTCGTGTTAATGACAGTATGCTACAGATACACTAAGAGATTACTTTGAAAAACAATTGAGTGTTGTGTTAATATAGTTCCATTATAATATAGGTCTGGTGAATAATATTTTTCCTTCGATTACAACCTTTCTACAGACAAATCTAGATGAATGTTTTAATGTTAGGTTGATCAGCTTTCTAACCCGTTTTGGCTTGGAGATCTGCAGAAAGTCAAAAATAGGACTTCCTCCTGACCACTGGTGGCAGCATTGCACTGAGCCTTGAAGGGGGAAACTGTACCACTGACATTATTCTATTCTCCTCCTGTAAAAAAGGGAAAAAAAGTAATTTGCTCATTTGTAAGAGTTCTATGGAGCATGAGAGAGAAGGCTGCACACCCCACCTTTCCTTCTGCCTTTTTAAAGCCGGGATCCTGTGCTGCTGGCCCTGGCGTATTCCTCTCAACACCCCCATAAAGATGACAAAGCCCTGATCAAAGTCACTGGCTGCCCCCTGGGTTCATCTGAATGTAGTGTCACTCACAGTGCAGGGCAAACACACGCACACAAACATACACACGTGGGTCACGTGGGGTCCTAGTGTCGAGTCACAGGCAGTTTACAAACAGGAGGAGTCGGTCAAAAGCTATTCAGAAGCCTGCTTGGCTGAAAGGGACACCAAAATACCAGCAAAAGAGAGGAGAAAATGACATAGCTTTAGCGCGTCAGAACAAAACTTGCTAATGGAGAAGACATGCTATCTGAGCACCAGGGCTCTGTGAAAGCCATTAGCTGGCCTTGCTCCAGTCAGCGATTTCCGGTGGCCGTCTTCTCCTGTCTCTCTCTTCCTCAAGCCTGTCCTGCTGCAGGAGGAGGCTCATGTTTCTCATGGGTGTGAGTGGTGGGCATCTCCAGCGCTGAACTTGACCATTTGAAGTCGACAGCTTTCAGCATGCACAGCAGGGAACGAGTGCAGGGGAAGTGTGCTTGAGATAGTTCAGAGATGCCTTTGATCCAGTAGAACTACTCAATACTTTTCAGATACACATACTAAAACAACTGAATAGGACAGAGTGCAAAAAAAAAAAAAAAAGACATCTGTTTAATGCAAGTCAAAGATGATTTGAAATAAAGCACTACATACTTCAGAGGTGACAGCAGGATGAACTGAATTAAGAGCTTGACAGGCGGAATATAGGGTGTGAGCTGAGATTTCAGCGTGCCGCAAAAACTCACGGTCACTACATCTAGTTGATCACTAGGGCACTAATGTGTCTCTCCTGGTGAAGTGTTATCTACCAGTCACAGACAACAAGTCCATGCGAAGTTTGATTACTCTCGTGCTCTCACACACACCTGATTCAGTTCTTAAACTAACAGGGTTTCTTTGTGACTGTACACACATGCATAGCCATAGTTCCTAAATGTAACCCGATCTTCATCATCTTCAAGTTAAAATAATAAAAATTCACAAGCCCTTTCTCAGAACTGTATATATGAACAGCCAAGCACCTTAAAAATTTATGACTTGCATGGTGTGTGGCTCAATTTTCTCACACACACCCGAGAACACACAAACACGTTCTCATCTGTCTCACGCCACGTTGATGGGCTTCTGAATGTGGACCACTTAATTTACTGAAAGCATGTTCCGTCTTGCTCTGCTCCCATAAATTTTAGCAGCAGGGCTCAAGTAGTTAATGAGTTGCTCGTAAAACATGAATGCAAAGGTCAAGGCATTACAACGCGTGATATTGTGCATGAAAAGCATGTGAGAAGTTGGAGGGGCTGCTGGCTCTCTCCCAGGCCATCTGACCAGCTGGCCAAGAGTGAGAAAGTGGGCTGCAGCAGGAAACACAGGAAGCAGAAAGAGTGAGAAAGTCAAGAGAGGAGGTCGATCACCTAGCCATGAGCGAGGGCAAGTATTGCACAGAGTAACAAAGGGGCATGTCAAATGTTGACTTCTCTAATGCTGATGTTTTTCTTTCAAGTTTTAATCCAAGCTACGGTGACACACAACCTTCTGGTGGAAAAAATAAAGTGTGAAAAGGCCCAATGATGTTTATGATGTTTGAAAAAAAATGCATCAAATTACTTTCCATAATAAACACAAGAATTTTCTTCTTGTGGGGCTGAGAGGAAGTCGTTGGAGGAAAGACCTGATACGTTTGCCATTAGAAAGAAGAAGGCCCATGTGAGTGGGAGCCAATCAGATGACAGGAGATGAGGGCAAGGGGAAGGATGTGCAATTAACCCAATCAGCTTGATCAGGACGTAAGGGTGAGCTCTGCCCATGTGCTGAGAACAGAGGAAGTAAGATTACCTCCCTCCCTGAGGCAATGGCACAAACATAAACACGGACACACAGATACCAACACACGTGCCAATGTGAAAGTGTGCATTCATCCACAGCATAATCAGTGTGAGAGTGCTCGGGGTCAATGCTGCAGATCTTGAGTCCAGGAGTGCCCAGGAGACATCAGTGTTCCCCTTTGTGTGAACCCAGGCATCACCTGTTCTTCTTCTGTCTCATCAGTGCAGCCAAGTAATCCAAAAACCCAAAAACTTGGGTTACTCAGCTTTGACTGCTTTTAAGATGACCCTCACTCAAATAATGCCCATCAGTTAAGAAGGGATGTGTAGATGAAAGCCCCCACATCTCTTGGCCCTTCTGTGCTCGCCTTCCAACCCAGGCCATAGATGGCCCTTGCTCTGATCAAAAGCAGAAATGTGATTGAGGAAGATGGCTGATATGGTGAAGGGAAACCTTTGCATTTCTGCCTTGACACAGAGATAACTACACCAAAGCGCCCTTCTATGGGCAGCCACCTAAATAAAAGCAGTGAGATGATCCATATTTCCATGCCAACCTAGCCAATGCCAAAACTTCATGGGAGGTGAACTGTTTGCTCTTGCCCTATGTACAATGATTGCGTCATTGTACAAATTAGATGTGATATGTTATATCCGATAACTTGTCACTTATCACAAGCGTTTACTTGAAATGCTTAGTGGGTGACTGCAATAAAAACAAAAGAGTTAAGAGTCACTTAATAATATTATAAAGCAGCAGTTGAAGTGCAATGAGGTTTCTGGTTTTATTAGTAGGCATGACACTGGTCTGACAGACTGAAGAGTGTGACTCACTTATTGCATGCTCAGGGATGAAAGAAAGAGAAAAATATTAAGAACAAAAAACAAGCAGGGAGGTTAAGAGCTAAGGACACAGGATGACGGGGTATTGTGTGGAGGTCAAGGATAATTGCTAGCAATCAGCAATATAGAGTTGGGAATAATTTGTTGACTTGAAGTGTTGGTTACAAAACCTGCCATTACTGTGCAAGTGTCAAGAGGAAGATACTGTGCCATGCATGAGGCTATAAAACAACACGTGTAGGGTGTGTATATTTACCTGCAGCTATGCATACAATGTGCAGCAAGTTGCAAAGGGTGTGAAGACCAGAGAAGTGGAAAAGGCTTGTTTGGGCAGCTTAGTCTGTCTGTGACCCATCGCCTTGTCTAAAACATGCAGTCCCATGTGATGAGCACCACGGCGCCCTCCATTCTCCCTACTCCCTGTCCTGGAAGAATTCAGGCTAGAGGATCAGAAGGGAAAGGAGCAGCAAGCCAGCTTTGGTCAATAGCACAGCAACAGCCACAAGAGCAGTGTAGCTGTAGAGAGGCGTCAACGTGGAGCCAGGCCCCAGGCGCACCTTCAGGCTCGGCCATTGTGTTACAACAAGCCTGGCCATTCACAGAGCCTACGTGTCGCTAAACTGCACTAATGAGTGTGACCACAATCACAGGGCCCCTATTCAGGAGCACAATGTGTAGGCCTGGTTTAAGCAGCAGGGATGGGGAGAAGCAGAAAGGGGGTCAGTGCTGGGTGCTCCGGGGCACTTGCCCAAACTCTCTCAGCACACACTTTAATGACCGGCCAATCAAGCGAAGGGCAAGACACAGGAGGGGGAGCATAAGCCACGATAGCACAGCCCTTCAGCTCGTCTGTTGCACAGAAACATTATGTTCTCACTTCTTTTTTTAAACCGCAACCCAAGGCAGAAGCTCTAGCCAGTGTAAACAAGTCAAATTTTCTGCCTAATGGATGTTGTGGTTTTATTAGAGGTGCTGTCCTGTTTCAGACTTCCTTTTGATAAATGACAATATCAGAATACCATAAAAAGAAAATATAGCTGTTCATGATGTTCTAAAATTATTTATTTTACAATACTTTTTTCACTTTTGTTCTTATAAATAATCACTCATCGTCCTGAAGTAGCTTGAAAAAATAACTAGCCTAAAACCATGTAACTACAGCTGGAACTATACAGCTTTGCAGCTGACACTGTGGTCCTAAAAAATAAAGAAAAAAAGGCCAGCAGCACCAGTCACATCAGCGTGGTGGCTGGAAAAGCAGGCCATGTCAGCTTCCATCAACTGGAGAAGGCTTTTTCACAGGAGCTATTTTCAAAGCTCCCAGGAGCAGGGAAGGATGGCCATTAAAACCCTGTTAAAACACTTCTGATGTTGTCAGCGGCCGCGAGGCGGAGTGGCCCAGTCCGATCGTCGAGATGCTATCTGCCTGCAGCAGTTCACCACTGCTGTCAATACTATGAGCTGGAAGGTGCAAGATGAGCAACAACCTAATTTGGCCATCAAAGTTTCATGTATTTTCCCCAGGCAAAAGCAGTGGAGAGCTGGAAACGAGCTGCTCTAACTCTGCTGAATGACCTTCACTCCTGAACCTTTTAAAACCCTTTAAAATGCACAGCTTACACTCTGATGTATTAAAAGGAAGATGGGGAGGAAAAACCATGCTGGTCGCACTTTTAAAGTTCTGACCTTGGGCTGAATTACATTTGAAGCATTTACACATATAATAGTGACCCTTTCAGCAAGTTTGCTCTGACCTCGAGATGCTTTCACCTCAAGAGGAGAGGAGAAGGGCTTTCAATTATTTAATATAACTGCCACATTGCCACATAGCAACATCAGAACATTTGAAGAAATTTTAGCACCGCATCCTACCACAAACATCCCTATACCCAGCTGTTATTTTTTTATGCAATACTAGCAATGTGATGCAAATTGTACAGAAAGAATGATATGGGGCCAAAGCACTTGAGAGCACTCCGATAAAATGAAGTAGCAAAAGAAGGAAGGATGCAAGATGTGGTGCTGGAGGTATGGGTAGTGATGTGCGATTAACAGGTATGATTAGCTAATCTTTGCACATGCATGAAGCAAGTGATGGCTCATGTTTCCATACTGGTGTTAAACTTCATCCCTATTTGTGAGATATATGCTTCTATATCCCAAGGCTGAGAGAAGAGGGTTGTATAAGGCTACTTAAACGATTTACTTTGTACTTTTGACATGCTGACAGCGATGTGTGAGCTTGTGGTCCAGAGAGCAATTCCAAACTGAAGTGAATGTGAAGGGATTGAAGGTCATTTTGCAGCTGTGCACATACATGGTACTATGTTTTATGCTTTGGATAGCCACTGGCCACCATACAACAATTATTTGAAGGACACACTGAAACTGTACACTGTATTAGCAGGGTCTGACTATAAAAAAAAAGGCAAACTGGTAGGCAAAAAAAAAAAAAAGATTGGCATTTAAAGGATGCCAACCTGGAAATGGCAGTGGCCAGATTGATAAATGAGGTCAATTTGTGGAGTGTGCAGTATCATTGTGCTCAGTAGACACATACAGTGGTCAAACTGTAATATAAAAAATAAAGTGTTGCCACACAATGAAAAGACGATACACAGGGGATTATTGCTGGAGATTATTGCCAAGAGAGATGAGACAGCTATAGTGATGTTATTACACTGAAAAAAGAGAGAAAATGTACATTTTTTTGTCGAGAACATATATAAAATCAGACTACATGATAAAAAAAAACATCATCATCCTATATGAGACTGTGAGAACACATTAGGAGAAAAAGATTCACAATCACAATCTATAATTCATCGTATAATGAATTGTTTTTTTTTTTTTTTAGATGATTCAGACATTTCTTCAAGGTCCTCTACGGGTTTGATAGCAAAGGGATAGCAGTGGGATTTTGCAATGCAATCCCCAGTCAGGGTTACGAGGTTAAGCTGAGACACAAAAGAGTGTACTGACCAGAACTCTGGCTGTTGCAGTGACACATCAGGATCCTGAAGACACTGGGTGAATGTTTGAAGATAATTCACACAACAAACAGCATAGTGACAGATGTCCTGTACACATGTGCATGTATATGCAAGGGTACTGGCTTGGGATCTCACACTAAATAGCGTTTAGAAGTAGAGTGTCTTGGAGGCATTATCGAAGCAGTTTTAACCACGACAGAGGTATGTGATAGTGGTGTGAGTTGTGTTCATTTACCTCAGCACTCTGTTGTGAACCCATGACATGGCCAAGAATGCACACACTGCAGGAGAGAAAGCTCATGAATAAATAACAAGCGGGGAGTCGATGTGAGCTGAGGCTTCTGCTCTACTGAGTTCTGACACATCAGAAAAACTGTCAATGAAAATGGAGGAGGGAGAAGAACAGACTTTGGTAGGCTGAGCATATTTTAAAATGAAAAACATCCAATCCAAACATCAATGAGCAACAGTTATCACTTGCCCTAAATGCCACGTAGCGTAGGATTCAGGTGGTTGAAGAGTTCATGTCACAAAGTGAAATTCCTGCATTGCATTTACAATAAAGTGAAAACCGTGCATATTTCGCTCTCAGGAATGTGTCTCAACAAAAACCACACAAAAAAAAGTGGCAAAACTCTCACCTCAGGGGTGGATATGAGTATTGAGGACAGTGTGACCCGGACAGAGTGTTTTATCATAAGCACGGCTCTGGGAGGAGGCCAGTGTGATAAAAACAGATTTAAGGAGACTCCAGGCTCCAACTCACTGAGCTCTTTCACAGCTTTCAGAACTTCTGAAGTGGGGGGTGGGGGGCAACAACTATCAAGGAAGGCCCTGGCGTGTGTGTGCACTGATGTATGCGTGTATGATAGGTCAATGCATACGTGTGTTTTTGTGCACCCCCTTGCACACACGTTCCCTGCTGCGCTGGAGTTTATTTACAGGAAATGTGAAGGGAGCATCACGCCTGGCTGCCTGATGCAGAGTGACGTGGCGTCTCTAGCGAAAGGAGAAGTTAGCATGTCAGGCAGGTCAGCGTGGGGCAAGCAGACAGTCAATAAAATATTCAGCGTACCGTTCTACTATCATGGATCTAATGCCGCAGAAAAGCTGGCAGAATTCAGAGTCATTGCATTTTCTGAGTAGACTCATTCCATCATGATCTAATTGACTCTTTTGGCCCATGTGCTCCTTCATAGGAAACAGCACGTTCTTTCTCCTGGAGGTAACACAAGGCCACGGTCCAGCTAGTGGAAGTTCAAAAGT
Source organism: Pangasius macronema (assembly GCA_037577455.1). Classification (NCBI taxonomy): domain Eukaryota; kingdom Metazoa; phylum Chordata; class Actinopteri; order Siluriformes; family Pangasiidae; genus Pangasius; species Pangasius macronema. The sequence continues at coordinate 11,219,171 of CM074958.1, forward strand.
GCACTCTGACCTATTGAAGAGGCTGTTACAGTATGCCACACAATACACAATGCTCTCCACCACCGCCGCCACTACCTATTTTAAGCTCATTTCTATTTTTCACTTTCCTCAGCCTATTGCTCTTTTTTTGTCAACATCCTTCCTGCCGCTTGGTACAAACTAAATATATGGTTGACTTCAGCAACCAATGCATCTTTTCATTGTGTTAGTGTCAGAGAGTTCTAAGATATAGTGGTTCATCGACTCACAACACAAGACGTTATTTCTGGTTTCAGTTCAACACTGGATGATAGGATGATATGCAGATGTTATAACGACATAGCAACAAACGTAACTTGTGTGATATGATTCGAGTACTTCCAGACATGCTCATAAATCATTTTACATTATTAGCATCACAGAAATAAATGTTAGTTTCGAAAGACGTACATGAATAACACCTTAGACAAGAGTCATAATACTTTACAGAATTACTTTTCAGCCAATAGACATTCTTTCAAAAAAAAAAAAAAAAGCTTGTATTCTCCTACAAAGCAAAACTTTGTCATTGTTTAGAAATAAAAAGCTTTTGTGCTGCAGAATGCATTCATCTTAAACATTTCTTGGTATAGGATGTGCTGCCGCTGGTGTCATGCTGAGTCACGATGGCACCATAACTACAACTCAATATGCTCTAATACAAACTGCAGACTAGTCTCTCAGTTAGACAACCACAGCTTGTGGCCCAAGCGAGTGCCTGGGTTTGTAAAACACGGTAAGAACACACATTTTCACAGGGAACCTGCCTTTGATTTCTGTTTCCAACACGTCAGGATGCCTTGGGAAACAAGGCCATGCAAGGAGGGGGGGAAAAAGGTACCGTTTTAATAGTTTACAATTGGGAGCTAACCTTAGTGGTAAAAAAAGCTGTATCTATTCCCAAGATGGTGGTGGTTTTTATTTTCTGAAGGCACGCCATAATACATCACAGAAGTCCTGAGGCCCACAGCTTTAAGATGCTTAGCACTGCTAGCTCAGGCGTGCTTTTGCACACAGGCCGGACTCAAGTAAATAGCCCTGATCAAAAACATTCCATTCCACAACACCATGAAGAGTGCAAGGGAGAGGAAAAGAGAGAAGCAGTCGGTTTGAAAACAGACCCTCTGCCTATTCTATAATTTTCACAAGAACTAATTGTGTCAGACCTCCCACAACTTGTTGCCAGCAAAGTGTTCCGCTGCACACTGTGACAAAGTGGGTGAGGAGATAAACAGAACCCATGTCTCTGGGAGGACACACATCAGTCTGACTGGTGACATACACAGAAGTAGCTCTATAACCATATGCTCAGAGGATAGTACTTCAAAACTCCACAGCACAAGATGAATAATGGCTGAGCGTAGTTGAGCTGTCCAGGGGCAGAAAAGCAGAGACGGCTCTTTCCTTCTAGGCTGGCATTCTGCAGATTAACTTAAACCACAATGGGGTGATGGAAGGGGTAAAGACCCTGTCTACAAAGAGACTTGGGGAATGTTCCTGGTCTGTTGCTGGCAATACAGAGCTGACCTTCAGGACAATGGGGCATATTTTTCCAAGATGCAGAAAACTGATAGCAAGTGTGCCAGCATGACAAAGGAGTGCCTCTCTTCTAGCTGCTGCCAATGCCGTGAGAAACGCGTCCTGGTTGCGCATGTTAGCACAGGAGCCCGTTTCATTGACGGCCATTCATTACCATGTTAAACGTGGCGTCCCATGAATGAAGCTGGGGTCTTGGCATAGCTCAGCCTCCTACTCACATGAGTAGATGAGGCTCTCACACTGTGCCTGGTCTGCAGCACTGCCCACCCTGGGAAGAACGACTCGGAAAAGCGGCCACATTTGTTTCCACTTAGGTTATATGATCTCTGAAGGTCTAATTTGAACAAATCCTCCGCTGCAGCCGCAAACTGTACTGTTCTTGTGAGATCTTTAATACGCAGGCTGGCACTAATGTTGCACTAAAGTAAATATAGAGGCAAGTCGAGGGTTCAGCGAGGCAAGGGTTCGGCATGGTCAAGCCTGAGCCTTACTACTCATTACTGACACGAGACTGACATAAAGTAAACTCCAGCTCCCACACCCTGTCATTTAGCAGCAAGCGAGCTTTCGCTGGCACACCCTATAAACACCCTTTTCCCCTGACGACACGACGCTCAGCACTTTACAGCTCCAGTTATTAAAAGCAAGAGAGGCGAGAGTGAGCAAAGAAAGAGCAGGCAGAAGGAAAACACTTCTGAGTAAAAGCACGTAAGTGTGAGAGGAAGAGGGTAAAGAGAGAGAAACTAAAAGATGCAGGAAGGGCTAAGGTGTGCCTGGGGACAGGCAGGCTGTTCTCCTCGCTGAAAATTGCACATTTATGCTGCTGTGACCCACTACTAGTGATTCCTCTTCCCACAGTGCACACAGAGGCTGCAAAGCCCTGGGGAGAAGCGACGTCTCCGAGTGCACCCTAGTGAAACCTTAATGACTTATCCTGTCCAGTCCTCATATCACTGACCAGGAACATGGCGTGAATGAACGGCATGGCACTGAGGTAATCCACAGGAACAATGAAAGGTCACNACGGTGAAAGAATCTATGAGGTGAAGTCTGGAAAAGCAAAGGCGGGGTTACCTAATGTCTGGCAGACGACAGATCCCTGAATTTCTTGCTCACGCCTGAAAGACAGCAGCCACTCTGGCTGGACACTGTGGCTTTGTGCTGCAACTTTACTGTAGGGTCCTATGCTGATTAAAATGCTGGCAGAAAATAAAAAACTGTCCATTCACAGAACTGCCCTGCGGTTCTTATCTGAAATCATATTTTGCAGCAGTGCACAGGAACAAAGCTGGCCCAGTTCGGCGACTCGTCTTTTTGTCACTTTGCACAAAGAACGCTCCTCAAATGCGCCCCCGCATATCTGGCCCCTCAGGACGTGAAAGGATGTGGAGCTAACCAGACAGAGACACATTTTAAAACAGACTTTATGCAAACCCTGACATTAGAGATTAATGTAAGCCCTTCTGCAAAAGTTTTAATGAAATTCTGTGAGGGGGCAGCCCCTCCTTCAGAGAGCTTTGGAGTGCAGACAGGATGTGTTTTCAGACCTGCTCACACATCAGTTTGATGATGCGCTTTTTTTTTTTTCGTTCTCTGAAGAGGCACCTCTGTAAAAGATAGAACTGGTGTGAGACGGTCCTCAAACAAGCTAATCTTCCTGATAATTGCAGCAATTGTCCTTTATTAAAATAATGACTAGGCAGAATGCACCTGAGTGAAGATGGCTGGCACTCAACTCTGACTCGCTGCAGTTCTCAAGCACCTTGTCTACCTTCAAATCAATTTTATTTTTATAGCACTTTTAATAACAGACATTGTCAAAAAAAGCGACTTCATAGAAATTCAGGTGTAGATTTAGATCCGCAAGTCAGAGGCAAGGAAAATCTCTGTGAGACAACATGTGGAAGAAACCTTGAGAGGATCCAGACTCAAAAGGAAAGCTCTTCTGGATGACATCGGATGTTAGGAAGAAGAGCAACAGCTCCATGCTAGGCTCCTTACTGTGCTCCAAGGCCATGATCCTCATGACCTATTTAAATCCTTTTGTATAGAAGAAATAGGAAATGGCATGAGCTTCTTAAGGGAAGGCCCAAAAAAAAAAAAAAGAGTACAAAGATGAAAAGTGATGCTTTAAGAGTTGTGAGCCTCTGAAAAACTAGCCTCAACTTCAACAAGAAGGACAAGTTATATGGAGCCAGTGTGAGAGCAAAGCAGACCGACTGCTGTGTCTCTTCCTCAATTCAACATAAGAGAGACAGAGTTCAAGAGCCTTCTCACTGTCACAGCACTCTTACTCTGAATCTCAGCATTCCAAATATTTACACTCAGTGGAGCCTAGGGCTGAGAGCACTGTTAGAGTTACGACACATCTTTTACAATGTGCTAACATTCTTTAATGCATTACAGACCCAGAAAAGAGAAGATTTCTGAATGAGGGTAAGGATGAATAGTCAGGAGTTCAAATTATGAGCTGCTTTTTGTTTTCATGTATCTCTTTGGTTCCCGTGACATTTAAGGGCAATCAGATCTTGGATTATGTCCAACCATATTGTTTGTATTTGTGGTATCTGTATTTGTTCATCGAGTTTTTGTACATAACTGAGCAGCTACCCGTCACTGACATTGCTGTTCATATTAGATTGTAATCATACAGTACAACAGCAATAGTTAAAGTATGCTTTTAGGGCATGCTTAAATTCAGCATTTGATAAAAGTTGTACATGGAAATGGTCAAGTGGTCAAGAAAGGAATGTTCTAACCAGAGTTTAGAGAACATTTCATTTTTAGGTCACAAATTTTAATAGCACTTTTGTTGCTGTTTTTTTTTTTTGAACAACAGTGTTGCAGTAAAGAAATGTTATAAATCTGAATAAGATCGCCTCGTTCAGTCAGACATTCATCACGTTTTGTACATCCTTCTGACTTGAACAGAAGTCCCTTTACAAATTGCCCCTCCCATTAGTTTCCATTATTATTATATATATATATTTTTTTCTTCATGGAGGGTTGGTGGACGTTAGGGATCTCCAAAACCCAGTGAGTCACGCTTGTCATTTTGGGCTTTATAAATAAAACTGACTCACTATTTCAGATTACAGGCTATTTTTAATGATTAAATTTATACATACACATGTCTAAACGTCTTAATTTATTTAGAAATAAAAGCCTTCACTAGCAAAGCATAAATAACTAACTCAGTATATAACAAATTAAATATGACCCCAGTGTAAGGGCTATGCAATTTATTCGATAAAGATCTCACATGCCAGACACATCTTTTCTCAGAGTGCCTGAGGCTAGAGCAACTAATTTAGTGACCATTTCATTATTCCGGGTCTTCTCATCAAACTTCACCCCCTCTGTAAACTTCCTCACTTTAATCAAATTCAGATCAGCCTGTATTACACATTTTTCACATTCTTAGAGATAAGAAAAAGCCACTTGTGTCCTCACTGAGCCCTTTTGTGTATGTGTGTGCATGCCTGTCTCTATGTGCGTGACATTTAACACGAGGAGATGAAGTAAACATGCGTCTCCCACCACTGAAACTGGGTGGACAGTTTAGCAGACTGGCTGGCGTTTAGGTTAAGTGGTTGTTTGGGTAGGCAGGGGGTCATCCTACGACATGCTGTAGCTCAGAGAGGCAGAGGGGTTGAGAAATCACAGTCTTCTTATTCACACCAGCACAATCTTGAGAAGCTTATGTAGAGGTGTGTATCAGGATTGGGATCCAATGGGACCCAATGTGGAAATAAAACTCACAGGTCTGACTGTTTGTTTATGATCATGTGGGTGGGTAGTCAGATATAAAATGGAAGCATACTGGATGTGGCAGATGTTCGTGTGATGCTGTGTATTTTACCTTGTATGGTGTAAATTGGACCTTTCATTCATTCATTCATTCATTCATTCATTCATTCATTCATTCATTCGTCTTTAGTAAGTCTGTTATCCTGGTGTGGGTTGATGTGGTTTAAATGACAATTCTTTGCATTTCAGAAATAGAACCAACTAAGCGCATTAGAAAATATCACAGACAGGTAAATTAATTACAGGGCCAGGAAGGAGTGGATTTAAAATCACTCCCACACACACCTCTACCCTTTCAGGTTGCCACTACACACTGAGCAAAACTCACTGTCATGAGGAAGTAATCATTAGCAGTGTAATGGTACACAAAATGCAAATATGATAAGGTAAAACACAGTAAAATAAGCACTGCCTGAATATCTGTCTTAGGTTTCCGTTTTCAGTTGATTAAAACATTTCTTATTATAAAAGTACAATAACTGGAACTTAATAAGTGTGATTCACGAGGAGGCGTGGCTAAAGGACAGGGCTTTTGTGCCCTTAACTAGTTTCGGCCGTTAGCTAGTTGTGTCAAAGTCACACAGCCCTAGATATGTTCTCCACTACCAGATATGAACTTCCCAGTCGGCACAGTAATTTCCTCGACGGGGACTGAATTGGCAAGGAAAGAGCACCTGATGTCGGACACGTTTGCGCTATTAGCTCTGGTGTATTTTACACATATCTGGC